>VXAA01005404.1:33957-57421 GCA_013399115.1 Anseranas semipalmata | reverse complement strand
TTTTTTTTTTTTTTTTAAGAAAAAAGATTTATGTTGCAGATGTTCATAGGTCTGATAACTTCTTTCAGAGAACATCTAACTCTTGTGCTTTTGTTAAACAATAGCCAAAAGCAAATTAAACATGATGCTTGAGGTTCATACCACATGCATACATTTGATTTTATAATCCCCTCCAAAATGCTTCTATTTCTTTCAGTAGGGAAACACATGCTTTGGCTGCTTCTGTCACCTGGCTGAAGAATAAAAAAAATAAATAAAAAAAAAGTTACTGTGTGCAGTTAATATCGAACAGCAGCCATCTCCAGATGATCCCTGCTGCATCCAATTTCTGCCAAAATGCTTTCTGTTAAACCTCCATCAAACAGACACACGGCGCACAAAAGAAAACCTCATCACCAAGGGAAACTAATCCACCGGTGCGCAATGTAAGCCTGTCAACTTTTTATTATAAGAAGTCATCACTCATTTCAGTGAAGATTAAAAGTATGACTAAATTGAGAAAATCCTCTTAGCCATTCGGAATTTTAATAGAGGAGAAAAGGGGGTGAGTAAAATTTAAACTGTGTGTGCCTATATATCTATCTATATATGTGTGTGAATCAAATATATAAAATTATATATATAATTTCCACACACAAGTTATATATTTTATATATATATATACACACACACACAGAAGGAGAATAAATGGTGGAAATAAGATGCTTAGAGCTGTCCCCTCACAGCCCCACAAAAATAGTCTACCAAAAATTCATACATAAACATGTAGCCTTGTAGTACGTTTTCTCAGTTACCACAGACAAACAGTTTCTGATTCAGACGAGCTTAAGAGATAAGAATGGAAAATGAGTCCTCACAGCTTTAATTACATCGCCACTGGCAACAAGGTGTTACAGTGGCAGAATGACAATTGCTTTTACTCAGAGTATGGATTCAGGGTCAATATGCTATTTCATCTTAGTACACCACAGCAGATGAGCACCATGTTGTTTCTATATTGGCCTTGCACTACTTTATCCCTGCAGGTAAAGTTGGTCTGATGTGCAATTAGAATTACAGATGTGTATTTAGCTAGTGCTTGCTTTTACAGATTATGGTGAAGACAGTAAGTTTCACTTAAATTGTCATTGAAAATATGGGTAATCTTTTGCATTTAAAGACCATAATCATCTTCCCATTCCAAAGATTTAGCTGGCATTAAAGAAGAATTATTGCTATAGTCACTTTAAAGTTTGAAAGTGATCAGATGTTATCTTCAAAGCCTTTGGCTGCATATTCAAAATATCAAAAAAAAAACCCCTTAAGTTACATAACTCTCGGCAGCCCTCCCCCTGCTCCCCCAGCCACCATCTTCTAAGTTTTCATATTGATTGGAACACTCATAGAAATAATTTGAAGATCTTAATAACAGGATTTAAGGAAACATTAGGATAAACGGTCACGTTTAACAAAAGACAAACACATGCACGTGAAGTTAAGTCCTCTGCTACCAAGAAGATAAACTGCAACTGAGTCTTACCTTATTGCCGTTACACACTCAACTGAACTGAGTTGAAATTCTTTCTGCAAATCACTGAGGGCTGTAAGACCAGGCAACCTGCCTCTTAAAGCATAGCTGAACAGTGATGCTGACACCTTTGGGAGAGGCAGGGAAACCTGTCAGCAATTTCAGCCCTTTGATTAAGCCTTTTTTTTTTTCTTTAAAAAACAAAAACAACAACAAAAACACACAAAACTTGCTAAATCTTTTTGCTACTCAACTAGTCTGATTTGCTAGGGGTAGACAGACAGCGAACTGATTCTGCTTTCAAAGCCTACTTTACTTTCCATAACCTTCCCTTCCATCCAATGAAAAGCAACTGTGGCCTTTTACTAAGTAAATGAGCAAATATTTTCCCAGTGTTCACCAGGTTAGATCCCCATTTAATTAAACTGGCTCATTATGTCCCTATCTGATTAGCAGAGTAGAATCAATTATTCAATGCACAAACATGGCTGCAGGAGCTAGAGGTGTATACAGAGCTGTTCATTTAATTCCAAGGACACTAATTAGGTACAAAGCAAGCAATAACTTTAACAATTGCAGGCACAAGCATACATGCAGTACAGGACAAGGGGAAAAAACAGGCCTTCATTTTCTTAATAAGCTGGATTCTCTTCCCCCTAACAGGGTCAAGAAAAAACAGAAAGCGAGAGAGGATGAAATGTAGATCAAGAAAGCTAAGCATCCAGGAAATAACCCTTGGGATTTGCATATGTAATAGTGTGCTGCTACTTTTGTACTTTATAATCAAACAGTAGGCAATTATCCAAATTATTGACAGCAGATTTCTCATTTCAACTGCAAATTAAGGCCATTAATAAAGCTTTCTAATGCAAAAGTGACTAATTAACTAATGGAATGGAACTCTGAAGCCGTGATATCAAAACCAGTCCACCACATATTGTGGAAACACAGGGGAACTAATTAGTTTAATTATCAAAACAGCTAATTAAAATTACACAGTTGCCTAATTAGTTCTTTGCGTTTTTTCTCTGGTTTAATTGACAGGATGGAGTTAAATAGGTAACTGGTCTCAAAGAGGGAAAGGAAAAAAGAAGGGGGGAAAAATGTGAGGACTAGCTTCTGCTGAATATTTTAGCTGATGATATCTCATTCGTGTGGCAGACCAGTAACAGGAAAATAAATGACTCTCATCCTTTTGGTAAGCAACTCCAAATTTTCTAGACATAAATCTGCCCTCAGAGTAAGCTATCTAAACAGATTTTCATGAAGTTAAAAGGCTTGGATGTCTTGATGCATCCAAAGGGTCAGGGCTGGCACATAATTTTGGGAGGACAGTCAAGAGTTTTTCCTTTCAGGAAGTTAATTCTTCTCTTTGTTTTATTTATACCTTTCTGTATGTGTGGTGTTATAGTCATTGTCAAAAGACAGGCTGCAGAACAGTAGAACACCACATTCTTTCCTTCATTGTATCATCAGAGGAGTCTTAAACAAAAGGAAATAAAATACTTTTTTTTTGATACCTGAACCTCAGAAGGTTCAAAGGTCAGATTCAGCTCATATCTATGCTGCTCAACCTCTTTGCCTACAAGGTAGGGCTGAAAGCCTTGAAAGAAAAAACACTCTAGCTGTATTCAATACTTGTAAAATTAGCAGAATATCTTAGCTTCCTTCATAGTTCAGCTGATGATACATGTCTCTACTCCAGGGAGCAAAAATATATGTATATATAAATATATTCTTTCAGTTATGCTAGAAATATTGTCCAACCAAAACTGTAGTAAACCTAATCTCAGCTCATAAGCACTTGTCTGTGCTGCTGCTTCTACCAACTTGAGCAATAGTTTTAACAGAAACCTGTGCTGCATTGATGAAAAAAAAATATATATATGTAGTTATAAAATTTGTAGTTCTTAAATTAAACCTTAGCACAGTTAAGACTAGGATTTCTGGTACTTCCAGGTGTGAACTGGGCTAGAAATACTACACAGCTTCACTAGATACTTTCTTGAACTTGGAAAAGCACACTGGAAATAATTAAAACTAAAAATAAACAAGCACCAAGGGGTCCAGTTCCTAAAAAAAGCAAGGTGGATTTTCCATGTTTGGCTTGATTTGTGGTGGCTCAGCTACTCCAGGAAAACATTTTACATAAATACCTGGATAAATGTTTCCTATGCTTACTTGCAGTTCACCAAAAGAAATAATTAATATATATTTCTTGCATTTAAATCATGCTTGCCCTACTTCTAGAACTATAAGGGGAATAAAACTTGTTTTTACAAAGCAAGCCCCTTTATTAATGTTGCCAAAAAAAAAAAAAAGCTCACAGCAACTAAGCATCAAAACTATAAAAATTACAGGAGGGCGAACAAAAATTCCAGTGTCAAAAAACGAAAACCTGAGATAAGAATGTAGAGGAAATCAACATGAACATCCTGAACCTGAAATGCATACTGGTTGTTCAGGGAATGTCCTGGGTGCTGAAACAACGGTGAAATGAGCTGTGGGGATGTGGGGTTCTCCCAGCTGACAGAGGTTTGGGATGGTGCAGAAGGGATTCATGATCATTCAGCTCTGTGGTGAAGGCACTGGGATAGCAGATTCCCCTTATGATTGCTATTGACACCAGTGTGGGAGCTGAGATCCAGAATGGGAAAGGAGCCTTTGGGTCTGATTCCTGAGTAGGACCATGTGGGCAATTGAAATCTAAGTTACTGTTGTCAGACCTTTTCTATCTTTTCTTCATTAGGAGAAGACAGCAGAGACTGGAGATGCTCATAAAATAATTCATCTGAGGCCCGTCTATGGGAAAGAGCAGGTGAGTTGTTGGAAATATCCATGAAATAATGTGAGCTCAGTTCTAACTCCAGTCTGTGTTATTTTGGGGGTTGTCTTTCTGTTGTGGGTTTGGAAATGAGGAGGAATGTAAATGCTGAGCAAGTGTTGCAGTGATGAGAAGAGAAGTAAATGGTGTGGTACCAGATGCATTTTGGCATGCCAAGAGCATGCAGCTGGCTTGTGGAGGATGTGTGTTAAGTGTGTAGGAGCAGTGCAGTAGATGGGAGGAGATGTGAAGGTGGACAGATTTCAGGACAGTAGGAGGAGATGTGAATTCTGTTTTCTGGTGGCTTACAGGATTGGTTTGTTCACTGGGTGGCTGAGGTTGGCCAGGGACAACACGGCCTAGTATGAGAATGTGTCAAAGGTATTCTGGGAGGTGTTCAGACAAAGCCTGTATCTACCATAGGGCAGGTGTGAAGGTGAGGGGTGTGATACCCTAAAAGAAATATGCACACCCTCATTTATCCCCTTTGGAAAAGGGAACAGTCTCTCACTTTAGATGCCATAGACCTTGCTTAGTGCTTATGTCCTCCCCTGGGGACATGGCCCCAGTGCCAGACTACCTCACCCCAACATGGGGACAAGGCCTCCCTGCAGGACAATGTCAGCCTTGGAAAGGCACCCTCCACTTGCATCAACACATATCTCTCTTTTCTTGTCATGTCGGCATAACTTGCCATGTTAACATGGTGCTGCAGCTTCTCCCCAGCTTCCCAAATGCTGAGCATGGTTTCAGGAAGGCAGAGAAGAGCTGCAGCATGGTACTCACAGGGAGAGGGAGCTGGGCTTGCCACAAGCATCCAGGGAGCAGAACACAGTGGGTCCTGCATTTGCATAGATTTACACAAATTTGCATACATGTGTGCAAAGAAAGCAGCTGGGAAAGAGGAACAGAAAGACTCCAGAGTTTCATTGTTTTAAAAATAAATAAACTGTTCCCCCTCAAGCACTTCATTATTTATCCCACCCCTTCATCCTCCAATTTGCTGTTTGCTCCATTTACTGAGGCATTTGGGCTGGCCAACCCCACTTGTTGCAGATCCTATTGGTTAACCTGAAACACGGAAGCCTGGATCATGGTCTGTGGGCATGTTCCCTGTTGGCTGTGAACTTTGCTCCTGCAATTAAGTTCAAAATCCAACACCTACCCCATCCCCCATAGGTTTTCTGACTTAATGAAATTGGAACTTCCTTTATTTTAAGGCAATCATTGAAATACTTTTGGATGCCAGCTTCAGAGCAGGGGAATGTGTGGATGCTTCAAAGAAATCATTGGAAAAAACAAACAAGCAAACAAAAATGCAAACCTTTCTGTAAATATGATGTTAAAGACTAGTTTTCCTTGATGCTCTCAGGAACTAACTTAATTACTGAACTCCTTCCCCTTTAAAGCAGCTTGAGGCATTGTTTTTGGCAAAGTTTTGTAAATGAATGAAAATAAGAGGTTATAGCTGAGAATGTTAAGCAGTCATAACTTTAGTTTTCATTATCAGTTCCGTCTACAATATCTTCACAGTACTTTTTGGCATAAAATGTAGACGGAGGCCATGAAAAGAGCAAAGCAATGAGGGCTTGTACTTATCACTTTGATATCATTCTTATTTAAGCATTGTTTAACTAGCAGAACATCAGGCAGAGTTTGTTGCTGACTGCAGCTTGCCATTCAGAACCAATGCCTCCCAAAAGAAATGATGACTTGTTAAGTGTGCACACATCCTTACTTAACAATGGTATTTATCATAAAAGAGTAGAATTATATGGCCCCAAATATTCTTGGCAGACAAAAAGCTTTGAGAATAATCTGGTGAGACCCTCCATCTAACAGAGGGTGGTAAGGATCATGTGAGTGGAGGGTAATAATAAAAAAAAAAATGGTAGTCATGTCTGTTTCTCTTCAAGAGCCAGATGCTAGAGGCAAGTGCTCTTGCTCTATTTTTTCTTCTTCTTCTTTTTTTTTTTTTAATGTATATTTGTAGTCTTCATTGCTGTGGAGGAAAGCCTGAGAACGTGACCCCAAAGTACTCCAGAGGCTCAAAATCTATTGCTTTACTAAAAGAGAATTTCTTGATTTAGCAGACTGTTGTGTCTGACTTGTGATTTAAAACAAACAAACAACAACAACAAAACTAAAACAAATAAATACTTTACAATATTGTGTTAGGAGGGAACATGAGGCTTGACAGCATAAGAACAGAAGCAATGTTGTGAAGTTAATATGTACAGCTGTATCTAATACAGAATTGGATGCTCAGACTTGCACTGTAATGTCCTCAATATAACATAGGATTAGATATCAAGAACATCTAAACCATGGTCTTGATGCTCACGCTGAGTTGCTGCTTAGCCACAAATCACACAAGCTGCTATTCCTGGTTTTGTCTGTTGGTGTGAATATTTTCTGCCTGCACTGGTGAGATGTGGTTCCTTGCATTAATCTGATCCTTTTTGTTCAGTTCTTTTGGAGGTATTATGTATGCCTAATACTTATCATCCATTCTAAGTATTTTACATTGGTGCCTAGAAAAAAATCAGGAGAAAGGCCAAATCCTTCCATCACAACCACAAAGCAGTAATAGGGCTGTTNGGGGGGGGGGGGGGGGCGGGGAAGGACAGGACACTGTGTTGCCATCAGCTCCAGCAACCTGGCATCTCACTGGAGGGAGAAGTGTGGAAAGAGTGCCCAACTGTAGATGCTGGGTGCACAGGAAGGTGATGAATTTAAACAGTGCTTTTCTCAAAGAGAGAGGGAGTGTTTGCATTATTTGCAGCTTCTGGGATCCAAGTGGTTATACAATATACCTTTATGATTAGCAAACAAAAATGATGTTCAGAAGGGGTGAGGGACTCGTCACATGATCTGCTGAAAGCATGGGATTAACTTTGCCTGACTTAAACCCAGGAGTTGGATATCTAAGTGAATTGTCAGAATTTCTTTAGTCTTTGGAGAGGTAGCACAATAAAGGATGAGTATGTACCTCCAAAAGTATTTAACTCTCCCCATTGCCTATAAGGGGATACAGATGACACTGTTAGATAGCTGCAGTTAGGTGAGATGAAATTAGGCCCAAGCATCTAGTTGCAGGTTTGTGGGAGCTAAGCCTTCTGCATAATCAGTTGAGAGAGGATGGTTTCTTGTACGAGTAATTGAGACCACGTCAGCTAGGTTCCCATTCTAAATTAGAAAAAGCTATCTATACCTTTATCTGTATACCTTTACCTATATAGGATGTCTACATTCCTAAGCAGGCTCCTAAGCTATACCCAATGACAGGGCAACTTATAACAAGATGCACATTTCTTTAGCTCCTGAAAACATGGCTACAACAGGCAAGGTTTGTTGTAACACTGATTCCTAACCTCATGTTAATAGTAGCTTTAACATCAGTCTCCAGCAAATAATGGCATATATTCTGACTCAACCATATTTGTAATATTAAAGAAAACACTTGGTGATGATTGCATGTGTTTTTACTCTAGTGACTATCAACAGAAGAAGCTTGGCCTTTTCACAGTTCCTACAGGAACTGAAATAATATATTTTATGCCTTGGACTTTTGTGAGTACCTACTTTCATGGAGTATATGGAACTAAACAATCCAGGAACAAAATTAGGGCAATATCCATGCTTCCCTATCAGCTCCTCTCAGGCTGCTGCAGGGCAAAGGGCCTTTTCTGCATTAATTATATCCAGTGTGCTGAAAGGTTTGTCTGGAGCCTTAGCCAATACAGCTTGGCTAGGGTCTGACATGGCCAGCCAAGCCTTTCTCCCCACTGACCTGACTACCAGGGTTGGCAGCTGCCAGGTCCTGTTGTCCTCAAATGGAATGTTTTCAAAGGTTCTTTCTCAAACCATCATCACCGACTGTCACAGGGCAAGCCATGCTTTCTAGGTCAACGTTTTTTTGTATACCACATGTACGTGCCAGCCCACCCTTGTAAATTCTGTGGTCAACAAGACTACTTTGAATGAAGTCACTCAATTTGCATGTGAGTGTGTACAATGTTTAGCGCCCTTCTTTTGTCCCAGTCAAGTTGATTCTTCAGACTTGGACTGAAGTAAGCAGCTGATCTGTATGTCCATAAGATTGGCAGGATGATGTGAGACCTGTCTCACAAAGCACATGGCCTGATGGTTTGAGAAGGTACAAAGTTGTTAACTCTGTTATTGCCTTACAGAGGTACCGAATTTAGAAAATAAAACCAGTCATCACTGCAACACTGTTTCAGGCAGTCTTTCTTTAGGCAAAGAACCATGTCTCTCTTTCAGGATGGCAGAATGTTATGCGTATCACTGAGCACCACCTGTGTGTCTGGGATAGTACCCTTACTTTATACTATAATCTCCTTTGTCACTGATTGCTGAGAAAATACCTGCATCAGTAATCCTGAACCCTGGCATGAGTAGGATGCTTGCTCTGATGGTTCTCTTTCTCTTTTGCAGGTTGCCAACCTCAGACTCTTTCTCTCATCTCATTCAAAATTCTGGCCTTTGTTATTAATTAGAGGTCAACTGTATACTGCCATTGATTAAGTTATTCAGTAACACTTGTTTAAATTATCAGGCCAAAATTGAAACCTTAGTAATGAACTTGCCTTGAGTTATGGCATGAGGATGAAAGTTGAAATCAAACCTTCACCAAGACAAGAGTTATACATTCAACAAAGCAAAGAAAATTTTGGGCCCAAACATCTAGATTCTGCTCTCAGTCTAAGTTGATCAAAGATTATAAAATGCAGGGTGTTGTGATATGTAGTATAAAAGGTGAGATGGCTGAATTTTAGATCAAACTAGAAAGAGGATAAAATCATTAGTAGGCATGAGATGAGAGTTGCTGTCCTGTATAAATGGAAAAGTGTATATGTAATGGCATGGTTCTTAATATGAGGATTCAGACTCATTTCAATATTTATCTAACTGCACAAAAAGATGGTTGCAAGGGACCTTGCTTGGGAAGTGAAGACTTCGTTGATTTCATGAACAGGAAGGATTTTAGACATACACCTGTATGGTAACCTATTTTAAAAGATACTGTTATCCTAAGTAATGGTGTATCTCTTTGTCATTAAAATTGGTCCATCACTTGTTAAGCCAAAGTATCAATGGCTGCGGTGGTAAGGAATTAATGTTGCCCGCTTTCATGTCTTCAAGTCTGATGCAAGCCCTGGAGTCT
The DNA here is from genome assembly GCA_013399115.1 of Anseranas semipalmata. Classification (NCBI taxonomy): domain Eukaryota; kingdom Metazoa; phylum Chordata; class Aves; order Anseriformes; family Anseranatidae; genus Anseranas; species Anseranas semipalmata. The sequence continues at coordinate 47,902 of VXAA01005404.1, read as the reverse complement.
TCTGCTCTCTTCTGTTGGTTGAAAAGGGTAAAATGCCACCCCAGGGCTGTTTGCATGGTGATTTATTCAGAACTTGAGATGAACAGAGCCACTGGAGGGGAAAGAGCTCTGCTTTAGTCTGTAGGTGAACAGAAATTGAGCTACAGAGATAGTTTCATTTGCATAACCTTTGTAACCATTGTTATTGTTTTGGGAATCTCAATAACTCTCTCTGAAATGGTTGCATTTGGGAAATGAGATGAAAAGGGAGGGGAAAGGCTGCTAACTAGACAGAGACTGCAGCCATGATAGTGAGAGCCATGCTTGTGGGCTTGTATGATAACACATTTTTCTCCTGTGACGGTCGCATGTAACTTGGAGTAATTTTATGGAAGAAGGGAAGTTGCAGAGAGTTCTCTGAGGAAATTGCACATGGAGCAGGGCTGAGGCTTCCCGAGCCTTTGGCATTGCTGACATTGAAATCATTATAACTTTGCAACGTTGGCAAGAAGTCAAGACTAGGTAACATTTTCTCAGGGCCTGGACATAGGTTTGAGTAAATTTCTCATCTTCAGAATGGTGCAAATATGTGATGTGCTGTTTGTTGCTTGCCGTAGTGGCTGGAGAAAGGAAAGGAAACATTGTAAGGTTCACTTTGGACCCGGTTGCTATACTTCTGCTAACATTTTTGTGTTTATAGGTGCAAGCATGGATATGAACACATATTGTGCTTCTCTGGATGACAACGTGTTTCTTTCACAGTTAATAAAGGGTTTCTCTTTTAATCCACAATGGATAGTTTTAAGTAGAAAGGTATTGCATGTTGATGATGTTCAAGAAATATTTTGGTGATCCTAGGGATTTCTTCGGGCATCCTCAGAGGTGTTCATGCAGATAGTACTTTGTTTTAAAGAGAATTCATGTTTTTGAACCTGATTAGTGTGGCTTTTGACTTTTCTTGATGGTGGATTATACTTCAGATGCAAAGGGGTATCATTTAGATAAGACATGTTTAAAAATACTACAGAAACGATGGCTTTGTGCTTAAAGTGCTTTCTGTTTTAACATATGCACTAGCAAGTAAGCTCAACAGCAAACTTCTGAGAGCATTATTCCTAATGGAATCAGTTTTAGGGAAAGGAGTTGCACTACTGATATCCTGTTGTGATCTAGTGAGTGATAGGAAGGACAAACATCAGTAGAATGGCTAGAGCCTGGTTCCATCGCAGAGAATTGCGGCAAATAGCAAAAAGTAGTAGGAAGGGGAGGGGATGGAAGATAAAGGAGAGACAAAACAATAGAAGGAAAAGCAATGGAAGTGAGATAATTTATCTTTGTAGCAAGAGCCTTATGTCAGTCATTCACAAGAAATGCTGCCTTTGCTGAAGAACAGTAAGGAATCAGGACACAGCAACAGACATGGGAAGAATCTTCCCAACTGAGATAAAATGTGAAGCTCTTTTTTTTTTTTTTTTTTTAAGTTGCATTTCCAGTTAGTTCCCACCCTCACCTAGCCCCCACTCTAATATTGCCCTGGTTTGTGTAGTGCCCACACCTGACTACTGGGAAACAAAGACTTCTGCTTCCATTTGTAACAGTCAAGAAGCACAACAGCACTGTGGCACATTTGAGTGCATATTGTTTTGCCTCATTGAGGGACACTTCTCCCTGGGGATAGGAGTTCATTTATCTTCATGTTAGCTCCAGAGGAAAATTGTCTTGAGCAGAGAACAGTTAGCTGTAGTAAGCTGTGCATGTATGTGCTGTGTTCTGATGTAGTTCACTGACAGCTAGCAACTGGACCTAATCCGTCAAACTCATTTTACCTAAGACCTGAAGTATAACTCTAATTCTGATCTTTAAGGTAAAAGCATCACAAAACTACTTGGCTCCTAGCCTTCTGTTTTTCAATAAATAACACCTTTTCTTCTTTCCTGTTTTTTGCTTATTTCATCTTCAGTAACGCTGGTTCTTCGTCACCAATGTGTTGGTGTTTTGAGCTTATTTGGGGAGGAAAAAAAAAGCCAGTAGTACTACTCAAATTGCTTATTGGGTATAACATGTTATCATGCAATCACTGCATTAACATATATTATGTAGCTGAATCCTTATTCTTACCTGTTACAGAGGTATTCCTAACGGGGTATTTCTTACCAGTTTGCGACTTTAGATTATGCTTGTCAGATTAATTAGAAAATGGGGGTTAAAATTGTTAAAGATTCCCTGATAATTTCATAAGAACATGAGTCTTGATTGTAGGAATAGTTTGTTATCTAGGTAATAAGTATTAGCTGACAAGATTGCCAACTACAGGCTCCCCTTGCCTACTTCTGTTTCCAGTGATGGACGGGGGAAAAAACAGAGATAAATTTGTCCAAATCTCAAATTCTTCCTCCAAGTTTAAGTGAGACCTCTCCCATTCTCTTGCAACAAATCCTGTTTGTCTAGCCTCTGTCTTCAACTTGTCTTTTAACAGTTGCAGGGCTGGTGAGTGAAAACCACCTTCTTTCTTCTTATTTTGGTTTGAAAGCTGTTAAAAATATTCTGAGTAGAAGCTGAAAATGCAACATGACATTCTCTTGATGCTGGAACAGTTCATGACCAGAAGCTTGTTGTCTTTTTTATTGTTTCTAGTGGTGCTAGAACATGCACAGAGATCTGTGCTAGAAAAGGGGGAGAGTAGCTGATAAGGATCATTCTTTATGGACTGGACCAGAAAAAGCCAACAGAACAAGGTGATTCTTATCTCTTAGTCTGTTGCTTCTGAAGGGAAAAGAGAACTATTTTATATTTGTGTGAATCTTAATTCTGGAATGTCATCTTGTTAGTGCCAAAATTGCTTAGATTTGACAATTTTTCAGGGTATTTTGCAGCTGTTTCACCTATCTGAACCAAAGATTTTCAGTTTGAGATCTCTCGCCTATATATGAGATTTAGGTGGTATTTGACTTCTGAGGATTGTGTAATTTTGTGTGTGTGTAATGATTATGAAACGTGTAGAGAAATACCTTAAATATAAAAGTAAGGAGTAAAATATATTGTGTTACTCTTGGCATCAGGACTGGTAAAAGTTCTGTAAGTTCCTGTTCTACTTCTATTGGATACATTATTCTTGTCCCTGAATGAAGGCATACACAATACATGTTACAACAAATTTTCTCACACTAAGTGATTAAAGAGGATTGGACTGAGGCATTACGTTCCAAGTGTTGTCCCATAAGAAATCTTATCATTAAGCCCAAACAACTCATGTGTGTTAGTAGATGCTAAAAAAGAAACTGTTGCTGGGCTGTCTTTCAGAATTTGAGATTTTATGGAAGAAGTTAGAGGTACAGAGCAGGTCCACATGCAAAGATTGTTATTAGCATTACATTTTAGTTCTGGTTAAACCCTGAATGTGTAAAAACAAGGGAATAAAGGATAACTTTTGCAGTTACTTTGCCCAGGACATGTCTGAAAAAATCTTACTAGAACAAAGCATATTATACCTGATGATCAGAGGGCTGGAACACCTCTCCTATGAAGAAAGGTTGAGGGAACTGGGCTTGTTTAGCTTGGAGAAGAGAAGGCTCCGGGGAGACCTCATTGCGGCCTTCCAGTACCTGAAGGGAGCGTATAAACAGGAAGGGGAATGCGTGTTCACACACGTTGATAGTGATAGGACAAGGGGGAATGGTCACAAACTAAGACAGGGGAGATTTAGGTTGGATATTAGGAGGAAGTTTTTCACTCAGAGGGTGGTGAGGCACTGGAACAAGTTGCCCAGAGAGGTTGTGGATGCACCATCCCTGGAGGCATTCAAGGCCAGGCTGGATGTGGCACTGGGCAGCCTGCTCTAGTAGTTGGCAACCCTGCCCAGAGCAGGGGGGTTGAAACTAGATGATCTTTAAGGTCCTTTTCAACCCATGCCGTTCTATGATTCTATGATTCTATACCTAGGTTGATGATATGAAGTACAGTTGCTAGATACCATTGTAACAACTGGGGGTGAGGGAGAGGAATCAGAGGTGATGTTTAACTAAATAATTCTGGGTGCATGAGTCTTGACCATGTTTTCAACCCAGACAAAGCATAAACATAGTGGTTGTCACTACCACAAATACTATTAGCACTCCTCTGAGTACAAGAAGTGCTTGTTACAGCCTTGAGCTTACTCATGCAGGAGAGTTTCATGAGAAAAGGGATCTGGGTAATTCCTTGGAAAAGTGAACAACAGCTTTATTTTATGAAGTTGCATAGTTGTGGGATATTTTATTGACAATCTTGTATGATGCAAGACTTCTCTCCTGAAAGTCAGCTTTCTTATTACAAAATCATGTTAAGTTGCTATATTTACAGCAATTATAGTGATTGATTTAACTAATATAATATATATATATATATATATATATATAATGGAAATGCTAGAATTAAAGATGCCAGTGGAACCTTTATTTGATTCCTTTTTGCATATGCACTACAATATAGTCTTAATTATGTGAATATGTACTATTTTATTCATGCAGCTGTATTTCTGCATGTATCTAGAACGTTCTGACTTTTGGTTTAACTGCAGGTCCTCTACTGTTCTGAATTTTTGATATCACTTCTCAGTTTTAATTCTGGTACACTGCCAGACTTTGCTAGAGCTCTAGAGTTTGCATACCTAGCAAGCTAGCAAACGTGCTATTTATTTCATGCTTTGTCTGTATTATGCACTCTTTGTTGTGCTTCCAGCCGAAGTTGCACTTATGTTCTGGATCTCTTCATTTCCAGAAATGTGAAGGCCCAGACTTAGTAGTATAGAAATTTTGTGGGCGATGCCAAATTGGTGGTCAAGCAGGGTTATACGCACAATGAAATGCAGTGTTGGGTTCAAATGCATGCTCTAGAGGTAAAAGATGGAAACAGGACTTCATTAACCCTCTAAGCAGAGATGAATTAGAAGGATTTTTTTTATAGGACATCACCCCCAAACAGTGCTGGTCTAAGCTGTGATGGTGGTTTGGTGATTAGGGTGACTGCATAAACTGTCATATTACCATTTACCCTTACCTTTTAATGGTAATTTACCGTTACCACATAACCATTACTCAGCATCTGAGAGCCATGAATTCTTTGACAGACAGGAGACCCAAGACATTGCTGAGATGGAAATGGCACCCTTGCTCTGTCAGCTTGTCTTCTCTCCCTGAAAGCTCAGCTTGTAGCAGGGAAGGTTGAAGGGAGTCATTACATTAACCTTAAAATTTCTTGTCTACATAACATGACTTACAGCTGGTAGATATTTTCAACTAAATAAGGTGGATGTAATGTCATAAAACTTCATAGCAGTTTTTGAACTTTTGTTCCTCTGTCTTCTAAATTTCTGCCTCTCTTGAGATCTTAATATGATGAGTGCTTGCAAAGATGCAAGACAAGGCTGACAGTAACAGCACACTTTTTCCAGTATTCTCTCATTCCCTCCAATTGATCACCATCCACTCTTGTAGATATTTGTGATCCTGAAGCAGGTGATTTATTTGCTTGTTACTTAATCTGATCCAACATATGTCCCCCACCAACATGATATTGGTGCACATCCTAACTATATTAGGTTAAAAACAGGCACCGTATCACATTGTGTTGCTTGCAAATCAGAGTGACCATAAGATCTTGTAGTTATACATAGTGCATTTTATTCAAACAAAGAATTGATGTGGATCATCTGTGTAAGTTTGTTATCAGTGAGGTTTTTTTATTGGTATATATCTCTCAATTGGAATTTTTATCACCGCAATTGTATTTTAAAAAAGAGCAATTGAAGTAATAAATAGAAACACATTGCAAAGACCTATTAACATCATTAACTCCCAATATGCTTCAAATTCATTGAAAAACAGAATTAACAGTACAGGAAAATTTTAATGTGCCTGCACAATATCTACAATTTTAGATTAAAAAACAAACAAACAAAATCTAGGCTTAAATACTCCTAACTTTGCAAAATAGAGATGCCCTTTCTGATGCTTTCCAAAATGTGTCAATGTCCTTCCAGCTGCTCATAAGTTTCACAGCCTAGCAAATCAAAACAGCAGTTATCTAGTTGTCTCTCCTTAGCCTTTTGGCCTGATCAGCTATAGGAAGGAAAACACTGTGGGTAGAAATGGCAATGGCGTTGTTGTTGTTAAACGGTCTAAATTGAGCTGTCCCTTGCCTGTCGATTCAAGCCTTTGCAGTTTGTGCAGCACAACTGCTTAAAAAAATAGACTACTGCTTAATTCTAAAATTCTTTTGATTTCTACTCATAAGTCAGTGTGGCAATTCAGTGAAGTCTTATCCTCCATTTGGTTTCATTGTTCTTGAGAGATCCACAGAGCATGTGTAAGCCTGCTGACAAGGAATGCCACCATCCTCAGGCTGTGATGCTGACAGTGCTGAAGCAAAAGCGCAAGTATCATGTATTTAGCAACTCGGGAGAGCACACAACACACATGCAACTGCAGAATGAAAACAGAGCCCTTAGTGTCCCTCAAGGCAAGGCCGTGTGTTGCCACTGACGTTCGCTACCCTAGTGGAAACCATATCTGCCTTTCCACATAAAACTGCAGGCTGAAAAAATGTTGAGAGATCTCCCTCCATGAATTGGCACTGTCCATTCTGATAAAGTGTGGTGTGTTTTGTTTTGTTTTGTAAAAAGCCACTCAGAATATGTAAAACCAATTCCACAGAACTGAAAAAAATCAAATACCCTTCTCCGGCTCATTACGTTGGTGTGCCAGTTCTGCCACAGATTTAAACCACAACAGACAACAAAAACTGCTATACAAAGCAAATATCCAAAATGTATAATATTCTTTCCTCAAAGAGTATTCACAAGTCATCCCATAGGAATTTCATTTAGAATGGGTATTCTATAGGCTACATGGACAGAGATTTTTTTCAGCTGCCTCTAGCTAATGATGAGGTTATGTCCATTACCCTTGTAGATACTCAGCAGTAAGCTCAGTTTGCATCTTGACTCTAACACTCCAACAGCTGAGATGTGCAGCTAGTAAATAGGGCTAGCAATTGGCTGGCCATGGCTGTGTGTTTCTCGCAGCTTGTTCAGTTCTCGTGCTGATACCCTGTTGCTACAGCTCAAGACTAAGCTACAGATTTTCTTTGACATCAGAGGAAATATTTTCATCAGGCTGAAGTTCTGCAGCTATTCCTGGGCATATTATCTCTGCAGCACCATTCTCCAGTGCCAGCTGGTTCTTGTTTCATGAGCCCAGAAATGGCTTTGTAGGGAAAGGCTGTTCCAGAAAACTGTTGCTCTTGAAGTCACTATTCACTGTCTCTTACAGTCACCAAAAGCAATCTGGAAATGCAGTCAGAGAGAATCAGTACCAGTTATTGCTGTTTTCACAAATAATTCAGTCAAGACTACTTGGTGGTGTCACAGGAGCTGGCCTGAAAGCTGCTGCTGTTTGGTGATAGCATGTTACCTACTGCCAACACTGCCTTATGGTAGTGTGTGGCATTCATGCTGGTCTGTTGAGTCTGAGAATCATATCATCTGCTTTGAGGAATGGCAAGGAAGATGATGAGCATCTGGAGAAGTTGATCCCCAGATGTGGAAAGCAATCAGTTCTCCCTAAATTCTGTTGTTATGCCAACAATCCCAGATATGCTTTAGGCAGGCAGCAGTGCAGAATAGAGTAGGTTACCTAGTCATGTAGCTGTGCTCATATATGAGAGAGCATCCTCCTTCGCCCTTTCCGTTTTTCACCTCCTCTCATTATATGATTCTTACTAAAGTAAACGTGTCTGTTCGTTTGGACAGGCCAGTTAGCACAGAGCAGTTACAGTACAGCCTCATAGTAAATCTCCTTGTATAGACAAGGAGACATGGATAAATAAATCAACCTCTTGTGACTTTTTCAACCTGTGGTTTTCACAATTCATTGCAATGACATTTGGGGCATTATTCATGGGTATGAAGGATCTCATTCACTAGACAGACTTCTGAAGTGATCATTTAAATTCACTGGCTTGTTTCTGTGTATTTTGAGCTCTGCTTTGACACTGATTCTTGCTGTTTCCTTAGGCAATAACATAGATAGGTTTCCCTGTAATTTACTTAGGACCAAGAAATCTGATGCTGGCTGTATGATAGCAAATAAGATGTTTACTGTCACTGAATATCTGCTGTATACTGGAAACTTGAAATTCTTGAAACGCTGAAAAATATTTAAGCTCTTGTCCCTCTCGGTAACCATCAGGTCAATACTCTCCAGAGCTGCATGGCTAAGAGCAGAGCCATCCTCAAGCACAAGCTAAGCAAGCGGTTCAGGGCAGCAAAATAACCATGGTTCTCCTGTTGATTTTGGCATATTCTAGAGCCCTGGGAGGCTTGGTTACTGTCTCTACTAAACCAGTGAAGAGCCTCTAAGATGACAACTTTGACTGGGAGGGTTAGTACTTGAAAAGGACAATGGTTTGTTTATTTTTTTTCGCTAGAGACCAGAGTCTCTGGAGTTGTTCTAACAGCCTCCATCCTTATGCCTCTTCTCCTCAGCCTAGAAGAGCTGGTCTGAGCCACTTACCTTGTTTATGCTGCTGAGGCACCTCTAGCAAATTCCAGTAGAAAACATGAATGTAATTATTATACGACTCTTGCCACTTTGTTCCTTTTCTCTCTTTGTGAAACCTACTGCAAACCTCATCCCCCACCCCTTCTGCTTCATCTAGTTTTGCTCTCAGCTAGATGCAAGAACTGACTGTTTTTTGGCTCCTGCTCTTCATGCTCTCCTCCGTTCGTAGTACAACATCAGGGCAGAATCTTCTATAGTGCTTAAAGTTCATACTGTTACTTGGATGTCCAAAGGGATGTTTAGTGTTATCATTCCCTGTGCTTGAAAACCAAATGGTACTGATGAGTGGAGAGATTTAGGGAATTATAGTTGGGAACCTGGTTGCCAAGTTCAGAATAAAAATGTGGGTGGAAAATTCCACTCAGACAGATGCTATCTGGTGCCTATAATAGTTTCACTGGACTTTTCAACAACAGTACATGATCATAATGATTTTTTTTTGTTTTTTGTTTGTTCTAAACTGTGTTGCTATATGCTAAAAATCATACTGAAAATTTTTAGAAAGTTATCCTACCCTCTATTCAATATGTACTGCTATATGTTGATAAGTAAAATTTTAACGGAAGACTGATAATAATAATCAATAAAATGCTTGCAGTGCTGTAAACAAAGAACAATGCCATTCTATGGTTCTGTGCAATAATTAGTTCCAAAAGTAGATCCCCCTTAAAATACAGCTACTTTTTCTTTTAGGGGATATGATTTAACAGGAACTGCCAGCCATAACAACAATAGTACGTCTTGTACTGCCAGCTTTAAGAAGACTGCATAGATAATTTCAGGCCAAGTTGAAAAAGTCGTTATAGTAGTTAAGTTCCAAATTCATTTCTCACTCATTCTCACAACCAAACCTGAATACAAATATTGTTTTATTTTGTATTAAACTTTTTTTTCAGTTTTCGGTTAATAAGGAACATCTTTTCTTTAAAAGATGCAAGCAACCCCATTTTCCCCATCTTCCCATACACAAAAATAGCATATCTGTATTCAAACCAATAAAGAATGCGCTGTAGATAAATTCATACTGTACCAATGGAGTGTAAGGATTCCATTAATGCTTTAGTGATATCATCAAGGAAGAAAAAGGCAAAATGGATCCACGGCTTTTACTCTTCTGGGTCTGTAATGAAGCAGTGTAGTAGCAGCTGCTGTCTTTTTCTATTTTTCTTTTTTACTTTTTTTTTCTTTTTTTTTCTTCCTGTAGGCATCAGTTGATGTATTATAAAAGTTTAAAAAAAAAAAAATCCTGACATTTCCTTCTTTCTTATTCTGCCTCTATTTTTTTTTTTTTTCTTAAAGAACAGTCAGCTTCCTTTTGTTACTGCTGTGATGTACTTTTCCCTACTAACTCCAAGACGAAGCCTGAAATGCAGTATGGAAATTACTAATATGACAGAGAAATATGAGCTTTATACTGTAGAAAAAGTGGCTGTAGCAATATATCAGAGAAATTATTGAATGTTATCGGTCATAGCACAATTTATTATTTTACCAGTGTGCTGTGAAAAGTTGCTCAGCCAACCCAAAGCTTTCCTACTATATTAGCGCTGTCTGGGAGTTTAACTTGTATCACTCTGCTAAATGTAAGCACAGTAATTATTTGCACATTAGCCTCTTGGATTCCTCCCTCCCCACCCCAACCCATCATCTTAACATAGCGTACATGCAGTAATTTGATTTACTACCTTTATTTTGGAATTTGTATAGGAAGGCTTTCATAGAGGAAAGATGGCTGAAAGATATAAGGGAGAGCTGAGAATTTGGAAACTGTTTGCTCTGCACTTTGTATATGCTCCCTGCCAAACTCACATGTAACTCTCATTAATGCTAATGGGATTTAATACATGCTGCAAGAAGAAAATATCCTCATTTATTTTGCACTGAACTGAGTGGTAGCAAAAGTGCTGTATTGACAACTCTGGAGCCCTCTATTTATCCACAGAACAGGCAGTGTCAGAATGAGTTTCCTCTGGCAACCTGGTGTCTCAGTCCTCTTCTGGAGGTACCTCTGAAGGACACCACAGCCACCAGCACCTCTGCCAGTGCACCTGGTCTGCACAGACAGCACACCTGTACAGCATCAGCACAGCCAAGATTCCCCACACTATATTTGTGATATACAACTGTTTGGAGACACTAAGCTTAGGCTGGGTCTAGATAAGTGCTAGAAGGATGAACAGTGCAAGTAATGTCTTTCAAATCTAAGAAATGGCACATCCTCACAGTTCTGTCTGTAAATTCGTCAGACCAACGAACCTGCGAGAGGGGAACTTTTCCCAGGATTTGGACATCTGGCTTGGACATAAAATATTAGGTTGACTTTTTGGTAGGTTGTTGCTTAAATCAGTCCTTTAAAAATTGCTGTTGCTTCCAAGCAGTGTCATCAGAGGTAGTTGATGTACTAGTGATGTGTTCAGTTGCACGTGTCATATGTGGACTTCATTTTTCAGCGCTATTAAATGATAATGACAACTTTGTAAGATGTCCTCTGATATGTGTACATGTGCATATACTGGACAGAAAAAGCCATTCTGTTGAAACTTGAATATCTTCCAGGAATATGTCAAATTTAAATAAAGTTATTCTGAAAAAAATAAGGGGATTTTTTTTTTATTAAGACTGAGGTGATATTGTTTTCTTCTGAATGTGAGACAAAATTAGTTAGACATAATTACATATGATTTAACACACATAAGTAACATTTCTGTGAAATGTTTGTATTCCTTAAGATTAAGATTCCTTAAGATTCCTTAAAAAAAAAATTTGAGTTGATTTGCCATTTTATGGAGAAGTGGTTTATTTATCTGTTTTCACTAGTCTCCTGACTCAGCTAATCTTAACTGGTGAAGTTATTTCCATCAAATGGACAAGGAGGCTTACCTGAACTTCCAAAAAGAACTGCCTCCCACTTAAGTTAGCCAGGGTTACACTGTGCTGTTTTGTTCTTTCACCCCCACCACCTCTCAGCAGGACTCTGGATGGAGTCTCTCTCTACCTGGCTGGCTTTATACATCTTTCTACTGCACCTTACTGCTATCTATATAGAACACACATCACTACATGCAGTTCAACTGTCTGTCTTCCAAATGGTAGCAGTATTGTTAATTGTTTTACAGAAAGTTGCTATTCAGTGGTTATACTGAAGAGTTTCAAAATAGAGTATCATTGATTTTTCTCCTTTGGGCTAGAAAAGAAGGCCTTTTTGCAGGGGACAACTTGCTGGTGTAGCAGGAGTCAGAGCTAGCATAATACCATCAAGCTTGCTGAAAGTCCACCTCTTATTGCTGATATAGCATACTCTGTCTTGACTGAGGTTTTAAAACATTCTGGGCCTCAAAACTTTAATTTGAGTCCTGCTACCAAAGAATTTCTCACTGGACATGTCTCCAGAGACATGTATATTGCCCTACTGCTCTGCCTTCTGCAATGAACTTCTTTAGATCCTTGGGCTTTCATAACCCTGGATGGTGGTTACTTTTCAAGGGCAGGGTAAGATTTGAGTAGATTTCTTTCTTCTTCCAAAGTTTCCTCCTCTTTTTCCTTCTCCATTCACTTGGACAACAGCAGCCACCAATGTCTTTATGGAAGGAGACACAAGAGAGCTGTGAGTGCTCGTTCTTTTGTTCCTTGCACTATCCCACTGTTTAAAATTTTCCTGCTGTATCTTCCAGAGCTTCTTGGAAATTTCCCTTTTGTTTCATTTGTCCAGACTTAAAATGCTTATTGTGGTGTCTTTCTTCTTGGCCTCTCTGAAGTCTGCATGATCCCCTTTTAATCCAGATAAAACACAGTGGCCTAATGTAACTTTGTAGTCATGGAATTGCTTTGGTCATTAGATCACAACTTCCTTTCAAGTTGCTGCAAAAGCTACTTCTCATGTTATAATTCACACGTTATACTGCTTAGCATCACCTTAAGACTTTGACTATCCTGTTCTTTCTTTACCTACTTTGTTTGTTCAGTAACACCACCTTGTTGTCTCATTAAATCTTCCTACCATTGGATTGTATGTGATTTTGTTTTTAACTTTAAACTGGTGCCTATCTAAGGAAAAAATCTCTAAGTACCGTAATCTCATTCTAACAGATGTATGCTCTTTTCACCTTCAAGTGCTTAGTGTAAAGTGGGCCTTATGGAACAAAAGCTTGAGTTTTTGTATTGTCCAAGCTGTTGTTTCTGAAGTGGACTGAAGTAAATAAAAATGGAATCAGCTGGAAGTTAGCACCATCATTGAGGTCTCTGAAGACATCTTGTCAAACATAAACCAGATACTAAGTAAATGATGGTCTAGTCAGTCTCTCTTGTGTGTGTGTGAGATACTGGAGAAATGGTTGACGTTTAGGTAATAGATGAGAGGTATTGGAAATGGAAAACAATAATATAGAGCTAAGATGCGTTTTGAAAGCTGGGTAGTCTGTCCTTTATGTTTTCTTCTGTAATGTTGCACAGTTACTTGTTTCTTATTCAAGACATTAAATCAACCTGCAGACACAAAGGCTAGGAAGAAGACCTAATTCTGAAGATTTTTTTTTTTGTGAGGGTCATGTCACTTTGCAGTTGCACTGGATCTTTTTAATACTACAGATGATTACCTACAGAGCTCCATTTCTACTATATAATTTAAAACCAACTAAATTACACTTTTATTTGGGAAAGTTTGCGGTTGCCTTTTACAGATTTAGGCTGGTCACCATTGCCGCATGTGTTGGCTACATGCCTTCCCACTAAAAAAAAAAAATAAACTGGTCTGCCTACTGGTTGAACAGAATTCAGATTTGTGGAGTGTGAGTGTTGTTTGCCAGGCTTTTTAACTCAGCTAAACAGTTCACTTCTATTCTACAATTTATTTAATTAATGTTCATCTCATTAGTAGAGATCTATCTTAGCCATCTACCATTATACAGTAAATTGCTTTAATGAATTCTGTGATTCTCTCAAAATTTCCAATCAGATGAGAGGCCATGCTAATGTAATAAGTCAAGAAAGTGCAGCTTTGGAGATTCATTAAATTTTATTTCTTATGAATTGTCTCTGGAAAAAACTCTGAAAGAAGTAAAACTAAAAAGGGCTCATTTTTAGACATGCTTGTTATAGATGACCAGGAAGTACAAAGTTTAGTTTGGCTTTGAACTTCACTAATACACTGGTGGTGTTTTATTACAATTATTTTTTTAATTATTATTTTTTTACTTAATATCTTGTAGGAATGGAGGTCTCCTGCAAAGTATTATGGTCAAAATCTCATTTAAAATAGGTTGTCAATGTCTCAATTTCTTCTTTGGTTTGACTGGAATGACAGAAGAATAAAGCGTCTTCTGAGTAAAGTCCATCCAAAGTGCTAACTTCAGTGGAAATGTAACTTTACTTGC
>VXAA01005404.1:0-33820 GCA_013399115.1 Anseranas semipalmata | reverse complement strand
CTTGACCTTTTTCCTCTTTCCCTTCTAGCTACCACTCCTAGAGTTGAACTAGTATTCAACATGATCAGAAAATTGTGTGGAAAGGAATTAGAACACTTATTTTTTGTCAAGTTGTTTGAGAATAAAAAACAGCAAAGAAAATTATTCATATAGCCAGTTTTTCTTCATTCTCTATTGGGGGGGGGGGGGGAACCATGAAAAAAAAAACTCCTTTCTTCTGCTGATTTTTTTTTTGCTGCCCCCTAATGAATGACATAGTNGTGTGTGTGTGTGTGTGTCTCCCCCCCAGTTATTTTCCTTTATATTCTTCACAGAAAAGGTAGGCCCATACCCTTAACCTGTATCAGAGTGGTGGTTAGGGCTGGTGATGCACTGTTTGAGTAACACCTGTGACACAAAGCACTATAGCACTATCTGATTGCCAACCATTACTTTGCTGGTCACAGCCTCCAGCTGGTTGAGACTCTAAATATTAGAAGTACCTTCTACCATGTACTGAGCTAGCTGTTACTAGTCTCCACCCAATTTTCTGTGCCTAGAAATGTCTTTTTCACATTATATAGCTTATGTAAAGTTTATGCTGCGCTCCCCTGCCAACTCTACTGTCAGTTAATGCTATACTGTAATGTATGGAGTTTAACATTCAGACAAGTTGGACACCCTCCTGTTTACAGGCTTAAATGATAGCTATTCTTGAGGTCCTTTTTAATAGGAAAATATCCTGCAATTTTTTTCAGCTTCTAGAGTTTTATAGGTATTTATATGGTTGTAAGAATAGTGAAACAAATATTGTATGCCCCCTTCCCTGAGAAAAAGTGCCTAATGCAGAAAAGCTCATGAAATTCTACAATCGTCACAACATAGTTCCATTTGGAAATGTAACAATTTGGCTGATTAACACAGTATTTCTATGCTGCTAGCAAAATGGGCAGTTTTATATTTCTTCTCCCTCTTTGTTTCAGTATCCTCCTGAAACCTTTGATGCGCAGTTGCTCCCTGGAAGGTGACTGTGTAAAAGTAACATCATCCAGCTCAAAATGTCTCCTTCCTGTGTGTGTGTGTGTGTGTGTGTTCAGAGGTGCACGCCTGCAATGCTGTACAAAACAAAGTCTTCAGTGCTTTTCTGCTCTTGTCAGTGCCGTGGAACTAATAAGGGAGCAGAGTGAAATAAGAGCGTGTTCTTGTGTGGCATCAAAGAAAATGTTTATTTGGCTACAGTCGAGTTTCTCTTGCACAGCCCTGGGAACGGCTAGCGTTGCCCAGGTGTTGGTGTGGGTAGGCTTTACAAATGAGGTGTGTGATGGAAAAGGAGCCATGCTTTGACTTCCAGCTCCCAAGCTGCATTTCTGGGACTCGGGCACATTTAGGCTGCGCCTCACTGAGAAGGGATAAAAGTGGAGCTTCCTCTGTCCCTTTTTCAGAGTCAAAAATATAGTTAATTTACCAGAGAAAGAGGCAATGATTTGCAGCCAAATTCTCCACAAGCATAGCTCTGTTTTCCTGCTGGAGTCAAGGATGTATAAATCTGCATGGATTACATGTATTTCTTTAAACACCAGATTTCTTGTGTAGGGAAATAAGGGGGTAAGTCAAACAATTAAACTTTTTTCCCCTCTCCTCTCCCTCTCTCCCTAGTAACTATCCCTTTCTTTAAGCTCTTTGATACTCTTCATTCATAGGGCAGTGGAATGATCCAATAATTTCCCTTCAGCAGCAGGAGACACACTGCTGTATATTATGCCCTTTAGCTAAAAGAAAAATTGATTCTGTCATGTATACATTTATATCTCATCTTTTCTTTCCTTTTTTTTTTTTTTAAGGAAATTTTTAACTCTTCTTACAAGACTGAGGTAGGAAATAATAAACTACTGACATACATGACATGATTCTCCCATTTGGAGAAGACTATCCTTATTAGGAATAGGAGATTCAAAAGCAAATCTAGGCAGTAGTTGGAGCTCTAGGTAGGTTTTCTTTCTTACCGGCAAGCTCAGTTACATTTGCAGAGTAGGTTTAAAAAAAAAGTGCTAGAGAACTGAATGCAACATATGTGAAGAGTTTGGAGTTGCTTACTTTCTGAATACTGAAATTTGAAAAAACATTTCTTCACAAACAGCCAAATTTTAATCCATGTGATTTTAAGAGGTCTATTATACTGAGATAGTTGTATGTTCTTTAGGAGCAGGATAGCCTTTTGGTTAATTTACTGGGATAATCAGGCCATCTGGCTTCTATGCCTGGACTGTCCTGTGTGATGTTGGCTATGTCAAAGGATGTATCTTCAGCTTCCGTTCTGAAAAACTGTGATAATGGTTACTTTGCTGCACCAAATTAAAAAAAAAAAAAAAATGCTTCATGTGCATGTAACACTGAGCACTGAGAATCCTTGGAGTTCTATAGAAAAACAAATGCAGATTATTATAGTATTCTTATACCCAAAGATTGTCCGAAGACTTCTGTTAAAGGTCTTCCTTACAGAAGTGCCTTTCAAGCCAAAGTAATCATTATTAATGGAATTCTGGGCATTGACCAACATCCTATCAAAAAAAAAAAAAAGTGGGGAGGGGCAAAGGAGAGTTAATATATTCAGACTGAAAATTTGCTCGCTTTTTTGAATTTAATTGTTTTAGAAATTTATCAAAATCAAATACTTTAAGCCAAAAAACATTAAATATTATTTTGTAAATAAAATTGTATACCTATTTTGTGTGGTGGTTTTGGGCTCAGCTTTAGTATGAGATCAATTTAAAAATCTACTTCGGGGAGTTCAAAAAAAAAAAAAGAGGGGGGGGATGCTGTCTGATCAAGTGCTTTGTTTTGAAACTTTTTTCAAAACTTTTTTTTCCTCATACCATCTTTGTCAGCATAGCAAGTCTATAGATATGTAGCTATAAAGATTCTTTTCCTTAGAATATTTGCTATTCTTGAGTCCCACTCCTGAAAAGTGTTGTTAAAAGTTCTTAGTATCAGACCTATAATTTGGATATTCCCAATTTTATATACATCTCTCTCTCTCTCTCTCTTTCTTCCTTCTGGCTTATATATCGATGGTCCTGCCTTTTGCTATTTGAAGGCAATGGACTTACTGAATCGATTCCGTCTGACTTAAATTTTATTTCCAAACATTCTACATTTAATTCCACCGTCATTATCTTTGCTGAAAACTGGGGCGTATGTTTTATTTTTGCCCATATTCGTATTGCATTTAACAAAGAACATTTGAAATCCTTTTCTACTGTTAAAGAAACTATTGGAGACTGAGCAAAGGAGTTTGGAAATTATGAAGCAAACTTGAACAAAATAGGAAAATCACTACTGTAACTGCTTTTCAGGAAAAATCTTGGGGTGGAAAACCTAACCAAACTCAGAAAACTTGGAGTAGACAATGTTGCCAAGATTCACTGATAATTTGCGAGTTGGATGTCTCATGTTCAGTTCCTTCTGGTTGTCTAGACATTTCCTGTGATTCCACATAGTCTCCTTATGTTGAAGAAGGTCTTAAGTAATAGGAGCTCCTGATCATTGCTCACCCTGGGAAGTTATAGTCTGATCGGACAGACTGGATTGGATATTGTCCAACATCACACAGAAGACACTTGTCTTGTGAAATCAAGATTCACATAAGAAATGGAAAAATAAAATACCCCCAAAGCTCTACAAATACACTTTCATCAATGTTTTTTCAATGAAAAATTTTCATCCTCAGTGGTGAGGAATAAAAGGACCAACATGTGGGAGAAGGACTTAAAACATTTTGGTGTGTGAATACACAAACAAACACATCTTGCTAAAGTGAATCTCCTCTCTGCTGTAATAACAGGGCACGGTGTTGCTGGGAGAGGAAGCTTACCTGATACAGAGGCAGATCCTTATCCCAGAATGGGTTATATCATCTCAACTTGTATCAGACCCATGTGTGTCCCCCTGACGGAGGACTCTGAGTTGTATCACCTGCTTTTTAATAGTAGGTCTTCATGTTATCTATGAAGCAAAGTGCACCAGAAATTTGTAAGAATGTTTGATTATTTTATTTTATCTTAGGCTGTTAAAGTTTAAAAGCATTTTAGAATTAATTCATTGTGGAACCCTGGGGTAAGAACCACATGTCACAGGTAACCAAATTAGAAGTCCATGGGTTATGAGATCACAATCCCCTAGAGAAATATTTAGTGGTATGTTTACTTAATATCTAACAGCATGTGAAGTTTATTTATTAATATGCCTGCAGGTTTCTCTCTAATCCCACTTCTCAGAGATGCTCACACACAGATAGAAAAGCTAGGAGGGGGGTGAATTGCCCTGGTACTATTTCCATCTAATAGAATAATATATCTGTTAAAGAAAAAAAAGTTAGGGTACAGTACTTACCTTTCTGACCTTGACCAAATCTCAAGCCCTCTTTTACACAGAAGCCCGTTGTGTGCTGTTTATAGAGAATAGAAAAGCGCACGCACAGCAACTTCCTCTTAGGTTATGAATCTTTAAGTAAGAAGAAAATTTATTTTTTAACATAGTCAGAAGAGCAATTGCTTTTAGCTAAGCAATGAGAGAGAAATTCACCCCTCCTTCTTCACACAATGCTGTAGTAATTGAGCTTAGCGGAAGAAAAGCTGTAGGAAGAAAGTCTTCCTTCTTCCCTCCCTGTTAACAGCAGCTCCTGTCACGACTCATATCCTGGCCAGGGAAGGGGGGGCTGGCTTTGCTCACCCTCTACCAAGGGGCCAGTCCACATTGCCTGTTGCCACTTCTGCTGGACGTTGTTCATGGCCCTGACGGACTTGTGAGGTCTGTTCTGCACAGGGCTCAGGAGGTGCAGAATTATTTCTGACCGAATTTACTTGGCTTTCCTGCCCAGGAGTGCTAGTGTATTCTGGAGGTAGCATTACCAATGGACAGACTGCTGCTCTGCAGTTCTGGAGATCTCAGTTGTGGGTGTCTGTGCAACCCAGGAATACTAATATTTCCTCCTTAATGAAGCATTTTGAGGTTTACTGAAGGCAAGTTTTATGAAAGAGCAAGATGGACTAGGTAATTGATTGCTGGAGTACTACAAAGGATCAGTTCTTTGTATTTGGCAGAGTAACTTCAGCCTCCTTAGAGCATCCTATTAAGCACTAGATAAAACATTAAATCAAGGATCTGTCAAAAAATTGAATCAACACTAAGTATCCCTCCTCTCTGGTTCATTCTATGCAGCAGATCAGTACCTTAAATGTTAACAGATAACTGCCTGTATTTCCTCTAACTTTGTAATTATCAAGCTTGTAATAAACCTGAAAATTAAAGGCAACCAAGGTATTTTTATGTTCTTGTTTAAAATGTCAAAGCTTCAGAAAGTTTTAGAAAATGCTGAGCTCTTTCTGTCTTTTGTGTCAGGGGCTATTACCGGAGTAGGTGCCGAGACAATCTGGACACCTGCAATCTCGAGACAGATTCCATCAAGCTCCTATCTGTTAGAAGCTGCAGTGCTTGCATTTGGATTCTGTATCTAACAATAATGTGGTATTTTATAAACATTAGTGGGCCTGATTTTGCACTGGTCAGCAGAGGTAAAAAATAAGTACTTTTGGAAAACAAATAAAAAAGGAATTGGAACTGTCTCAATAAATAGTGCAAATTGTAAATTTCCAAAAGATGCAGTCTTTTGCTCAGGCATAAGAAAATAAAGCTGGCAATTACAATACTGAGGAATTGCACAAGCTGGTTCTGCAGTTAGGGCCTAATATTTACCTGACAATACCTTTATATTATTATATATAGCATTATGTCCTTTTAATATATAGAGTTGCAATTTCTCCTTTCTGTTGCATCAGAAGAGAATTACCCTCTAGCTCTGTATATGGAATAAACCCAAGAATTTTCTGACTCTTTATATCAATGATAATCTTAAGCATAACTGAAAAGAAGTATTTAAATGAGTAAGTGGAATATTCAGTGTAGGAGAAGTATAGAAACTTGTTTGAAAGCTGGAAACTCTGATCTTCACTGTTTTTTCCACAAGCTTTTGGTATGACCTTGATTAAGGAATATTCTCTGTATTCTACCCGAGACTACTTCCCCAAATGACAAAATGAGAATGGTACATTATTTTTTTTTTTAACCTACCGAGTATTAGGAAATGTTGAAGTTTTGAAATGTGATTTCAAAGAATACAGTAACTTTTGCCTCTGAAACAATATTTTGATGAAAAATGTCGTATAGTCAATAGTCCTATTCCTAAACACCTGTTTGAGTGTGATTTTTTTGGCAAAGGAGATCAGTGCATATTGAGGTTTAATATATTCCATGTTACCCCAGCTGTGGGACTTGGTTTCAAATAGTATTGCTTCTCATCCAAAAATACCTTGTAAACCTACTATATACTTATAAGTATATTTTTCTGGGGTGGATACCGAGAAACAGGCAGATACAGCCATGTTTAGGTATTTGAAGAGGTGACCCATTTTTTGGAGGAGATAGATAGGCACCCCACTTTCATTCAAAGCCTGTAGCTGCTGAGGACATCTTGAATGTTCAAACTTAATAAGAGCCAATGTGCATGAATTTAAGCTAGGATTTGGTCAAGTGTAATTGTAAAGTAAAATGTGGTCAAGTTACCAGCTATAATATAGATATTCACAGAATCACAGAATCATTTAGGTTGGAAGAGACCTCCAAGATCACCTAGTCCAACCTATGACCTCACACTAACAAGTCCTCCACTAAACCATATCACTAAGCTCTACATCTAAATGTCTTTTGAGTACCTCCAGGGATGGTGACTCAACCACTTCCCTGGGCAGCCTGTTCCAATGCCTTACAACCCTTTCAGTAAAGAAGTTTTTCCTAATGTCCAACCTAAACCTCCCTTGGTGCAACTTCAGCCCATTCCCCCTCGTCCTATCACCTGGCATGTGGGAGAAGAGACCAATCCCCACCTTGCTACAGCCTCCTTTCAGGTACCTGTAGAGAGCGATAAGGTCGCCCCTGAGCCTCCTCTTCTCCCGGCTAAACAACCCCAGCTCCCTCAGCCGCTCCTCGTAAGACTTGTTCTCCAGACCCCTCACCAGCTTCGTTGCCCTTCTTTGGACCTGCTCCAGCACCTCGATGTCCTTCCTGTAGTGAGGGGCCCAAAACTGAACACAGGACTCGAGGTGCGGCCTCACCAGAGCCGAGTACAGGGGGACAATCACTTCCCTAGTCCTGCTGGCCACACTATTTCTGATATAAGCCAGGATGCTGTTGGCCTTCTTGGCCACCTGAGCACACTGCTGGCTCATATTCATCCAGCTATCGACCAATACCCCCAGGTCCTTCTCTGCCAGGCAGCTTTCCAGCCACTCATCTCCTAGCCTGTAGCGCTGCTTGGGATTGTTGTGCCCCAAGTGCAGGACCTGGCACTTGGCCTTGTTGAACTTCATACAGTTGACCTGAGCCCATCGGTCCAGCCTATCCAGATCTTCCTGCAGAGCAGGACCTTTCTAGTGCAAAAAGTGGTAGACTACCTGTAATATAAAGACATTCCTTTCACTGTGTGGGCAAGTCATCTTGGCACAAAAATTAGATGTAACTTTTATGCATTTGTTATTGTCTTTGTAGTAGGCCTACTCTCTATGTAGCTTTTTTTTTTTCCTTTACTATTTGGTAGTAATTTTTGTCTGAGTTTTGACAAGCTTTCAGGAGTTTGTAAATCTATCTTTCAATGATTATTGCAATGAAAGACTGACCATGGAGCTCTCATGGTCACAATGTTCATCATCAAGAAAAGTCTGTTTTGCATTTTAAAAAAATAAATTACTAAGTAAGGAAATAGGCACAGACTATCTACACAGAAAAAATGAAATGTTTCTCAAGTTCCTTTATCAAAACAAAAACCAATTGGTTCTATAATTGACCACAAGTTCGATCTATTTAGTGAGTATTCTGTAAAGGAAAGTGAAGTTGTGGATTTGCTTTCACCAAGCGGATATCCACCACAACAAAAAATGTGCTCCTTGCCAGATGCTTTAACTGCAGTCTTATCAGAGGTGTCACTATATGCAGTTTTGGGTTGAGGGTGTGGATTAAGGTGATATTAAGATAGACTGCTTCTGAGCAGATGGGTCGCAGACAGCAAGCACAATTCAGAAGACTGACTGACCATCCTTCAATTGCTGGTGTGGATGCATATTTAATCTATTAGTTGATTTGAACTTGCATAGAAGGTGGAACTAAAAGCTACACCTCATACTGACAGCTGCATTGTACCATTGTCTAAAGAGTCAAAATTTAAACCTCTTATTAGAAATCTAACGTTTTGAATAAAGACAGAAGTACTTACTCTTAAGCACAAATAAATAGTAGCACAAAGATTTTTTTTTTCTTTTTTAATTTTTTTTGTGAGAGAGATAGGGAAGATCCTATTGTCTTTTGTGTATAGATTACCTAGACCATCTAGAGTACGTCAAGTGTATTCTATGGTAGTAGAGTTTTTTTTTTTTTTTTTTTTTTTTTTTTGAAAAATATGTTAGAATCTCAAAACTGCTTGAACTTGTATCTGCAATCAACCTTAGGCTGAAAATAGAATTTGACTCAAAGAACTTTCAATATAATTTCCATCTGTCGAGCACAAGAATTAAGGCCGCTTAGATGGTCTGGAACTTCCATTTCCATGTGAAATTTCAACATTTCTGCAAAAGTACAAGAATTCAATATTCATAACTTCTTTAGACTGGAGATTCAAAAATAAGTATCGATCTGTGAATACTACCAGGATTTTGACATTTTTAATTTAAGCAATTAGGTATTCCCTACATCAGACTACTTTTTTTTTCTTAATCCATCCCAAACCTCTTGCTCCAATGAAGTTCTATGGTGAATGGTATTTTTCCATTATAGTACATACCCACAAGGAGATATGGAATTCAGCAACCTAATCCCTATTTTTAATCTAGATGAATCCATTGTCTGAAAATACATCTGAATTACATATGAGGAACCAGTCAGCTTTTTCCTACTAGGCAATCTTTTGTCCAAAGACATAGATGGAGATCATCAGGAAGTTCAGTATTCAGTATTGGTTTTAAACTGATCTATGCAAAGATTTTTTTCTCTCTGCAATGATTCTGTGGCAAAATTTTTCTCCAATATTTTGATGACTTAATTAGCAACAAATGAACATCAGTTCCTTCCCCTTAAATGGATGTACTGTTTACCTTGAAGGGGTTGTTTTCAGGATAAAAAAGACATAACAGCAATTCACAAATGGTACAGTTAGTACATTTTCTTTTTGTTTAATAATTTGCAGCAACAGTTATGGACTATATATGCACTAGTATACTACTTCAGTGAAAGATCATTAAAGGTCTGAAGACATCACATCAGCTTCAGAGTGACTACATGCTGGGAGTAGGCATTGCTGGAAAAAAAAGGCTTTCTGGATAAGATGTTATGGTGAATTGATATTTCTCAGCAACAGCAGTACATAGCATGATAAGAGGCATTACACTCTAAATAAGAAAGATGGAAAGTATCATCATTAGTCTGGAATGCACAAATTGCCATGATATCCTGGAACTATTAGTCTAGGGAATCTTTACTCGTCAGGTCTTTGTAAAAGTCTTTTTTAACAAAGTTTGCAAGCAATGGTGATATCTTTGGATATCACCAAATTTTTGAAGAGATTATAGTGAACTAGAAAAATGGTTCCCAACAAATCTGCTGATAAAATCAATCAGTTCTCCCTACAAAGCTTGTCACAGGTATGACAACACTACTACCACTTTAAACTGTGTCAGTCTAAAACCTGCCCTGCAAAATGTGTTGCCAGGTCCCAAATATTTGATATTTGGTTAAAAAGAAGTCTGTTATTAATCAAGTTATTTCCAAATGAAGGATCTTTAACAATGATTTTTCTTATGTTTCTCATACTTCCAGTTTTGATGTTAAAAAAGAAACTTATCATTCTACAATAGCTATTAAGAAGTGCTTGGCAAATTTCTGGGGTTTTTGAACTAGCTGGTAAATAAACACAATTTCAAAAATATATTTTGCTTTATAGAAAATTCTTTGTAAGTTTATTTGCCAAGTGTAGTTAAGCTGTACTTATGATAAAAATGTTAGGCAATATTTAACTGAACATTCCTCAGTGTAGTTTGCACAGTTCAGAAGTGAGGTAGTAGAATTACCTCCTCCTGTTCTCAGTTGTACTTGCACACTTTTATACTTGCTTTATTCTTAAGGTCTTAGTGACTATAGCACTCTGCTGTTAAATTTTGATATTCAAATGGAAACTTAGAGGTTGTTGTGTTTAAAAGAAAGTGAGGTTTACAGATGTAATTGTACACAAAGTAGTTATTCTGTATGCTCATTTTTTAACAGATGTGACATAGGAAATGCCTATTAGTACATCATGTGTAATTCTGGATAAGTTAGTTGACATCAGTAGTCACAACTTCAGGTATGCATTTTGTTCTGATTTGCAGCAGCATACATTAGAACTGCTAGGAAGCTTTCTGAAAATTTTTGTGTCTATCCATTTTCCAAATATTTCTGCTTGGGGACATAAAGAAGGGAGATTTAGGTGTCTAAAGACAAATATGTAGTGCTATGTTAGGTGCTACAGATTATGGAAGATACCTGAATATGGTTGGCATGTGTCCTAGAACAAACAGGAGACCTATATCATTCCAGAATGGCAGTTGGAGGGATACTTTAAAATGACTAAAATGGTGCTAAACCCATTTCTTTTCAGTTGAGCCCAATCCTAAGTTTCCAGTTGTGTTTTTCAGAGTAAGCACCTTAAAGGCTCCTGAGACTCAGAGCTCTTCAATGAAATATCTGTGTGCACGGGCACCAAGTTTTTTGGAGGAAAAAAAATGCATCACTTAATTTCTAAATAAAAGTGTAGATGATTGTTTTTTATTTGTTTATTCTGAATTCTTTCAATACCTGCTATCATATGAATTTACAATTTTATCTGAAAGAAGCATTTTATAAGCATTTTATAAGAAGCATTTTATTATAACAGGTACCAGATTATACATAATATATTTCCTTTGGTTAGCACCAAGGACAGCCTCCCTCATCCCAAGGAGGCTGTCCTTGCAGGGAAGTCAGCATCCATTCTGTGACTTGATTATCCTTGTGCTGTCCCCGCTGAAAGGGAAAGTTATTCGGCCCTCATCTTTGAAACATAGTTAAGGCAAGATAAGTAATATGGCTTGCCAAAGTCTGTATGTGTAATGGATTGTAACCAAGGTCCCCTGACACGGAGTTTGTGGCTTAACCACAAGACCGTTGTCTTCTATTAAAGAAATGTTAACCTCAGAGAAGGGAAGGAGTCTAAAAGCTTTATTATCTTTCAAAACCTGGCTTAATGAGCTGTGGTGCCTGATTTTCAGTAAAGAGGAAGGCACCATGGAGAAGTCTACAAAGCGACAAGAGACATGAGTTAAGCACTACTTTCCTTTTGTTTCTTATTAGTGGGCAGAAATGGTTAGACGAGGTGTTAATTTGTGGTAGAGTATTTCCTTAAGCATTGTTCATGTCTCTCTTTCCATTCTGTATCCATCTTGCTGACCACTGGGAAATCAATATTATTATAACAGGTACCAGATATCTAGAATATTAAAATAAAATCAACCTGTAAGGTTACGGAAAATGTCCTTAAGACTGGATGTTATCTATCACTAATATCAGCTCCTTCCTTATAGTCATTGGGGGAGTACATATTTGTGGTCTAGGGTTTGACTGTTCTCTTCAGCCCTCTTAGTTTCACCAGCTTGATCAGAATTGTTCTGCCTCAGTGGCCAGAGGAGTCCATGAGGAAACATGAGTGACTGAGAGTTGACGCATTTTATTCACTATTAAGGAAATGTATTTTAAGATTCTTCATCAAATATAGTGTTACTTAAAATGGGCTTGCCCTCTAGTGTCAGGAAACCTGAAAGATGATCTTGTTTATATCACTTTGTCTCAAGAAAGATTCTTTCCTATTTCAAGTGGTGGAGCTGCTGCTTTGCAATCTGTGACTTGTCAGGTCAAACTTCAACAGGGTTGATACCTCAGAGAGGATGAGTCTACAGAAAGTGCCTGGCAAGTACCATATCTCTGCCAGTGAAATTTCAAGGACTTAACAATAAACACCAGTCTGTATTTTTTTTTTTTTTTCCAAAAGAATAATTTAAAACTGTCTTTAAGTGAGGAAAGACAACAGAACATGAGTCTGTTTTGTGTGTTTGATTAAATCCAAGTTGGTATCAGGTTTAAATCCTCCATGCAGGAAAGATGGCATATTAAGAGTGGCTGTAAAGGAGATGGGGGACTTTAGGGGACATCAGTACTCAGTGGGCATGCTATAAAAACGTAGGACTATAATGATATTACAGTGTCTGAGTCAACAAACTGTAAAGAGATTCCTTGCCTTCAACTCCCTGTTCTCCTTCTCTGGAAAGAGACCAAATTGAAAACTGTCAGAGCTGGTG
The DNA here is from genome assembly GCA_013399115.1 of Anseranas semipalmata. Taxonomy (NCBI): domain Eukaryota; kingdom Metazoa; phylum Chordata; class Aves; order Anseriformes; family Anseranatidae; genus Anseranas; species Anseranas semipalmata. Next base: position 21,377 of record VXAA01005404.1, on the reverse strand, counting down.
GGAGAAGGAATCAAATCAGAAAGAACAGGTCTCCTATACTTGCTAGAAAAAAAATAAGATGTTTCCCAGCTGATTTTGTTGCACAGAATAATCAAGAGCCCAGATTAATTGTATCTCCCCCATTCTGCATGACTGTAAAGCAGGTGGGAATATTGGAAGCAGGAAATTCTGGCTCTCCATGGGCCAGAAGTAGGGGGTGATGTTCTGAAGACTGGGGCCACAAGGGTTACGTGACCCTGAAACCATGCAATAACCCACAGAAAGAATGGCTGAAGACCTAGTCTCATGAAAAAAATAAAAATAAAAATTGGTCCCATCCTTGACTTCTGTGAATTTCTTCGTAGATTGCACATTTATTCACCAAGGTTGTACTGGCTGGGTTGAGTTTTGGCCCTGTGTGAAGTCTTCTGAGTAGAGGAAAAGGTGTTGCAGTGAGTGATAAAAGAAGGTAGCCAAATAAATGAGGGTCCTAAGGTGACACAATGAGCTGCTGCTTTCCATAGTCTTCCAACAAAATGAGAGAGGAGGTGTAGGAGATCAGTTCTAGTTAAGGATGATCTGCACTTTCTGTACTACTGCTGTTTGTGTCTATAGGGCCTCTATATTTCCAGCTTACTGGTTAGCCACTCCTCCTGCCCTTGCCTTTATGGTTGTCTGTGCCTGTCAGGTAGGGCATGTGAGGGTCTTTGGAAAGACTGTGAGCAGTGGCTGATGATAAATTCCTAACACCTGGGTTCCCATGAAATCACTGGGTGAATATCAAGAGCATCACACAGTATATTTGTGATTAATTGTATATTTGCCAAAATGGCCAGAGTGAAATTGCCAAATGAATGCTGCAAATCTATTTGCAAATTTGAATAGAATCTGACAAACAGATGTGAAATTTGGGGGAAGAAATAGGAAGATCTGAAAATATTTTAATTCTTGAGAAGCAAAGTGTCATTTTAGAAAGAATGTACCTTTTCATTTAAAAATGAAGCTTCTCATTTCAAAATAGCACTAAAAAAGTAATCTTCAACAGAGTAGCAGAAAGCTCTCACAAACCAAATAAAACAAAAATTTACTGAAATGTTATAAGAGGTCACAACCAAAGATTTAGTGTTGAACCAAGTCGTGCAAACAGTGTTTCAAAGAAGTTGCAGAATTAAGAGAGATGAATGAACCACACCAAAATGTGAATGCTACTTTGATACAATGTGCTGTTAGATCAATGCTGATCTGTGGTAAGGTCACAAGAAAATGTTGTTTTATGCTCTCTAAGGCAGACAAAGATCTCACCTGAAAATCTGGATTCCAGCTCCTTCCTTTTCATCCTTCCTTCTTTTCCTCTTCCTTATCTCTCGCCCCCATTTCTGCAAATTCTCCAATGTCTCAAAGCTTCAAGATCCAGTTTTAGTTTATTTTTGCTGTAAGTTTTGAATTTCAACAATTATTTAAGAATGAGGGAAAACATAAGTTATATTTATAAGCAGAGTTGGTCAAAAATAGATTTATATTTGATAAGAAACAAAAGCATTGCAGATTTGGAATAAAGAAAAATCAAGTCTTGTCATGAAACAAATTCTTAAAAATGTGAAATTGGAATTCATAATTTAGTTTGGATGACTTCTGATCCATTCATTTTGCTCATGGTAAAACATTTTTGTACAATGTAAAACATAAATGTTTCTCATAAAAATAATAACTATCTGGTGTTACATCAACATATTTGGCAGAATGCAAAATTCTTAAATAATCAAAATTATGAAATCTGAGCAATATTTTTCTCTCTGAAATTATTCACCTGAATATTGGAAAGATTAGTTTGAACTTCTAGTCAGAAAAACAAACAAAAATTGATTATAAACTAGTATTTTCCTGCAAAGTATTGTCAATTAATTTGCATTTTTGCATTTCTGCATTGGAAAATGGCTTTGTTGGGGAATTTTTTTTTTTTTTGACCAACTCTGCTTATAGGCTTATCATTGACTAGACTGAGGACTGTGAAGGGGGAAGAACAGCAGGAGGCCTGGTTCATTTACGTCAAGCTTGTGTTACAAGATGTCCATGATGCCTGTTTGTCTAAGATGTGAGTGCTGTGCCCTGCCTGTACACAGCCAGTCTGAAATGTCTAGCCCAATAAATTAAAACAAAACAAGCTGAATCTGAACCAAGTTTTCTCTGCCCATATTATCCATTCTCACTACTGCTGTAATAGTAATGAGCACTGTTACCTTGAAAGTTTTGTTGTATTAAGATTCATTTAAAACTACTTATTTTCTCTGTGCCTACATGAAATTAATCATCTTCCTTGCTGTAAGTTGCTTGATATTTAATATAGGGACATCTTCCTTGTCAAGTCATTGTTTTAGAAATACATATTTCTAATTCTTTGTCTTTTATTTATGATCTTGGCACTTTTTTTTTTTTTAACTGTTCATGTTTGTTTATTTTTTTTTGGCATTCAAGGAATTTGCTCTAGCTCTGTCTTTTTAGTACTGGCTAATGTTTTATAACGTATTGATTCCCAATATTTAAACTGACCCACTGTTGATATGAGGATCACACTGGGAAGTAAGATGTTTACATCTCACTATGAATAGCAGATAAACGAAATAATAATGGTTGTCAAAAGCTGAGAAATAAGCTACACTGGGTTCTTGTTTGCTCTCAAGGATATATGGCTGTACAGCTCGGAACTAGCAAACTTCAGAATTCAAGGCAAGTAGTTATGGAATCTGGTTCTGTATTTTATTCTATTACAGTTTTTGGATAAAGGAAAAGTAATACCAATCTCCAGGACGATAATTTACCCATAATCTTGCATAAAAATAATGGTTGCATTGGTGACTTCTCCTATACTTTTCCAGGTAACTCCTTTATAAATAATCTATGCTATAATGAACACATATATGAAGGAAACTTAACTTTCTTTCCTTTTTTTTTATTTGATCATGATGACTAATTAAAGACAGTATATGCAGATAGAGATGTTGGCAGAGATTTTTACTGGTTTCATTTACAACTTTAACCCACATAAAAGCTTTTTTATTTTATTTATTTATTATTTACTCTACTTTTAAATCAGAACCATTTCCTATTGAGCTTAATTCCTTCTGGTATTTACAACAGTAACATTAATCCTGATGAACTAATCTGGTATTTAATTTTGACGCAATTTGAGTATATAGTATTTTGAAATTAAAATACTTATTTTGTAGACAGTGAAAAATTATTTACTGATTATAGCACAACTCTGTGTGTGTAGATATAGATATATTGTATACATTAACAGTGACATGTAATTTAAATCTGCACATTTTGCATTATTCAGTAGTTGGATGCCAGCTGCTTTTCTTTTGTACTTTGTGATTAATTTCATTGTCGGTAGATTTTATGTTTCTGAAGAGTCTTTCACAGAACCTACACAGGATTCAATGAAAAGAATATGAATACTCAGTTGTCAGTGGTGTTTTAGCCTGATCTACAGCACTAAAGTTCAATGGTCAGAGTTATAGGATAATGAGGGAGGAAGAAAAAAAATGAACTGTGGCATTATTTTCCAAAGAATACTTGATTGACTTTTATCACATAACTAAAAAGAATTAATCCCCCCATCACCCCTTTTTAATTTCCACTGCAATAGTTTGTCTACTTAATGGAAACAAATGCAAGGTAAGGGAATGCTCTGTGTGCATTTGCCCGTGTGTTTTTTCCATGCAACAGCAGACAGGCATCTGCAACTCTGAGAAGCACATAGCTGCTGTCTGCTTTGAAAGAGTTTAAATACTGGAGTTCTCAAGTCAGTTTTCTGTATTGCATGCTTGCTTGCTTGATCAGGACAGCTTGAACAAGAGCATGTGGAAACACATAGCAATAACTGGTAAGCATGGAAAAAATCACAGCTCTCATCTACTACCAGCAATTATGAATTTTAAAGTTCTGTGTTTTTTTTGTTGTTTTGTTTTTTTTTTTTTGCTTTTGTTTTTGTTGTTGTTGTTTTGTTTTTAAAAGCAATGGACTACAAAATTTTGGAGCACTCTAGTCAGGGAAGTTGTAGGTAAAATTTATACTACATTTGTCAAAAGACGTAAATTCCCCTTTTTGTAAAGCATTAAGTCCCTCCCTTAATTAAGCCTTCTGGGGTTTAAATGTGTTGATCTCATTTTAAACTGAGCTCAGCACAATTAGGCACACTGAGAAGATAGCAGATAATCAGCACATACAAAAACATTTCAGACATAAATGTTTCATCCTGCCAGGCCCAAAATTACTATTTCAGGTTTCTTTTTTTTTTCTTTCTTTCTTTCTTTCTTTCTTTCCCTTTTTTTTTTCTTTTAATCAGAGGTGGAGGGAGTGCGGAGGGGAAAAGAGAGAGAAAAAAAATTGATTATTTTCAGCTCGTCATACATCTCATTTGTAGTGGGTCAGACCTTCCCCATTCACAATTACCACTAGTTAATCTTATCAGAGAAAAATTCAATTACATTTATCAAGGTTATTCCATACACTCAAGTTATTGCCTTGGAAAAATCGAGTTTCAATGTTAAGAATGTTGGCATTGTGTATGTGTTTTTTTTTTTCTATCTTTAAAAAATAAATAATTAAATCATGCTTTTACACTGACATTGCTAATATATAGTTATAATAAAGTAATATTTGACAGCTTTGTAAAAGGGATCATTAATACATAGATTATGGAAGTTTAGGAGGGAGGCTCATAACTGTTAATAGACTTCAATTCTCAGCCTACACTGACATTTTAAAAAATCTAGTTTCAAATTTGATAACAGATTACCAGCTAGGCTGGGAGCCAGCCACCTGATTAAGGCAATTTAAATGCTTGCAAAGTGGTGAGATTAAAATCAAATAAGTGCCGATTTTTTCCCTGCTTCACTTATCTTTCCCTGGATTCGTTCCTTAACTACCAGGTGGCAGAGGACTCTGGGTAATTTTCCTCTGCGCCAATTACCCCAGGATGGTTTTTAGGGTGAAGCAGAATAATTACTGCACTATCAATCCAAAATGGGCTGCTTAATGTGTTTAAGAGAGATTTTGAGCCCTAGCAGGGAGGCTGCCTGAAGCGTGCTATGCTTGTGGTGCCAAAGCCCACTCGGCCTGCTCACGTAGTTAACTGTTCGCAGAGAAGGCAGCACACACCCAAGGTGAAAGAAAACAAGGAAAACTCCTGGGAAGCAGTGGGAAAGTTAATGAGCTGCTTCCAACGCATGGCAGGCTGCTGTTGCAGGTGGCTGACAAAGCTGGGCAGGTTAAGAAAATAATATTTATCATCAAGCTGCCAGGACCGTCTTTATCAAAAGTCTTTCTAAAATCCATACAGCATGAAATAAAATGGCTTTAAAACAACAGCAAACAACAACAAAACTGGGACAGGGACTGGGGGGATGGGAGTGTTAAAAGGAGGGAAAATGCAGTCATTGAAGCAGTGTATCCTTGATGGGTCGTTTGCAAAGCTTTGTACTGAAGCTGATCTGATGTGCGGACATGTTGATTTTTATTTTTTTTTTCCCTCTAAGTAGGAGGAAGGGTGGGCTTGTGATTACAGTGGGGAGGGCAGAGTCAGAGCTGGTGTGGGCTCTGCCACAGGGCTCCTGTGTGGCTGGGGAGCACCACCAGGCTCGTGAAGCTCTGCTGACGGAGGGGGTGCCTGGCTGGAGCTGGCTTCTGCTCGCTGCCACGCAGCTACATCCACCGCTTGGTTTTAATTGGCATCGTGCTGTAAAACGAGGTGTTCTCCAGATGCTCCCACATTTACGCTCTCTAGATAGGAGCCAGTTACCCTCCCCCTCATCCTGGGACTGCTGGCAAAAAAATCTGGCAATAATTCCCCCGCTTTACAGCTTTCCCCCTGTGAAACGTGGGGAAAAAGTAACACTTGGCTAAGTCACAGTATAAGAATAACTCGCTAATTATTAGTTCATTAAAGTATTTGAAGATCATTGGATGAAAGGCAATATAGAAAAGCTCAAGTGTGAGGTGAAGAAGCATTATGTTCTGCTATCAAACTGGTGTACGGTGGGGGAGGGAGAGAAGGGGAGAGCAGGGCTTAAGCTCAGCTGAGAATCTGAAATGACATTACTAAATAGTATACTGTAGCAGCCACAAATTAAGTATTATCTTCCATCTGGTGACTATGCACTGGATTTCTTTAATTATTATTATCTGAATATAAATTGTGAGCTTTAGCCAAGAATTCTGGAAGGTTGTCCTTAGAAACAGAGAGATAATTAAAAAAAATCATTATATTTGTGGAGAGGTTGCTGCTGGTGCTTGCCTTTCAGTGATTTGCTTACACAGTTTTCCATATGATCTCTACCTACTTGCTGTACGGAGCTTTTTTATTATTTAATGAAAAATTGATCAGTGATTTTGCTTAGCAGATGGTTTGGATAACGCAAGTTAAAATGTTCAGTTGTAAAGAGAAAGCCCCTATTCTGAAATTGTTTCAAGGTGCTGAGTGACCTCAAGTGGACTTCAAATATATCTAAAGATCACCAGACATTTCATGGAGATGTTGACATGTCCCAGGTGCTCAGGGTGTGTGTGTGTGAGTATCTGTGAGACTGTGTAGCTTATGGATTGTAATTCCAGTCAAATTTCCCATGCAAAACTGACCTACCTGCACGCCCATCCTCTGCCACCTGCCTTCAGCAGAGCGGTGCATTCCCAAGAACAGAGCTGGGGAAGGAGAGGAGTGGAGGGAAGGAAGGGCAACTCTGTGATTTAATGACAATTTTTATGCTGACCCTGTTTTAAATGACATGAATCTCACCTGCCACAGAAAACCTGTTCGTGTCCATCTCACCAGATGCATCAGTTTATGCAGAAGTGTGTCTTGTAAGACACATGCAATCCATTTAAAGATTATCACATGAAACCGTATTTACTTCAGAGGCCTGTAATAATTACACCTTCACTTGAAAAATCCCCAGGACTTTGGCTGCTGTGCCACAGATTTATACTCAAACATTTTCATTTGATGCGCAAAGTGTGAAGTACTCTTTAGTGGCAAGACAATTATCTGATTCTACTAATAAATGAATGCACTAGTAGTCATTTTTAATTGAACAATTATAGGATATTGCACTGTCAGTTGATTATAGAAGTCATTTCATAAATGTCAAAAATCTCTTTAAACGAATTATGGAGCTCCAAAATAACTCCGGCAATCAGCCAGCAATAACACAATAATCTGTTTACCCTGTTGTCAGGCAAACTACCGCCATTTTTTTTTTTCCTTTTGAGGGGGGACTGAATCTTAAGGATTATACTCCTGCTCAGTCTGTGGCAAACACCTAGGCTTTGATTAATAGAGATTGCGAGTGTTGTCAAGTGCTCTGACATGTATTAAATAGCAAGAGAAATTAAAGTTGTTATAGAAAGATGTCAATAGCAAACAGGAGGACAGATCTCTTCTTTGAGCAAAGAAGGTGGAAGTCTGGAAGGTGCTTCTAATGTGTTCCTATCTGCAGATGCTTCATTGTTTGCTTCAATTCTTATTTTGGCATTGAATGCAAATACAATTTTCTTTCTGTTGTTACATGATAATCTATTTCCTCCCTTTTCCTCATTATATGTAAAAATGATAGGCTTGGACATAAAAATAGACTAGGCCACACGTCTATATATGAACACTTGTGTTCATGAATATTAATCACACTGTTTTTTCTGCCTAATCATAGAAATGAAAACAAGAATTTGGCTCACAGGTATTATGGATATAACATGCCCTTCCATAATGGATCTGTCCACTTTCTGCCATAGAATAAGAGAATATTTAACAGTTCCAAGACCAATTGAAGTATGTCTGTAGGGGTGGGTTCCAACCATATCAAAAGAACTATTCTGGCCAGGGAAAACTGGACTGAGAGCATCAAAATAAAGGAGATTGGACCATTGCTGTGGAGGAGACTTGATTCATCTTTTGCTTGCTAAGAGACAGAGAGGAATGTTGTGGAACTTCTGATTTTGATCAAAACAACATGATTGTGACTTATATTTTTTTCTAACAGTAAAGGATTTTGAAAAAAAAATGCAGTTGAAATGTAATCAAAGGTAGAATTAAAATAAATTTTGAAAAGTTCACTTCCTGGAGGTTTTGGGTGTGGGGCTATTTTGTTTTCTTGTTTAAAGTGCTCAACTCAAGGTATGTTTTGGTCTGAATAAATTTAATGAGATTCCAGTACTTGAATTGCTTTCTGGAAATCAGACATCCAGTTCTAAAGCTGGTCATCTCAAAATGCATGATGTTCTTGAAGTAGTGGGTCATATTTTGGGGACTGATGGAGGTAGAGTAGATGTACTGCTGAATTACAGCAGAATCTTTAATCCCTTTAATCCTTAGCAAATTAGGAAAGATACCTGCAGCTTTGGATCCACATCTTGGCATATTTATGTTTTCAAATGTAGAAAACTAAAATCCTCTGAAATCAAGCTCAGGATGACAAGAACAATGCATTTATTGTCGTAGATAGTGGTAGAAAAATTCAGTCTGGAGTCTGCATGACCTCATGATGCATTAAGGGAGGCATCACCATAGGAGCAGAAGAACAGGAGCCCTCTGTATTGTCTGTGCCTCATGGAGTAATCCTCTGCCAGCCCTGCATGAGCTAGCACAGAGGGTAGTTTTGGGAATGGAGCCAGAAGCATTATGCAGATTCAGAGTCATAATCACCCTATGCAAGCTAGGTATGCCTGTGGCTGTGGCCATGCTCCCAGCTCTGGAGTTAGCAGCAGTGATACAGGGGTATATTTTCATATTGACCTCTTATTCACATTACCCACATGAGGACAGTTTGTTGGGGGCAGATGCAGAGAAGTTAATAGAAGATCTATGGAAATATCTGTGTGTAGGGCTTGAATGTTGGAGTCTTTAATTGGTAAAAATGAATACTATTGTTGGAGTGCAGAGTTTTACATTGGCTGCACTGTAAAGGTCTGGTATGCTGGGAGTTCTAAGTTGGCCATACCTACTGATTACTCTATGAATAAACTCTACTAGTCTGTTCCTATTAATAGGGCAAGGTGTGCAGATGAGAGATTACAGCCCTTTTTTCTACATATTTCCTGAGATGAATGCATTTATATTATAAAGAGTTACCCTGGTGGCACCAAAGGATAGAATGGTCTGAAGCATTTGGTTAGACAAACAAAAAACTGAAAAGTAAGAACAGTCAGAGCTTCATAAGGAAATAGCAGATGGTGCTAATATTTATTCCTATTTTTATTACAAGGCTTTTGATTTATAATTTAGGTAATACCACAGATTAAGGTGAGCTGGATAGCACTTTTCTTGGTGAAGAATGTGGCCCTAAAAACTGAGCATCTGCTTCTTCCCTGTGTCACCACATATATTTTTTGCCAGGTACATGCCAAACATGGACACTTTGGCAGCTTTCTTGCACACACTTTGTTCTGAATTTAACTGACTACACAAAGTGCAAGGCAGTCAAGATGCAGCCTCTGACATTTTTAATTGGCATTGAATTTAAGTCATCATCAATTATTTTGCTTTAAAGGCAGCTTTATTCCTTAGAACTGCTAAGCATGCTATTCAAGACTCTTGCAGGGATCCATCCGTGGTATCTGTCTTGGCTAGTAGGATTAAGCCCTTATGGCTAGTAGGTGGCTGAGACCTAACCATATGTTGCTGGTAGACAGCAGCAAAGCTTTACCCTGTGATAAGCATACTAAAAGCAATCTGTTGTTGTTTTTTTTTTGTTTGTTTTTATTATTTATTTATTTATTTTTATTGTATATAATACGCCAGCACGTGGTTAATTGGCATTCATATTACTAAACTGACTTGTGAATAATGTGATTCTCTCAGGAATCACATCAGTTGCACCGTGGGTAAGTTTAGATTTCAAAGGTGCCGCAGTGCCTCATTCTGTGTTGACGGAATTGAACAGCATTAACCTTTTCACTTACACTAACAAAGACAAGTTAAGACAAGATGTGCTATGACTACTGCACATCTATGTTTTGTTTTTGCCCAGGGCCCTTTACAATTACCCAGCACTTCAGAGCTAATATTGGTTGGATGTTTACCTTCCCTTCCCTCCTCTCCCCCTTCAATATTTCTACAAAATGACAGCCTCATTGTTTGACAAAAAATAACCAGTTACATAAAAAAAAATATATTCTCTTTAAAAAAAAAAAGAGCTAAAAAAAGATATTCTAGACACTTATAAAGAGATCTATCAATGAGAAAAACACAGGCTCTGCAGCACAGTTCAGCTAGCATTTTCTCAATACAAACCATTCTCCTGTCTTTCTAAATTCCACACTGCATACAATATTATATTGATAACAATGAAACACAATGCTGTATCCTGGAAAACAAGGGGGAAAAATATCATCCTCAACAAGTTATAGGCAAATAATTTTTTTCTTTTTAACGTGCAGGTTCTTTACGTGTGTGCAACTAACTAGTTTGAATATTATCAGTATTGCTCAGTGTTATCATCAACTGTGGCACTGCAGAACCCCATGCATCTACAAAATCTGTTAGAGTCTGGTGGCTAGTTTACTGTAGTCTGACCTGAGACGACATAGGTTTTGAAATAATGGATATAAAGGCTGGAAAGAATACATATATGCAAGCTGCAGTGGTTGCAGGGTTGATGCTTTCATGACATTCCTTAGCACAAAATATATGTTTTGGCTGCTACATAATTCACTTTAGAAGCAAAAGTTTCCAAAGTGCTGACCGAAGAATAGCCTTCTTCCTCCCTCTCTGTGGTAGGGAAACAAAATGTGGAAAATGGAGCAGAGGCATAGGGAGAATTAAGTGACTTCCTTGAAGTCACATTGCTATTGCAGAGTAGCCAAGGCAGGAATAAAAAACGCATTCCCTGACTTCTATCAACGGCTCCCTATACTTCTGTAAAACTCAGCAGACTTATAGGGGGGGATATTCACATAGCCTGTTCAGACCTGACTTGTTTGGCACATGTGAGATAGGTAACTGATTTTATTTTAGCTTCCATAGGATGCTCTCTCTTACAAATTCACCATAAACAGAGCAGCGCTTATGATAAGCTTTCTTTTACTTAACTTGATATTTATCTTGGAGTTGCATAAGCAGTTTCCTATGGTGGAAAATAGGCAGGAGCACTCGTTCAGCTCATGGTACTACAAATGTATCCCACCCTTTATTTCAACAGGCATAGGAGTCTAAGCTTAGAGTGAATATGACCTTGATCTTTTGTGAATTATTACAATAACATACAGTTGTTCTGTAGATAATTATCAAAGCTCATGACAAAATGTTGCATGGAAGACAGCAATGCATATGCTGTGGGTTAACCATTCAATGCCTTTCATAACTGCCAGCAAAGCTGCCAAGATCTGGAAAGACCTAACATACAGTTTACACAAAATCCACCCAGATCCCATAAATTTTCCCTGAAAGACTAAGAGTACAATATGTTCTTTCAACTGAAACATGCATTAAACTGTATGAACTCTTGGTCCAAACTGTAACCTACAATTATAGGTATCATAATTGTCATCTTAAAATTGGCCTGAATTTTAAGAGGTCTACAATAATAAAGGTGATGGGAAAAGAGACTGGCAATGGTGTAATGGTAGATAAATGCAAGATACAGCTTCAGTTGTCTAAGTGGTTATCCTTGTGGAGCAAATTTGTTCATTTGGCAGTAGGTTTTTGTGCATAAACCTTAAACATAAATGTATGCTGTTTTGGTGTGCCATGTAGACTCGGCCTTAAAATTGTAGTTAGTGGAGTTTATGCACATGGTATTTCTCCTTGACATTCTATAATGGCTTTGCACAACTAAAAATGTTCACTGAGCCGAAGTTTCAGGTGGTGTGATTTTGTGTTTGCATGTGTACAAACTACATACTGATTACAAATACATGTGGAAATAAATGTGTTCATGTATTCTGCATCACAGGGAATATGGTGTAGCCTAATTTGATGTGCCTTTGTTTGTGTGTGTGACTGCACAAGTCCCACGTATTAGACCAGTGTTAGCTGAATGATGCACGAAGGTTTGAAATTGGACTCCAGGTTACTTTTAGCTTTTTGTTTCATTGCTGTGTCTTGTAATACTTCATTAAAGTTGGAGGACCAATCTCAGATTTACACTTGTATTAAAGCATTGAATCTGGCCTTTTCTGTCTATCCAGGTCACTTTTGATAAAAGTGGAGTATGTGACTGAAGTAATGTGGCAAGCCTGTTTTATTCAATCCTGTCCTGGTTTCATCTGGGATAGAGTTAATTTTCTTCATAGTGGCTGGTGTTGTGCTGTGTTTTGAATTTAGGAGAAAAATAATGTTGATAACACACTGAATTTTTAGTTTTTGTTGAGCAGTGCTTACACAGAGCCAAGGACTTCTCAGCTTCTCGTACCACCCTCCAGCGAGGAGGCTGGGGGTGTCCAAGAAGCTGTGAGGGGACAGAACCAGGCCAGCTGACCCAAACTGGTCAAAGGGATATTCCATAACATATGACATTACGCGAAACATAAAACTGGGGGGGAGTTGGCTGAGGGTGGGGTGAAGTGGGAGGCACTGCTTACTGCCCACTGGCTGGGCATTGGTCAGTGGGTGGTTAGCCATTGCATTGTGCATTGCTTACTTTGTATCTATCTATATCTATCTATCTATCTATTATTATTATTAATTATAATTATTTCTCCTTCCTTTTCTGTTCTATTAAACTGTCTTTATCTCAATCTACGAGCTTTACCTTTTTCTGATTCTCTCTCCCATTACACTGGTGTGCTTAATTGCCTGCTGGGTTAAACCAAAACAAATCCAAATGTTGGATTATCTTTAAAGGACAACATAGCTGGAGCTCTGAAGGGTTTGGGGTATGGCCTGGTCAGCAGGCAGATGTTACTGATGGCACCAGGCCTTGGTAGCAGGAAGAAGATTATCAAATGAAAGAGAAAGGTAGTCCTTAACAGAAATAACATTCTGTGATCTTGACTTTCCATGGGCTGAGACTCTGAGCTATCTAGATCCCAGTCATGCCACTGCTGATCTCAGGACAAGTGGGATGTTGCAATGAGTTGAAGCTACCTTACTTTGGAGGTTTCCACTGTGTTTTCCACCAACATGGCAGAACCAGGTGGAAGTAACTTACAGGCCAGAAACCTGCTGTTATATACTTTTTGTGGCTGTGGGCTAGAATAAAAATGTAATAAGGCAAAAGTGGTTCTGAAATTGTTGTATTTTTTTTTTATTTTTTATCTTTTTTATTTTTTATTTTATTTCATTTATTATTATTTTTATTTATTTATTTATTTTGCTTGAAGATGCTACTTCAGGACTGAGATCAAACTGCATTGTTTAGGAAATAAGGAAGAAATTTTTGAGGCTACCTACAGGCATTTTAGGGTAATAAGCATTTAACTGTCATTCATCGTCCTAACCCTTTGAATTTTAAAAGGGTTTTCCTCTAGTAATTTGACATTTCTTCCCCTTTCTAATGATAACCACCATACAGTAGAACCTTCTTTAATAAGGCATAGCAGTATATAGAGTTTTGCTTCCACTGACCCTTGTGTTTCTGGATTGTTTTGATCAAATTCAGCTTTCAAAATTTCAGCAAGATTTCAGCAAGATGTTGATAGAACAATATATTTAAATAAAGACCTTATTAGTTCACGTATGGATGTAGAATTGGATGGTATTCGGGATACAAGTTGTTTTTTGTAGTGGGTAGTGAAAAAAATAGTGTCATTCAGAAAATGGTTGAAGAACTTGGAGAGGACACTGGAAAAGAAAAGCAAGGATTTAGTGCTACTAGGGAAAATGGCCATGAAGATCAAGAAGTGGAAGCTGAGCTAGTCAGAGCAGTGGCAAGAACCAGTGAGAGAAACAGGTTAAAGGTACACCATTAAAGTCAGATTATCTTATCAAGAGACACAATTATTTAAAAAAAAAATGGACTCTAGACTGTGTCAACTCCTGTACTGAATGAAAATAGGAAAGTGGAAGATAAATGAACAGGAGTTAGGGAACCCAGGCATTTAAGTTTGTCTTCTCCCTGTGTTTTTATCTTCCTAAAAAGAATCGGGTATTGGCAACTCTGAGAACAAGATTCAGTCCTCCTAATTTTAGCTGTGTTTTAAGGGGACCTCTAGCTTAAGAAAGTTTTCTAGATTCCATTTATAATGAATATAGAGGCACCTCCAGTGAGGTTAATCTCCCATTTTCTAAATTCCACATTCAGCTAACAATGCAATAAATTTGTTTTCTTTAGTTGACTGTTTCCTTTGACTTTAGAGATAGTAGGCATGTACCTTTAGATGTCTAACTTCTAGATATTTAAAGCGAGGTGAGTTGAATCGTGTCTTGAAAAAATGTATTATGGGTTAGATATGCAACTGAGTTAACATGGGATAGCTATCTTTGTCTGCAACAAAAATATTCAGCTCACATCTTTTGTTCCTGAATGTGTGATAACTTTGATTAAACTACTAGATTAAATTCTCCTGGTTTAGATTTTAAACTTGTTTGAAACAAGGTTAGATGGCATTTAAGTTCCATATCATCTTGTCTCTGGTAATGAAAATTAGTCTAATAGGCTAAGGTGCCCATTATTCAGGCTAAATTAGCTTCCTGGGAGAGATCCCTGTAAAGTAGCCATCATGATGAAGAAAGTCCCAATTAAACAAAGTAAACCAAGTTGATTATTGACATATTCTGAATTTCTTTTAAGGCTTTTTCTCTTTTACATCCTTTATGCTTCTGCCTGTTGCAGAAGATTGGGCTATCAAATAGAGAGAAGGATAAATAAATGTGGAAGGGAAAGGGAAGAATGCTGGATGCAGTGTTTAGAAGCATATATGACCTATTTTCAGAAGTCATTTGGGCTTAGAGGAGCTTTTGTAGCAGAGATGTAAAATATCAATGGCTGGTAACAGTTAGCTGAATGGAAATTGTACACCTTTGCTGCTCTGGTTCAAAGTCCACCTTCTTAATTCTGGTCCATTTTCATTAGCAGTTTCGATTGTAATGGCTGAGGCACAGGCATATGTTCTTTTTGGATGTAGTATGCAGCACTGGAAGGTGAGGATAACAGTAAGGAGTTGCATCAGCAGAAGTATCGCTCAAAGCACTTACACACTTATCCATATTCTAACACATTTAGTCATTACTTGTTTAAGCTTTCCAAAGCCAAGGTGACACGCCAATTAAAGGTGAAGTAGTCATGACTTCAAGAGAAAAAAAATTACTTTGAAGAATGGTCCTCAGTGACTCAGGTGGTCTTGACACATCCTGCATCTTCATTTCATATCTGTGAAACGGGAAAACAATACTTACTTCTAAGAGATGTTTCACTGAATAGTTTTTGTGAAGCACAAGCCTCCTGTGGAATGAGTGCAAAGTATTACTCTATTTATTTTATGAACTTTCTGTTTTACTGCAGTAGGAAAGCTTAAATTATCCATAGAGTTCTTGAGCACATTGGGGAAGCCAAAGATCCTGATTTTGCCCACTGTGCTTCTGGCAAAGAAAAGACCCAAGGGAGACTCCTAAATGAAAAATATAAACAAAACCCCGAAGCTACTCAGATCCTTAGAAGATTAGATTTTTGAAAATATGTTCTTTATAAGATAAGTTAAATGCATTCTTTCTCTTATTTTTTTTTTCCCCGGTTGGGTCACAGGTTGCTCCAGGCATCCAAAAGGGGGTATTCAATCCCTTGCTCTATTGATCCTGACAGGGACACATGCTAAGGTGCCTTATCCTCCCTGAGGCCATTGCTAACAGCAGATTTAACAGGTCCAGCAAGGAGAAGGAGAGGTTCCAGAGGTTGTCATTCAGTCTGGGCTCCATACTTCACTCATTCAATCTCATCTGCCTCTCTGTCTACTTCATTATTGTTAAGGTGTGCTATACTTGAATTTCCAGTCGTACTGCAGAGTTCTTTCAGAGGTGCTAGTTGAAGAGGGCTTAGTAAACTTCTTGTAAATGGGAAAACTACATGTGAGACCAAGTAGTTCTCTGTGTCTCACTGACTGGGAGGAGGGACAGGAGAAAGAGTAGAAGTGTTTTTTTGTGAATTCTTCTTCCCAGGTACTTTGGGGTTTGGTCACATACAAGATAAAGGTAGGTCTAGATGTTGTTTTTAGATTTTGACTGACATTTTAGGCATTTTTCTTTTCCAATTGCTGATACCAACAATTTAGAATTCTGCTGTGACTTTTCAGTTTTAGTTTTTGAATAAGTGGCAAAACTAATTCCCTTGCTTTTGGTTTTATGTTGAGCTTTAAATATTTCCTGCTGCTTTTTATTACTGAGAATGCTACATCCCTCTAAAAGTTAATTACCTTGATAAAATGCTAGTTTGGATCACTGTTTTACTGCTAACTGTGACCTAGGCTCCATGAGTTGGTATGTTACTGAGGAACTTGGTGATTTGGTGCTTTTACTCGGTGTACAAAGGCATATTCTACAGCAACCCTGGTTAATTTTAAAGGGCGTTGAGATCTTTTCAGTAAGAATATACAAAATAAATGTACAGGTTTCAGGAAAGTATTCACTGTCTGTATTGAGCACTGAAGTTCCGTATGAACACTGTCTAGCTAATGCATAGCTCTATTTGTATCTTTTTCTAATTAGCTTTTCACTGATCTAGGACATAAAGGTAAAATCAGTACTGGAGATGAAAATAAAGGAGGTGGAAATTAAACTAAGGATGATAATCGCATGAGGTGGTTGAGTCTATGTAAAAGTCTGCTACCACCATCAGGCTTTTACTACTTTTCTTTCCTCTGCTCCTCCAAAGCCTCCCCTGTTCTTAGCAGGTGATTTGTCACCTCCCTTATGCTGTGTGTCAAACCAATGGCCCTGCAATAGCTCTTTTTCAGGTGAATGAGACAGACTAGCTCACTGAGAGGGAGAAGAACACTAGATTTTGGTCGGAGCATTAGGAGCATGTGGCTAGGACTGGTATAGGCATGGTAGAAATGACACAAGTGGATGTAAAGGGTAGGAGATACCCTACCTAGTCTTCACAACAGAAGCCATTGGCATGTCTAAGTGTTGGTTAAGAACATGTGAAGGAAAACAGGCTTGATTTTTGTCCCAAATGTCTGTGTTTCATGTATTCCTACTTCTCAGGTTGTTACAGACGGGTATGATTGGGAAATCTGTACTTCCTTCTTCCCGCTTACAAACAAAGCCTCCTATCGCTAGTGCTTTCTCACTGGACACTATATTATTTTCACCCTTACTAGTATTCATGTGTCACTTGACAAGTAATCGAGCAGTTACTCAGCCACTAAAAAAATCAGAATCTGAAGCAACTAAAGGCAACTTGGATGAATAGCTTAAAAGTAGCAGTTATGTCCTTACCTACAGCTATGCAAAGGACAATGACAATTAACATTACAGGGTTTGTTGTTACTGTTTGTTTTTTAAAGCAACCTCAATTTCCGCTGCTTGTTCTCTGGCCTCTGCTCTTTGTCTTCAGCCTCTGCCTAGTGCACATCAGCAGAAATGTCTTGTTGCTGTTAGTAGTGTATGCCTTGCATTGTAAAATGCAGAACACAAGAGTAGTAGGATAGGTGTTGGCCATATGCTCCCTGACTCTTTGAACTCAACCAACTGTTAATACAGCAGTTAGTTAAAGAGGAATGATGGCCAGACACCAGCTACTCTGCAACAGCAAAGAGTATTTACAGGGAACTTGTCATTGTTTGGTAGCATCCACGATGATTTTGCTACCCTTGACATGTTTCCATGCTTGAATGGAGACAAGCCATGCTGCACATTCAATCTTGTACACCAAATTCCTCTGTCACCAACCAGCTGGATCACAGTGGGTCACAGCTGTGGCCACAACTCTGAGTGCCGTGTCACATTGTTTCAGTTGTCCCGAGTATTTTCTTTTGGCCTGAGATGTTAAAGCTTTGGTTTCGTATTCATTAATAGTCACTGTGTGATCTACTGAAAGATCTTGTACTTACAGGACAGATTTGATCCATGCTGTTTATAGGCATCAGCAGAAGGAAACAGCTTATCAAGGGTTTACGATGGTTTCAAGATTTTATATAGTGTTTATGTAGTCTTTGTGTCAGAGGACAGATGATACCTAGGCCATCATCAAGTTAGAGGGGCGAGAACATATGATGCATAGTCTGATATAAAGCCTGTTACTACAGAATTAAACCATTCAAACATTTTCATCACATTTAATGTGGCAGTGTGAGCTTATACAAGATCAGTATTTTGTGTTGTGTGGTCTTGGAGTTTTTGACCTGGTACAGAGAAGAGCTAAAGCCGGATGCACCTTATTGTCACACTGTGGCCTGAAAAAGAAAACATGTACTTTCAGTCCTCTCTGAAGTCTTGGGAAGCAATCTACTCAGTACTTCTCAGGATGAGCCCCTAAGTCTCCATCTGGGAATAATACTTACCTGCTCCACAGGGATCTGTAAAAGTAAACTGATTAGTCATTTAGTCAGTGTTTGTATAGCACTTTGAAGACAAAAATAAATAAATAAATAAACCACTGTGCTGCCTATGGTGCTATGATTCTGTTACTACATTTCCTAGGTATCTATCTATATTTTCTAAGATTCTTAGATATATTTTAATCTAACTGATAGTATGTGCAGTAGAACATTATACTATCTCTAGTGAAACAGTACTGTAAAAGTGTAGGGAAAGAAATTGATCTATCTGCTGCGTTATCCACTCTGTACTCTTACGATATTTTTGCAAACTGCTTTCATCAAACTAGTAAGGATTTGTCAAGGTGTTTACCTGTTGGGAATCTCAACATGATTTCTTGAGGGTGCAATCTGGGGCTGAGTTATGTGTTCTCCTCTTCTGCTCTTCTAACTATTCGTACATCAAAGTCTCTACCATTGTAATTCTTTTTGGCCTGCTCTTTATTCAGAAGTTACTGTACAAAACAAATGTATGTTGTGCTCAGAGAATACTGTATATCATATACATTTATCCACCCAAAGAAAAGCATGCATTCAGTGCACATAAGCAGAAGTGTCTTGTTGGGGAAACTAGTGGTAGCTTGTGCCTCATCTTGTAGAATGCAGTATAAGTAGTAGTATATTGTTGGTGCAATGCAAAATTAAGCAACAGAAATTTTGGATGAGTATCAGGAAATATTTCTTAATACTGAGTTCAGGCAGTGGAAGTCTCCCAAGGAACATGATGGAAGGCCCATTGCCTGTGTCAATTAAAACTAGAATAGTTTTAGAACTGGGGAATATACTGTGGGGAACAATCCTGTTCAAGTCTAGATGACCTAATAACTCTTTTCCATCTGTAATACTTATGCCTGAGTTTCAGAGTTATGTAGTGCAATATGATTTCATCCTGACTGAGAAATACTGAAATATTTTTCTTTCATGTAGGATTTTTTCTACACTATCCGGAATTGTCATACCTATTGAATACTAGGAGGGGAAAAGAAAGCAGAACCAGGCTTACACATACAGTATTGTTAAAACATTGCTCACACAAGATACTGTCAGACTTTTTGCCCTCGATATCTGAGGGTGGTCGCAAAAAGCAGCCCCATGCATCGTTCCCTTGAATGACAGTTTCAAGCAGGCCAGACCTAACAGAGACCCTAGGCAGGACAGAGTAATGTTTTGGAACCATAGATCCTCTCTGTAAGCAGTGGTCCTAGGATTTGTCTTCCTATGGACCACTGTTCAGTCCTGCCTCATCTTTTTATACCTTCAGTCATTGTTGGGGAGCCATGGCTAACAAGAAGGTGCAAAACATGAAGTGTGCAGTTTTAGGGGGAGTAAAATGTTTCTAGCATGTGTTAGATTTCTCTCTTGTAAGAGCCCCAGCAAAGCTGTAACATGACATTATTTTGAAATACAAAGAGGCATTGAGAATAATCAGTGATGCATCACAGAAAGGCCCATTTGTTTCCATTTAACAGGGAAAAGGTTAGAGTAGTATATCATCTTGCTGCTTCCATTCTGTGCATTTAAGAAACAGTCTGTCCAGCAACTAATTGAGAAGTGAATTTGTATACAGAGAAACCAGTTTAGTACTGTCAGTAAAGGAATTGGTAATTTTGCCACCACTAATGAGATGCTGCATTGCTAAAATAAACCCGTATCAAACTGAGACATATTTTCTGTCTGCTCCTTAAAGATTTCTTGACTGTAAGATATGAACACCTGAGTTTTCCTTGTTTCTCTTGCCTTCTGTTGGCCTGGCCTGGCCTGGCCTTGCCTTGCCTTGCCTTGCCTTTCCTTGCCTTCCCTTCCCTTCCCTTCCCCAAGTGAGGAAAACCTCCAGTAGCATCCAATGTTTTTTATGGTTGTAACACACCATAGAATAGCTGTTGTTCCGTAAAGACCTCCTTCTAAAAACGTCCACAAGAGTTTGGCCATAAACTTATTGGACAGCAAGTTGAGTACCTGAAGCTTGTATGTTTGCAGCACAGGCAGGATGCCAGATGAGCTAGAACTAGAAGTCCAAGTTTCAATGTCTGGAATTTGCATCAAAACATTGTGGTCTGGGAAATCTCTGAAAATAATTGTTCTGTAATCATCTTCTACCCAAATCTGCTACAAGTCTCACTCCATTTGCTCCTCCTTAATAGTTCCTTTAAAAACAGTTTCTTCAATATTTGCTTGAATCAGCTTAATCAGCTTTAGCTTTTTTTTTTTTTTTTAACCATTGCTTACACTTATTTGGCCTTCTCTTTGCCTTTTCTCTTGTCTCTGATCTCATATTTTCATCCATATGACTCTATTTCTATTTGCATGTACGCTGCTATGAAGAAGATTAACTAGAAGACTGACGCAGCATGGGGAATAAGCAGGAGGAGTTAGAAATCTGTGTTCGGTCAGGAGATTACGATCTGGTGGCAATTACAGAGACATGGTGGGACAGCTCACATGACTGGAATGTGGTCATGGATGGTTATGTCCTTCTCAGAAAAGACAGGCCAGCAAGGTGAGGCGGTGGAGATGCTCTATACGTGAGAGAGCAACTACAATGTATTGAGTACTGTCCAGGGGAGGATGAGGAGCGAGTTGAGAGTCTGTGGGTGAGAATTAAGGGGCAGGCTGGCATGGGGGATACTGTTGTGGGTGTCTATTACAGGCCACCAGATCAGGATGAGGAAGCTGACAAGGCCTTCTACAGGCAGCTGATAGCAGCCTTTCAATTACAGGCCCTCGTTATCGTGGGGGATTTTAACTACCCTGATATTTGCTGGAAGGCCTACTCAGCCAGCCAGCCACAGTTCAGGAGGTTCCTCCAGTGCATTGATGATAACTGCCTGATGCAAATGGTGGATGAGCCAACTAGGAGAGGAGCGCTGCTGGATCTTATTCTCACTGGCAAGGAGGGTCTGGTTGAAGTGGCAAAGGTTGAGGGCAGCCTTGGT
>VXAA01005402.1:357817-377793 GCA_013399115.1 Anseranas semipalmata | reverse complement strand
AGCTCTCCGCCAGAGGGTGGCAGAGGCCCAGGCACGGCCGCTCTTCTCGTCTTCCCGGCCACAAGGGAACACCTGGATTTGCGTGACCTCCCCCGGTGTTGCCGTTAGATTACGGTTTTATACCTGACATCCCTTCGCTAAAACGCGAGGCGTTCAGACAACATTTTTCTCGCACCCCCGACGGCCCCAAGCCCGCGGTTCCCCATCCCACCCCCGAGCGCCCTTCGCCCACGCTGGGCTTCAGCGAGTCGCGGGCGCCGCGCAGGGGCCCCAACCACCCCCTCCTCCCACAGAGGGCGCGGGGGGCAGGGAGGAATGTGCGCTGAGACGGGAGGAGGGGAAGCAGCCCGATGGAGCCAGAGGCTTCCACCCCGCGCAGCGGGTGCTGGGCAGCGCAGCGAGCAGCAGGGACGTGTCCTTCCTGAAGGACTGGAGGGGCAGATCAAAAACTTAAAGCCGTTTTTGGAAAGGAGCCCGACCGACCGAGGGCATTAAGTAGCCAAGACGATTGCTTTGCCGAGCAGACCCACGGTCTACGAGTTGGACACGTAGCAAAACCACCGAGAGCACAAAAGGCAGCTTTTAAACACAGCTTTAAAGCCCTGCCGGCCCTAGCTGACATGTCCTTTTGCCATCTATTCCCCCTGGAATCGTTTCAAAGGTGGTTTCAACCAACCGGGCAAATAAAAATAATACAACTGTACAAAAATAATACAACTGTAGCTAATTGCCTTTATAAACGGCCATAGACATTCACAGGAAATCGTGGCAGGACTGCAGTGCAAAGAGTCAACGAAAGATCACGCGAAGCCCTCCAAAGCCATCAGTCACTGCGAGGCGCACCCGGTGGGTCTGTGACCGCCCGGCGCACGCAGCGTGTGCGTTCCTTCTTTCCTTCTGGCCCTCCTGGAGCGCGTGTCCCAGTGTGATCGGACAAGCTTCAGCACACACGTCTGCGTGCCCGGGGAAGCCGAGGCCGGCTGCGGGAAGCCGCCAGACCACGCAGCCCGGAGGGCTGCCCGCGGCTCCCTGGCGGCCACCGCGCTTCCCGCACCTCGAGCGGGGCCGCTCGGCTCAGCACCGCGGACAGCGGCCGCCCCGCGCTGCGCGGAAGGCGCGGCACGGCCGGGCACGGCACAGAAGGGCACGGCATGGAAAGGCACGGCACGGCCCCTGCTCGGTACGGCACGGCACGGCCCCTGCTCGGTACGGCACGGCACGGCCCCTGCTCGGTACGGCACGNGCACGGTATGGAACGGCACGGCACGGCACGGCGCTGGTGGCAGAAAGATGTCGAAGCCAAAGCGCACGGAGCCCGGCACCGCCCCCGCGCCGCGTCCCCTCTAGGTGGTGCTGTGTCTCAAGGCCAGACCCGCAGCACCGCCGGCTTCCCCGGGCGGCCGCAGGAGGACCGGGAGGCGGCAAACCTCCGGCCTCCGCCGGGCAGGCAGCAGCAGGGAAGCGCAGGGAAGCGCTTGGTACCACCCGTTTATATCGGACCCTTAAAAACCCATCCTAAATGCAGCGCACACCGCCTCTGGAGGCTCCACGCCCTCTCCCTCACACCGGCGGGACCGCTGCGCGCCCCGGCCGCGCACACGCCCAGCGGCGGGGCCGCCCGGTGCCGGTGGGAGCTCTCTGCCCGGCCCCGCCGTGCCGCTTTCCTCTCCCACGTGCCAGCCGCTCTGCCGAGGCTGCCCGAGAGCTCCGCAAGCAGAGCTCACCGAGGGTCTCCCGGCTGCGCGGGTAGGAGCCCCAGGAGGTTGGGTTCTGCTTTGAACCCCGACATTTACCGAGGGCATGAAGCACGCAGGAAAACCACTGACCCGTGCTATCAGCAAGGCAGCAGCAGTACACAAGTCCCTCAGTTGAAGCTTGTTACCAGTGCAACAGTTAAAACTCACTCAGATAACCAGACCGCTTCCAGTTCACCTCCGTCCCCTAACCGGACCTGCTAAAATAAGAATATTGAGTACCCCGGGTGGGCACAGGAATAGAAGTGATACAAGAACTGTCTCAAGCGACAAAGACCAGTCAGTGACTACACAATGCTTATAAATGTGGGCATATAAAACTGAGTGTTGAACAGAAGAATAGTGTTTAGTATTTGTATTGCAGCCTGTAGGTTTGAAGAGTCATTGTGCTAGGAGCTGCATACAACATTCTGTATTGTAGTATGTATTCTGAGATAGGAAAGCCTCCTGCCTACACTGTAAGGTGTTCACAGTGTAACTACATGCCAATGGAAAAGCAAACAGTGGAAAGGCACTGTGCCATAATATTTTTTTCTTCATATTCTGAACTATATTCATATTCTATATGCATTTATCTGCAGGGAGGGAAGTAAATTGGCCTTTTGGCAATCATTATGATTTTTGTTTTTCCTCCATGAGCGTTCTCCTTCTGTTGCCTTTAACTGACATTCTGTTTGGATTGTGACTATTTTAGCTGGTAGGGACCAGGCACGCTCTTTTCTTAAAAATGTATACAACAGGATGTAACAACATTATTACAAAACATACTAATTACATCAGGTATCTTTTTTCTTTCCCCACCATTTCTGGTACACAATCATGTCTCATTTACCTGAATCTTTGATAGATTGGAATAATTTAAATGAAAAATTTCCCTAAATCTTGACAAAAGAAAAATTGGAAAACTGTTCAAAACTAAGTATTTCAGAATTTTCCTGGCTTTCACCTGCAGCACTAAAAAATATACATATAAATTACTGCATGTCTGTAACAAAAAAGTGAACATGCCAAGAAAAATTAACAAACTATGCTTCTAATTACTTGCCCCTAGCCAAAGAATTCTACAAACAGAAATGAGGTGACAACCCCTATTCTAAAGATAACTTATGCTATCTGGTTTATGGCACCTGATAAAAATTCACTCAAGTTAAGAGAGAGGTTTGCTTTGGGTTTTGAGATTGATCAGTCACTGATGTATCCAATTGTCCCAAATGTAAGGATCATGTCCATCACCTGAATTTCAAAGACAGCTCAAGATGAGCTGCCAGCTAGAACACTCAGCACTGCTGTGATGAAGGGCATTTGGAGAAGTCTAATCTGAAGCACATTGTTTTACATACTTTGTGGCTTCTTGGTGCAGGATGTCCCATTCCTGATCCATGCTGGCACGTGTTGCTGTCCGTTTTGATCTGCTTCATCTGAAAAACATCCCAAAGTATTACCCACATCCTGAACCAATGGCAGCAGCAAATCCCCACTCTCAACACCCCCAAGCAAACATGGAAGCAAAGAACCTCCCTACTTCCAAACCAGAACAAAATAAAAAACAACAGAAAGACTTATTTATCTAGATGGATCAAAACAAAACAAAACAAACAAACAAACAAACAAACAAAAAAGAAAAAACAAAAAAAAAACAACTACTTAAATTGTGGAACTGTGATTATAGCATGAAAAAATGGTAACAATAGCATACCTAATAAGTCTGCTCTCTATCAGTTTTAGGGAGTTGCAACTGTTTAACCCTGTGTTTAAAATAAAATTTATTTCCAGTCCCCAACACTAACCCTGTAGAGCCAAGACAGCTAATGCCTGGATTCTCTCCTTGTGATATGTTGTAATTGTTACGTGCCTCACTGAGCTGTATCTTTTTATCCCATTGGAGGGCATCAGTTTACAATTAGAACATTCAGTAATTTCAGTAATGCTGCTGCAGGAGATAATGCAGTTTGGCTCTCTAATCCCAGAATGAATTTGTAGAGCTGGACTCTGGGATCTTTTAATATATGATTTACTTAAATTAAGCATATTTCATAAAGAATCCTCAGGAGATAGGAAACATGGGCTTTTTTTTTTTTTTTAATAAAGATTTCTCAAACCATAAATCACTTTCATGTATGGGCTTTCCTAAGTCTCAAAAGTTTTCAGAATCATTATAGTTGTGCATTTGCCTTTTTTCCCCTCTGTTTTCTTTTCTCTGTGGTGGTCAAGTCAGGTTTTGGCTTGATGAGCTTGGCAGCTTAGTTTAAAGAATCATCAGTACTAGTGAAATAGTAGGCCTTTTTGCAGCATCATACTTGAAAAGCCTGATCTTTCTGCTATCTTTTAAGCTACATTTCAGAAATAGATTTTTTTTTCCCCAAAATGAAGGTTCGATACACCTGATTGAAATTAAAGTGGTTTAAGTAGAAACACAATATGTAAGTAATACTTACAACAAGGTGCAAACAAAGCATACAAACATGATGCAGAAACTGGACAATATGAATAGGTACTTTATCCACCAGAGAAAAAGTTAAGAAAATTTTTTCTCTCTATTTGAATGAGCAGTTCATATTTCCTAATCTGAGGGGATTTAATTATTTGCATTCTCACAAAAAACAGATGCATCCTATTTTGAGGAATGGAGGAGTGCATGAGCTTTAAGCAAAGCCATCAGCTGTTACAGGTGCCTCTCTTTTCAGTATTTAGTATGGAAGATTATACAAGAGAACTGAGGACCAATTTTAGGGAAAAAAAACACTTCTCCCAGATCGAGACGTGATTCAAACCAAAGACATTGTCTCCCAAACAGAAATTCAGATTAATGTCGCATGTTACAGACACATATTCAGATCTATTCATGTAATAAATTCCTGTCCTCTACTTTGACCATTCAAAAGTTCTCTGCAAGCATTCATTTACCTAATGTTCTTGACTCCCTTTGCTGGCATTTTGATAGCTGCACTAGAAGGAGATGATCACAGGAATGAGCAGAGCTGCAGTCATCAGGGTGGGCATTAGCCACTCAGCACTAGAACAAGAGAATTCAGCTGTGATACCTTTAAGTTATTTTAAAGCTTATGCAAGTCAGATAAAGAGCAGCACTGCTCTGAACCATGAATTGAGTATAACCTCTCTCTTTATAATCTTAAGGGAAACTTAATGTTGCAAGTCTTTAAAGGAAATGTCTGGGAGAGGATTCAAGGGAGTACAACTGATAGTGCTCTGGTATTTCTAACGGCCACATTCTCTACAGGACAGATAACAAGGCTACCTTCATTACTCTGACTACAACGAGAGAACATCAACCTGGGACTTCACTCCTCAGATTTCACCTACCAGCCATCTTTTCTCTTCAGAGATTAATAATCTCTTTAAGCAGAAGTCTAAACTAAATATACTGAAAGTGAGCTAGCAAAAATTCAGAAAGATTTTACAGATATCCAAGCTCATGCTATTCACACCGTACAGAAAAGCTTGAAGTTAGAGATGTAGTTTCACTGACCACTTCCTTCACAGAAAATTCTTTAGGGATCTGCAGACTGCAAAATGACCAACACATAGCTTTTTTAGGATGTAAAAAAGTCCAGAATTTTCCCCTCTAATATCTGAAACAGACCCATTATTTGGCTTGTGTATTGGTGTAAATTAGCCCTCAATGACTTCAGATATTCACATATCCATGGCTTGCCAAAGGCAGTCTATGGAAAGTCCCGCAACAGTTTGCACTCCGCAGTAAGAAAGATTGGTACACACATTAAAAAAATACTGTATTTCTTTTAAAGACATAGGCTCTTCCTCAAGACACATACAGCATGGAATCCAGGTGAATGAAGGATAACTACCAAAAGCTTTAAGAAATTCTTGCTCAAGCAGAAGCGCTACATATTGACTTGCTACTTAAGTGTTTGTTGGTAAACAGCCAGAGCTCCAACATGCAAATTCTAAGCCCCCAAAAAAACCAAAAAAAAAAAAAAAAAAAAAAAACACAGAAGATACCAAGCCCTTTTAGATTTTTTTTGACAAATTTCCACCACTCAAAAGATCAAGAAGCGTTTGCCAATAAAGTTTACAAGAAGAGCCACATTCAGCAGAGTGAAAATTAGCTTTGTATTTTACACAGTTATAAATATAACTTGTGCCATTAGACATGAGAAATGAGATATAAATGATTTAATTAAATACTTAATTTCCTTAAAAATGCAGGTAAAGATAAACTGGTTAAGAAGTCTGCTTTCCAAACAGCTCTGAAAAGATTTTGAGGCTTTCACCTGAAAGGGACAAAAATCCTTTTACTATGCTTTGCAGTTATATGCAGTTTTAACTACTCAAAATTATCATTTTCTGAGTCACCAGGCTGATTCTCCCAACAGGTTCCTAATTTTGATTAACCAGACAAGAACTGGTTTCAGTAAAACTTCTGTACTACTCCATTTGTCTTTGCTCACACTTTTCTGTCCAATTCCAAAATAACAGTATGTGAGCTTTTCCTAGTCTAATTTATGGACACTGTATAAAGATAACAATAACATAGCTATGGCAATGATTCAAACTTCAGAGCACTTTAATCACTCCCCATTCCCAACGTGCCACCTTCCAAGTACTTTGTCACATATCTCTGGTTTTTTTATGAGCATGGGACTGTGAAAGCAGATGACAAATTTTAAAAGTAATTGGGGAAAAAAAACAATTATTGTTCTCTTTTTCTTTGTAGTAATTCTCTAGAATAAACATGAAGAACAAGAATATGCTGGTGAAGAGAGGGATGACAGGAATGACCTTCAGAAGCCAACGGGGTACACAGACACCATCTCCATTGTACCATTGTATCAAGATGAAGTACTGGTGAACTGCAAAGGCACCTCTGCAACACAGGAAGATCTCTTGAAGAAAAAAAATTATCTCAAAGACCTCGAGTTTCATGTTCTTTATGCTGCTGGGGTTCAGCAAAGACATAGACACTGCAGAGCCAAGTCCTGTAACAGACACAAGCATCTGATAAACATCATCTTTGTCTTATTTACCCAAACAGATTTGCATCAGGAATTACTGAAAGAAAAATAAACACAACACAGAGATACCATAGAAAGATAAAGACAATTAAAAAAAAGTTTTTGTATATAGGCACATCTATCTAAGCATAAGAACATTTGCCAATTATTTCTCCAAGACTTGTAAACTTAGATCATTTCATTATTACCTGAGCATTCGTTTCTCATATGAAAAAGAACAGACAAAGCATTATTCAGTAACATTTAGACACATCATTGGTAAATACAGGCTTTTCTTACACCAACATATAAGGAAACAACACCCTTAAAATTATAGCATAAAATGGCTACTATATAATTTCAAACATTAATATCAGGCCTTAGAATTTCTGTAGTGGAAAGCAATACTAAACTTTAATGTACTCATGTGTTTAATAAAATATGTTTACTGTATCTTTTCTTCTGCCTTCCCCAGAACAGCATGTTAGTTACGTTTGGTTTTCATTACGTGGCTTTACTGAATGTGATTACACTCAATCCAATTCTCCATCCTCATATAACTTGGGATTTTATACAATAAAATTCTTACTATTTTTAAAAAATAAACTGTAAATACAGTAAGAGTTGGCTTACCTGCAGTAGCACGGCTTAAATCAAAATATTTTTTCATAATTTTAAAGCAAGAGAGTTGCACTATCTGTAGAGTTAGATGCACACCTTTTTATAGGCATGCCAGTCAATTTATATTCAGACTTTTAAAAACACTTAGCTTCTTATCTGTTTCTTTCAGCATTGTAACATGGTTCACTTAGTCTTCACCATGTGGACACCAACTGATTTGAGGTAATACATATGGCAGACATCCCACACAGACGTCTGCATTAAAAATGGCAGAAGATATTAGCACAAAATGTAAACCATCTTGAGTTTATATATCCGATCTATTCTTGAGATACTCTATTAAAAAGGGAATTTGCCTTCATATCTGAATCTGAGCATATCTGAATCATTTTAAAGTTTTAATGCCAGTCCAGAAAAATCAGCATTTTTATAAAGTAGGAGGAACAATCTCCAGTCTATGAATTTTTCCTGTCAGTTTTAAAAGCATGGATATGAATTCATTTAAGACTTGAGCAAATGTTTCTCTCTTAGAAAAATCTCCAAATTAAAAAACAAGCAATAGGAGCTGAGTGATGCAGACACCAAAACTAGCAATTCAGGAATCACAGATTCAAAGAGCTTGATCATTTTCATTCCTTTCCATTTAAGTGAGAAAAGAGGTGCTCCACTTTTCTCTGGAAAGCAGCTGGCTTACTTATCTCTTGTCCGCTTCTACAAACCAAACTTTTGTTCTTTATACAGCTTAGCTGTGGCCAGAGAAACAGATGAATATCTGTGGTAAATTTACTCAGGAAGCTCAGTCCTGTTATTTCTTTACACAGTCCAAACCCATCAGGAATGTGAATTCAAACTTCCTCAGTTGAGCATGAATATTTTACATCACAGTGACACCTCTCTGCTGTAGTGCATGCCATCTCAGTCTATAACTTTTATAAATGTTAACAATAAATTCATACTAAACTGATACAAGTCACAATCTTATGAGTTACATAGATTTTCTGATCAATTTTACAACTAGCGTTTATTCCACAATGCTATATAGTTTATCTCTAAATCCGGACAAGACAAAGACCTAGGGTAAAGCTTTTCAGTTGAAATATTCTTAACAGCTATTTCATTAATGTCAAAGCTATAAAAACGATTTTCAGCAAGCTGTGTTTTTATTTTAAGGTGCCATTTCTGTCACTCAAAACTTCCTCATAATTTTGCAGAACAGAGTTTCACATACTGGAAGATTTATTTTCACCCATTCAAGTGGAATGTAGCAAACCTAATACTCCTAAAATACTATGTTTTGCTCAACTGACAGTCTAAAGCACAGTTTCCATGTGACTTGCTGCTCCAGAGAGAAAATATTTTATCAATTACTTCTGCATACATCAAGTATGCATGTGTCATCAAGTTCGAGAACAAGGTTATTTTGCAGGTATAAGTTTGAAAGTAACACAAGGACTACAAAAATTCCAAGGCCCGATATTAACGTTAGTAAAGACTACTGAAATTCAGAAAAAAATATTATTAAACAGTATAATTTAACATGCCTATTGGAGAATCACAGAATCATCAACTGAAATAACTATAGAATTTGCTAACTAATTTTCCTCAGAGTCATAACTTTCTTCATCTTCTTCATCACTGCTATTTGAATAGCTAATACTCTT
Organism: Anseranas semipalmata; assembly: GCA_013399115.1. Taxonomy (NCBI): domain Eukaryota; kingdom Metazoa; phylum Chordata; class Aves; order Anseriformes; family Anseranatidae; genus Anseranas; species Anseranas semipalmata. The sequence goes on along the minus strand of VXAA01005402.1, from coordinate 368,784 downwards.
GGTGTTGCCGTTGCTGCTTTCATGACTTTTTTCTTCATCATCTTCACTATCCCCATTGGCAAGTTTCTGTGATCCTTCTGCCATAAAAATACACAAAGTTATTCTTTGCTGTACTGCATTTTATATTAGAGAAGTTAAAAGGAAGCAAGTAAGGCAATTAGTTTCACCTATTTTCAATTAAATCATTAAATACTGATTAATCTTTTCTAGAGAGCGAAGAAACTTTTGCAATGATTGCGTGGCAGACGGCAGAGTTAAAACTATGAAGTCAGCTTGTGTTCTGAAATGTGCTGTGACCACTTTGCACTTGGAATTGGCTCAACATAGCTCTAAAACCAGTACAGCTGGTCACCAGAATATCACTCATTTGGGGGCGGGGGGGGGGAATGCTCAGATGAATTAAGCCACTGTTTAAGCTTCTTTGTTGTTCCTGTTTCCTGTTGCTACATAACAGCAAGAGAATAGGAGAAGATTCCTCCACCTTTCCCCTGTGCCAGGTGTCTTTACATTCTAACATATACATGACTAGGAAGTCCTGATCATGAATAAGTAGTGTAAGCTAGAGTTAATATGGAAGGGAAGAAAATGCACACCTAAACCAGACTTCAGAGTATCCAAAGATGTCTTAAAGTAATCTTACAATTCTCTCCTTCTCATTGTAATACATTACAAAACTCTGAGGGACTTGTTCTTAAAGTTAACATCTTTCAGCCTAATAACCGTTTCATGACAAATGTGGCTTTGGCACAATTCAATTGCCTTGATCATAGGTAACATCTCAGAGCATCATTAGATGTCTTTTTGTGAATCTACTCAGTTCCTTTACTTATCATTACATATTCTCTGCTGGAAGTTTCCTGCCCAAGTGCTAAGAGTTTTCATGAGCGCTCCTCTCCCACTTCAGTGCAGGGTAAACCAAATTAGTTTAAGGTCTTAATCCATGCTTTGGACTAAGGTAGTTGACATTATATTGACACAGATAATGGGAGCTCACCTGGCCCATTCTACCTGTTCTGAGTTTAGGAGATGGTTTCTAAATTCATAAGAAGATTTCTGACTCTTTTTCTTCCTCCTTTAATGTGCTGAAAAATTAATGCTTGTGACTGAACATCAACAACTAGAAAATGTTCACTCTGTCATTTTATAGCCCAAGGCAGCCTATTTAAGATGTAGAAAATCCAGGCCTAATATCAATATTTTCTCAGTTACTTTCTTTTAAAATACAAAGTCAAGTTCCTATTAGTACAATAATTCACCATGTTTATCCGTGAAAGGCAAAAATGTCTCTACAATAAAATACTGTATCTGTGATTCTCAAACTTACTCATCAATAACTTTTCTTCAAGAAGTGGCCAAATCTTATTGTCTGCCATACAAAGTTATTAATGCAAGCAGAATTTCAGACTCACCAGTTTCAGGAAACACAAACTTTATTTTGATAGAAATTATTCTGTAGTGTGTCAGCCATTGAGTGTTTGTTCCATGTCAGTCTAGCTAGAGGGCATCCACCACATATTTATGGAACTCTGTAATGCACTGGTAAAAGCCAAATGTTTTCTTATTGTTGCCATATAAAAGACTATTCTCTACAGAGCTATATTCAGGAGATAACAGAACTGAAAAACATGGTTCTGATAGACTGAAGTATGTTTACAGGCAAACGCTTTACAGAGATAAGCACTCATCCCAAGGGTGAAAATTTTTCCATAATGCCAGATATAAACAGGTGCCAAGATGGTATATTCAGACCACAGGAAAAAAAATATTTTGCACAACTGATCTGCACAACTATTGCTTGTAGTATCTACTACAAAATAACCCATCACAAGCATCTCATTCAACCAGTCATACCCACACACTATAAGTAACATACAAATCTTACCTAGATTTCCGTGTATAATTTAGGGAGGACTGCTGGCTGAATTCTTATTTTTCACACTTTTGGACAAAACATCCCATCTATATATGCAATAAATTTTCCAGTGGTGGGAAATAAGGAGGAAAAAAAAAAAACAACAGGCATATAAATATAAGAAATACTAAAAATGACATCACTTTTCACAAAATTATCTATGAGGTTTTACAGCCACAGCAAAATAATACATCAATATGTAATAACCCCATAATAAATATTAATTTTCTACAGAAAAATGGGTTGGTTGAAAAATGAACACACATGTAACACATGTATTCTGAAGGACAAAATAGTAGTTCTAGTCATAATGTGATGCATTAGTAACCTCTTCAAGCTGAAAATCCCTCAGTTCTAAAGTACCAGAAAAGAGCAGTCATTTAGCTTGCTACCTTCCTGCTTTCCACACAGCAAAAGAATTTTTATCGCACATTTTAACAAGCCTTCTCCTATTATCCAAGCTTTACATGGCATATGATGAATAATGAATTTTTTCTTTGCAATTAATTCCAAGGCAACCCAGATCAAAGTTGGGTTCACTGACAAAAAATAGCTCCAAATTTTAGAACGTGTTTATTTTTGAAGTCATGTCCAGCTGACAGACCCATGCAGCTCAGACCTCATTTTCTCTGGCTGCCCAAGATGCTGCTTTTCTCCCCTCTGTCTCCGTTCACCCTAGGCAATGGCAGGTCATGCTGACTGCAGTTGCCTCACCTGTGCCACCAGTCTCTTCAGCAAATCTACTATGTGTCAGAAATTCAAGCTGGGATAGGAAATGTATAATTTCTTGCACATCCTGCTAAACCTGCAATCAAGGCTATGGTCATGAACTGGTGAAGGGAGCCACAGAAGCTTCTGTGGCAAGATTTCTTGCTCAGCATTGCCATCAATCACCTCCTGTCAACTGACCTCTCAGTGACCAGCCACTAAAAAGTACTGGATACCACCTCAATCATTCAGAGGATTTAACACCTGTAAAAAATCAGGGTAAAAATCAAACCTATTTTTAATGGATATTTTAGAAATTTATTTTGGAAGGGAGACACCATTGTCCAAATCTGGTCCAAATCCTAAAGTGCCTTATATTAAAAAGTAATGATTTTCCACATAGCAAAAACAACATACATTCTCCTCCAAAATTGTAACATTCAACAAAAATACAGTATTTTTCAGCTTCTTCTGAACAAAGCTAGACAGCATCCAGACTATCATGGCAAAAAAAGGTTATGATCTGAACTTGAGTCCCAAGAAAAAAATTCTTCTGCATACTTATTTTTCACTTTACATATACATATAAAATTTGTGACGAAGAAAGCCATGCTAAAGTTCTCTCCCACACAGGAAGTATCTCACTGGGGTCGACACCATCATTCTGTTCTTCAACGCACATTAAATGGTGGTTACAGTGGAAATCATTTGTTGATACTGCATCCCTCAGCAGTTCCACTAATTTCCTTGATCTTTGTTGTATACATCTCATGGATATTTGCCTTTCCTTTGTTATGGTTCTTTGAGATTGACACTGAAAGTGCTCCAGTGTGTGTATACAGTAACTATGTTAAAGCATAAGAAACATTTATTTCTGCTTTTTGAACCATTACATTCCCTCAATAATTTGTCATTCAAGGTCTTAAAAGTAGATCAGTATTATCAGTAGCTTCCACAAACACCAAATCACCATCAGCATGATCAAATCACACAATATTTATGTGGTCAGTTATAAGGGTGCTGAAAACAGTTCTCCAGGAAATAAATCCAGATGTAGAAGATTCAAATCTGAACATTCATGCAACAGCTACAAAATTTAGAGAGTATTCATCCAATGTCCCACGAGGTTTCCAGTCATTTTTCAAATCCAAACCAGCAACTTTAAAAGACCAATTATAATAGTATAGGGAGATGACAGAAATACATTTATTTAAATACAGTTTAATAACTACCTCAGAGTTTCTGCATAATGGTGCCCACCCCAGAATCATTTACTGCTTCCAAATGGCACACACGAACATTTGAATCATCATTTATCTCCAGAAGAGGCATTGCCTGAATAGCTAATAGTCTCTTTCAGCACCACATTTAGACTGAGCAGAGCTGGAAGCTGCTGCTACTTTTGCCTCCATATGGGAGAAAGAAGTAAGACTGGAGGTAGTTTTTTTCCTGGTCATGATCCTGGTGCTGCTTTGTTACACGTTTAATGTAATGTCTTTCTTTAATGTGGTACCTAAGCAAACTTAAGTTTGGGAACCCTTGAGCAGTGCAAGGTAGCGGAGCTCATGGATAGAGAGGCAGTAGATGATACACGTCACATCTTTAGTAAAGTGCACGCATTACACTATGGGCAAACTGTATTTTTATTAGTCCAGAACATGCTTCTCTAGAGTGAATATTCTTCTCAAGATAACCTGCCTAAAAAGCCATCCAAACATAATAAGCAACATTAGGTCTGTAGTCTTAAGGGATACACAAGTTCCTTGACTGAGTAAAAAATTTTAAACTTCAACAAAAATACAGAGGTAATGAAAAGCAGAATCTTGCCATGAAGCATCATTCCAGTGCTCTGAAATAATAGGATATCATGACTTCAAGATTAGAAGTATTAAAAAAGCATAGCGACTGGTTTATTTGGCAAGCCCAAAGTTTTCTCGTAACCTTGTAAGGATTTTAGCTTCAGTGCTTAAGGTTTTCAAAGCTGTGAAGACAACATCAGGCTGAACCCTGCCCACAATGATGCCCATAATGAAGTTTCTACTGATGTTGGGGCACAGGATCAGCCCTGGAGAGACATTTTCACTGTATTTATTTTAATTACTGTTTCTAATTATAATGTATTTATGCATTCTACACAAACCAAGAACATGTTACATTTATCTATCCATGTTTATCTATAGGAGTAATAATAAAAATAGTAAAAACAATTAAAAGACTAGTCACAGAACATGAAGATGTTGAAGTTCCTATAATGCAGCTTACACAATATTATTAGTATTTATTTTTTATTTGATTTAAATAACAATGGTGCCAAGTGAACCACAGATTAAATAGTTCATCCATGTATTTCCAGTCTTTCAAAATTAATTGGATGACAAATGATTGCATTATCGAGCTCTAATTGCTTAAAAAGGCATGTAATAGATCAGCTGCAAAACCAAAGACTTCTTACCATGGCACTGCTTGAATTGATTCAACAGCCACTTTTGAAAAGCAAATACAAAACAGCTGTTTCACATTTTGGCTAACCTTATGCAAATTTTGTTCATTATCTCTAAGATTTCTTTAACTTGAAGATAGATGGTGATCTGTTTAAAAGTTCCACTTCAAATATGCATTACCAAACTGCTCAACCCCCTGCTTACTTAGGTTTTCCTGATTAAGTAACAAGTATTTTAAAGCAAGTGTTGTTTTAAAAGTTAAAAATTGTTAAGTAATTTACCGTTTCGCCCCGAGATACATAATTTTTCATTGTGTATATCTGTTTGCTCTCAAAACACGAACAGTAACTTTAAAAAGTGTTTTCCATTCACCATATGGTATAACTAAATTCCTTATGCAGTGAAAATTTTCTGCAATTTCAATACAAATCCACAGAAGGATACAAACTGAAACTTTGGCATCGTTTCCTCCTCTGTATGGATAATCAGAGCAATGAAATGTAAAACATCATAAATAGAATATCTAAATGAGAAAAGAAACAAATCTATTGCCATAAAGGAGGCACATATTTAAGTGCTGGAGTAAGCTGATGCTTACGCTCTTGGTCTCTGTCCTTTTTAAACAATTGTGCCTAGTAGAAAATTAAAAGCAAACAAACAGAAAACTGCATAAATATTTTTAACACCAGACTCTCTGAATTTGACCAAACAGACATGCAACATCAAAACAAATTGAACTTTTCTTTCTTTCTTTTTTTTAATATTGGGACCACATGTTTTTACCCAGAAACAGTTACTGAAGCAATTTAGTGATATCAATGCCTAACTCAAAAAAAGAAAACAAACAAACAAAAAACACAAAGAAAACCAGTCAGGACTTTCCCTGGGTTTTCTACAAGCTCATGAGGTGGGCTTCTTCCCCAGAGCCTCCGTCTCTAGCAGAAGAAATCCATCTAGCAATGTGCTGGTGCACGTGCTCTCACTCTCCCCCATTATGTAAACAACTGCAGTACGTACTTATGTCCTATTGAGATCACTGAAACTTAAATGTGTGCTTAAATTAATTTCTCTGTGGATTCCTTAGTAAGCAAACCACATGAATGGTGCTATTATGCTCTTTAACATTTATGAGGTGCTAGCATTTGTAATTATTGTTTCCGATGGCCTTGATTTTTCCACTGTTAGCAAACCACCAGCACAGGCTGATTATGTAGTACTACTGGATCATCAAAACAGAGCAATACAGAACAAATGTAAAATGATTTAGAAAATGTGTCTAATGAACACTCTTCATCATTAGAGAAACAAAAAATTAAGCTTCTATGTTCCAACTGCCACATATCTTACTCCAGAGCCATTTAAAGATCTTACTTATTACACCTTATTAAAATCACATTCGAGTCTACAATTTTTTCACGCCCTGCACCCACACCTTGGATAAGAGCAGTTTAAAACTTACCTGGGAGAGAAGAGAGAGCATACAGCCCCTCCTCATCCACTGAAGCACGGCTGGTGTTCAAGGTGAGGCAGTAGGAAGAAGAGTGCCCCAGAGATGCAGTGAAGCTGTAGGCTGCGCTGCCCCTCTTCCCCTGTCTGGGGGATCCCAGCCAGGTAGCTAGGATGATTTATGGCTGTACAACAGGGTAGTTCTTTAGCATGTCAGGAGCAACAACAGGCTCTGGAGTTGTACAGCAAAGAGACGCCCAGAAATTACTGTGATTCAAAATGAAAAAGATTGATTGCACTTTCACAAGTATCTAACCTAAAAAAAGCCTCCGGTAACTACAAAAAAAAACTATTTTTTTCCTCAACTGTAACTACAGCATCAGTTACATAACTACATAAAATCAGAATACAAAATTTGAATGTAAAAGTTTGAAAAAAAATGAATGAAAAAAATTAAAATTTGACACATCACAAAAATGATGCCAAGTGCAGTAAGTACCCTACTTAACCTGCTCTGCCCTTCAGAATGTGCATTTTTTATTATAATTCTAATTTGGTCCACTGGGTGGATTGCTCCTCTTTTATCCACTAGGCTTGATCAAATCAGTGCAATACAAGAACCGCTGATGCATGAAATGATAGGTCAATGTAACCTTGTCATGGAGTAATATCCTTGCAAATCACAGTAAACAAATAAAACAATTCATTTTGTATGCTCTAGGTTTTAGGCATAAATTTCCAAAACCTAAACTAGGAACATTTTTACTTCAAATATAATATATTGATGCATACTGCTATATGAAAAACTCATTTAAATAACTTCTTAACAAACAATAAGGGGGAAAATTTACAAGTAAATGGTGGTTGTAGTGGCCATTAAAAAATCCCCTTCATCCACTACCAGACATTCCCAGATCAGTATACCTGACTTCTTTTTATGGTCTTTGTACAATGAAGGCCTTGTACAAACTTTTGGCATCAAGACGTGTCTTTGTTTTCTTGCCTTGTCTGTTACAGATGTCTCTGGAGTAAGTTAATCTAAACATCAGGCACAGTACTTTTAGCACAACTTTTACATGTAAGAGATTTGTTTTTGCAATTTGTATTTTGCTTTTTGAATTAGTTTTTCACAACAAAGTTAGTATTAGATTGTTTAGAATTTTTCCACCTATTTAGAAACAGATTTGTCTTTTAGATGAATAATGATTATATAAGAACTTTGTAAGACAAGTATAAAGGTAGTTGAAAACTGAACTACCACCCCAGTAGTCACATACTAAGACATCATCCTTTAAACTACATTGGAAATATTAATGTGTGGTTTTATTCTTAACACTGTTAGATGTTCTATAATGATCTCTGCTGTGCATTGCTATTAATACAAAACCTTTGTGTAAAACTTACAAAATAAGCTACATGTGTGTCTGTGTGAACATACACACACATACACATAGACCAAGGGTGGTAAATACAATGGTAAATACAACTTACAAGGTTGGCATTGTGTAATTCTGAGAGTATATGCTCACACTGCTTTTATGTAGTGACAATAAGATGTAAATAAATAAATAAATAAATATTTCATTCCTACTCCCCTTCCTTTCAGAAAATCGACACTGTTTTGTTCAGTTCATTCAGCAACATTAATCTTTGGAACAAATGGTAACTACAAATTTCTTAGAAAATCCAAGCTCATAATTTGTAATATAATGAAAACAGACTGTGGTCTTACAACATACTGAAATACTGCATGATGCTATCACTTTCACTAATGAGATATTCAAGCCAAGAGCCATGCTGCCCATATCTCAGCTTTCCAAGTGGAAATTTAAAGAACCCAAAGCACCATTTGAAAGCCCAAAGGCAGCACATATCTTGTTTAATATTCTTTTTCTTAATATGATAGGGGGATAAGCAGAATACGTGTGGAGAATCCAACAGTTATAATGTTTCCCTGCTATAAAGCAACAGATGAGTAACAAATATGAAGCTATCCTGGAATCTTGGAAAGTCTAAAACATAAAGGGCACGTTACAAAAGTGCTATGTAACCAGAGGTCCATTAAATCATTTTAAGGACACGAGTCTCACATATTCAGCAGAGTAGAGAAATTGGGATTCTATGAACCTGTAGACATCTAAGGCCCATGTTTTCTTCCATGACTGAGGACTCTCAGCTTGTGCACACTCTCCCACTAAGTAAATCAAACAAAAAAACAACCATGGAGAAGCACACGGTTTAGATATTCTGACCTACACACTGCAGTACTACCAAGACACATCTGCCCAAGGATCTAACTGGACCCTCTTAATCTTGAAGTGTTTGCTGTATGTGACAACTGTATAGAGGACAAACTATGTCTACTACTGAGTATCTAATGCATACTGAAATGCTGAGGAGGTTTTTTTCTTCCTTCCTAAAACAATTTTAGGTAGCCATAGGGATCCTTTTCTTAATTAAAAAGTAGTTCATTTTATGAACAAACACAGAGAAACTATTTTAAACTTTAAGGATCAGTGAATGGAAGAAAACTCACATGTTTATTTTATGTCAGATAAATGTTTAAAATATGTGTGTAATACACAGCTGCATAGTTTAACAAGAAAATATAGCACAAAATAACTGTAAAGTCTGAAATATATTGTTTATATTTATACATTTAACAGAGAAAAGAGGTGTTGGAAACAGGTGTTAAAAAGATTGCATTTTTCACTTGGGAGACCAGAGGGAACACACACGTATTCTCATGATAGATATCTCAAGCAGGGTACTCCTGTCAGTGCAATTTTTCAGAAAGTGGACGTGTCAACTACATGATCTACACAGTAAAACCCAGAGACAGGTCAGTGCTACAATGCCATTATTAGTTTTCATCAGGGTCTGTCTGGCCACACAAAAGACAAGATATTAACATTATTAATATTTCTTAAAAACACAAACTAAAAATTCAAAACAAAAACATTAGATACTAAAATATGCCACTTATGCTCTCATAATTATGTTAATAACAAATACACTTGCCCTCGTTTTAAGAAAGGACTTAGAAATTAGAAACTCTTTACTTATCTGTTATCTCTTTATCTGTTGTCACAGATAGCTCATATGAAAATACCAACTGGATCGATCACTTCTGGCATTCCAAAAAACTAAAGGAAAAAATAATAATTTTAAAATAAGCTTAGTGACCATATCCACTTTAAAATCTACGAGAGTTATATGAAGGATCCTATGAACAGAATCAGCTGGTTTTCCTCTAACCTTTCGCTGAAAGGTCCTATGACACAGTACCCATATGCCAAAAAATACTAGTAACATTCAACAAAAAGATCTGCAACTTATCTGGATCAAAAATAAAGCTATTATTTTGTGGTCAGTATTATGCATACATAAATGTTCCAATAGCATACAGATCAGAAACTTAGTAACAAAAAGCAGAATTCCTCAACATGCAGTAGCTGTGCATCCTTGGAAGCAACAGACCAATGTCTCTCTGCTCTCCTTGCCAGCACAGGCATTTGTGAATGTTTTCCCCTTACCACTATCTCACTTTGAAGCAGCCAAAGCAAGCTGTATTTCAGTTGATGGGTTTTGGCCTTTCCTCGCAGAAGGCACACAGCTGTCAGGGAAGCATGATGTTTTATGTTTGAATTCCACTGAAGGGCCAGGCCCTGCTCCCTTAAAAGTCAGAGAAAGTTTTTCCTTTGACTTAATTAGGAGCAGAAAGAGGTCTCGAGTAGCAAGTTTCTTCAACAACGTGCCTATTTCAATGGAATAAAGTGACAGGCAGGGAGGAAAGAATACCAGTGCTACCATCTGAGGAAGTGGCTGAAATTTAGACTATATCTCATTGACATCCCAGATGTGGTCCTACTTAAGCTTCTGACAATGGATGGGAAACGCCACTGAAATAACCACGGCAGCACAGCACAGGTGCCTAGCAGGTTTCAGTGTGGGTGTCCACACCGACATCCGTACTTACAGGCTGCTCCACATATGGCAAGGCCTCTCCCACAACTAGCAGCTACGGCAGCATGGACACGCATTCAGCCTGGTGCTGCAGAGTTGAACGCTTCTGCGCCTGGTCCTGAGCTTGACGAGCTGGCAGCACTGCCCTGCACTCACCACTCCTGCCCTCGGCTCACTCCCTCGGGTGCTGTGGGCACCCTGGGGCCCCGAACCACCCCGGCTCCCTTTGGCTCCCCATGGCAGGCGGCTTTCCAGCTGGCTCTGGTCCACACATTGCACGGGATGGTTCAGGAGCAGGAACGAGCAGCTCAGGCAAAGGGGTGGAGGGGGTTAAACAACAACAAAAAAAAGAGAGCAGTAACTACTTCAACTGGCTTAAGTAGCACAGGCTCTGAATGCTGAACCATGTGTCTTATGACAAGAACCTGTCAATTGCAGCATACAGAAAACTCACCAGATCCTTACGCATTGCTTTGGAAATATATATATATATA
>VXAA01005402.1:346584-357656 GCA_013399115.1 Anseranas semipalmata | reverse complement strand
AAAGCTTCAGCCCGCGAGAGCCAGCGGTGGCGCCCCTCCACAGCGGTGGCGAGAGCTCCCCCCGCGGGCAGGCCGCTGGCCGCGCCTCAGCAGCACCAGCCACGGCGAGGCGGCCCAGGCCCTACGGGAAGGCGGGCAGCGGCCCCACACGACACCTGCCGCGCTCCCGCCGGGGGCGGAGACCGCCCGCTGGCGGCTGCAGGCCGGAAGCGCTAGGCCGGGCCGGCAGCTCAAGGCCAGGCCGCGGAGCGGGCGGGAGCGGGCGACCCGGTGCTAGGCCGGGCGGGGCCTGGAGGAGGGGAGGCGGCATGGCCGTGCGCAGTTAAATCCTCGGCGCCAAGGGGCAGCCAGCGAAAGCTGAAATTGGTGTAAACCCAACGAGCCCTCTCTCTTCAGCGAGGGTATCACGCAGCCGCGCAAATAACTCTCAACAAGCATTGTAGACCCACAAAGCATAAACCCATTTGTAACGGGATGAGACAAATCCATGAAGGATCAGTGTGTCCACGACTATTAAATGCAACAAACTACATCCCATTCCAGCTCAGGAAGTTCCCGAAGCACTGTTCCCCAGAAGCTGAGAGGCCATGCCGAGGGGAATATCTGTTTTGTATATGCCTTGTTTTTAATCCACTTTCCTTAAGCAGCTGTTACTGCAGTGCAGGTCCTAGGTTAAACAGACCTGTTGTCTGGCTCACGATAGTTACACATCTCCATTATGTTTGCCATTTCCCCTGAGAAAACCATTTTGAGCTTCTCCATTCCTGCTTGCCAAAGGAAGCCGGGTGTAACAGGGCCTCTCCCTGCACTGCAGGGCTCTCCAGCGACTATTTGGCTGGCTCCCAGGCTGCTTGCAGTTTCCTTTAGGTCTTGGCCCACCCCACCACCCCCCAAAAAAGGCATAGCTCTGAAATTATTTTAAACAGATGCAGCTGGGATAGTGTTAAGCCTTTCCTGAGAGGATTACCATGGAGTGGGTAAAATATTCTGACCCCAGGGGCATGAATCAGAGCCCTGCTAAGAACTCAGAAAAAGCTGCATCCTGGTGCTAGAGTTAATAAAAACCTAATCATTGAGGCCTACGAGCTGAAGGAGGCAAGATGTGATCCTAACTACACTGCTTTGTTGCCGCAGGCCACAAAAACTTTTGGGCATTAGCTGTGAAGCCAATGTGCCATCTATCTCTGGGCGGATATTCAGGGCTGAGCTTATCTTTTCGTGAACCTATTCAGCTGAACAGTTGCTTATTGCCATCTAGTTTACAGTGATTTCCTAATGACTTATTTGAAACAAAAATAAGCTTGGTATAAGTAAAAATGTGAGAAAAGTGTGACTTTACACACATTACAATTTTTAGAATTCAGAATTTTAAAATCCTTAGTATTAGTCATCATTACTGTAGCTCTAGATGTATCACACTAACAGGCTTTAGCGTTACATTCAGATTACTTGGTTAGGATTAATAGAGGATTGGTTTTCTGATCAGCAATTAAAAAAAAGTTGCATCTTTCAAAAAAAAAAAAAAAAGTGCTCCTTTTTGTCAGCCCAGCTGCTAAAGACATATTTTCCTTTTCAAAATTCTGATTTTGATACTGGATTGTAATTGGTGTGTAGAAAACTTTTATAAATGGAAAAGGAGAACAGAGTCAGGATGGCCACTTAGTTTGCCTCTGACTGATTTAAGACTTCATGGCTTAACCAAAGAGAAGGACATCTCCTGCAGGCAAAAAAAAATCAGATGAGACTATTTTATGCTTTTGATTTACCTTTTTGAATAAATGATGATAGATAAAAGTGATATCACTCTATAAAAAAGTGCTGTGGAATCAGCAGCAAGTCAAGAGGTTTGGTTGCTTTGATTAAGGTTTTTCATGTGGCATTGAGATGGTAGGAACTCAGTCATTTCTGCAGCAAGATTTCATGAGAGAGACTGCTCTTATTGCTTTTGAGATCAAGAGCAATACATTCAGGACATATTAAGGATGGTACATTACATAGTCTATTAGTTTTAAAGGGGTGAGACATGCCTATAATTGGAGGAAATCTTGGTTGGATCATTTATCTTATTCTATTTTATAAAATGTGCTTTGCTGTATGCTGTGCTTTCCTCTTATACATTTTAAACAGGAAGGAACTTTTTTAAAAATTAAAAGAACAAATAATTAACACATAATTGGCATATGCTCCATAGGTAGAAAATAGTACAGGCTCTGATGTGATTTAATAGCCTGGCCATGGGAGCAGGACGAGGACTGCAGCATCCCCAGACTACTGCTCCCCAGAAGGAATAGTGCATTCAGAGGAACAGTTCTTACCCAGAGGCAGTGGATAACCGCAGCAATTCCCTTGAAGGTTAAAGCTCCTTTTGTCAGAGTACCCACTTGGCTCAGGGATTTTTTTTGGAGAAAACAGACCCATGTCCCAGAGCATCCCACCTGCTCCAGGGTGGCTCATGTCCCTCTAGGGCACCACAAGCACTGCAACTCTTTCTGGACCTTGTGCAGAAAAGGGAAACTCCACATGCCCATACCCTGCTCTGTCTTGCAGTTCTGTACAAAAACCACAGGGAATCTAAGCCCACATCATCATTCTAATTGTTTTTACCAACATCTAAGTTTTGCATCTTTGATAGTGTATGTATCTTAATTAGGAGCTGTTTCTCAAGTGTATTGAAAAGCAAATGAACAAAACAAACAATCGTATAATTCTAATACATCATTCTGAGCTTTCAAGATATTTAATTGCTGTAGCTTACTAAAACAGGCCTAAACTTACCCTCCTCCTTCCTCTTTCTCAATCGTACCAAGTGGCAGAGGTTCTAACATGTACATCAGAATCCAAATCTGACTACTACAGCTGATACTTGACACCTGTTTTAAAATAAACCTAGGAGGAAAGAAGCATATAATAAGAGAAATGAGGTTCTAATGTACTTCTAATGTATAAAGAATGATTTTAATATACCATACTATTCTGCTTTACTGGCTGCTTAATATTAAATATTTCTATAGCTGATTAAAAGTATGGTTCTAATGAGAAAAATAATCAAATGGCAAAACTAGAAGGTATTTCCCACATTTAAGTCTAAGTAACTTCAATACATCGCAATCACTGTTTTTAGCTTAGGAAACTTTCTTCCTCATACATGCCAAGGTATTTCAAAATAGTGTAATTACACACAATGATTTTTTGGCAGGGCAGGGGAGAGTACAAACCCCATGCAGGCAATGCAACAGCTGCATACTGGAACAGAGGAACTCGGGGTTGAACCAGAAACTCTTGTTAGCTATGTGGCGAAACCAGGGGGAGTGAATCAGCTAAAGGCTTCTAAAAATTCTTGGATCTTGTCCCTCCTCTGCATTCAGGGAGCAGAGAAGGGAACTGGGACTCTTTCTTATTGTTGATATTTTTGGGCATAAGCAAAGGGTTCTTCTTATTTTCCTCACCTGACTCAGCACATGATAGAAAATGTGGCCCATGCAAAAGAAAGGTTCCCTAGCTGCTTTGTCTTCTATTGCCTCACCCTCCTGATTAATAGAAGATTAATGATCTGCAGATCCATGAACCTCTTCCCCCCCCCCCCCCCCTTCCACTTACAACTTTTACAAGCCCTTCCCCTGATGTGAGAAAAAAAACACTTCCCTGTAGACTGTCAGGATGCACTGGTCATCTTTAGTTCTGTCACTCTTTGTATATTCAAGATGCCATTGGGGTAGCGGAGTTACAGTTCAAGTGTTCACATGAATTAACTGAGTGGCTCTGGCCAGTTTTAAATAGCGTTATAGAGAACCTACTTCCCCTAATGAGATTGCTTACAGTTCTGTTCTCTTTCTAACTTAACTATTCAAGTGCTGAATATACCCTTGATTCCAGTACTTTGCAAGTAGCTTGTCAGTATCGTCATACAATTTATTCAAGCATTTTATTAAGAAGCTCAGACATAGCCTTAGGTCTCATGTGGGCATATAAGAAGATTTGGTTAATATTTTGGAAAATATAAAAATGTAATCTTTGCCTGCTTAAGACTATTTCTTTCATTCCTTTCAGAGCAAATGAACAGGAAGAAGTCAGTGGAGCCACACTGCTGAAGGATCACGTAATGGTGAGAAGAATGAACCTCCTATATTTGGCTACCAAAGTGAACATACAGTGTTTTGTAACATGCTAAGCAAGCAGATGTCAAGTGTTTGGCTGGTCTTTACAGGGATCAGCAAAAGCCAAGCACTACCCCTATTCCTGGTTGTTCTGGAAAGAACATTAGATACAAGTGGGAGAAATGTCCACACTCCTTCAGGATTAATGTGCAGTAGCTGAGAACACCTGACATTCTCAGGCTGCGTTATCTTTCCTGACTAATCTTTAATGAGCGAATAGTGTACATTTTTCCTTTCTCTTCTTCACATGTGCATCTTACACTTATGGAGAGCTGTCTAAAATAAGGGGGAATGTGGCAGTGTGACTGACATCTCCTTTCTGTACAGATGAGAGATCTGCATGTGGAGATCACAGGCACACCATCTGAGCCTGAATAAAGCATGTGGGATATGACCCCAAGTGAAGATATGGGCTTTGGTCTAATAAAATTTCTTTTAACCTGCTTTGTAATTAGAGCCTGTTTTGAAAGTGCGCTCTGTGATGGCTGGTTCATGTTAAAAAGGAAAATGAAAAATGTTTTCGAGTAGTATATAGGTTAATACTGGAATTTTGTTTAAACAGCTCAGTACTGCTACAGGAACAGGGACTTGCAGATAATAGGAATATATCTTTACAGACAGCCCTACCTTTTAAAAAACACAGGCACATACTGTTGTTTCTGATGAAGCTAGTGATGTGGATATTTCTAAAGAGAAACATTTAACTTATTAAAAATATCACAATTAAACTTATTTTTGAAAGGAAAAATAATATTCAATTGAGAATCTTCTAAATAAAGTGTTCTTATTTTTCATTTTTCCCCCTTGTGTTTATCCTTCCTCCCATTGTAAATGCTGTGGTCACATAATACTCGCTTGGGACATCTCTGTCACTGTCATGGTAAAAGTCTGTGATTCACTGGCAACAGGATATTTCAAATGTGAAAAAGATTGCCTTTTATTATGGGACAGGTTGACAGGAAGGGCAAATTATGATGTTGCCTAAAGAGAGTTACTTGCTCAGTATTGGCATCAATGGCCAGCAAAATCCAGTGAGTGCTGCCCTAGAGAAGGGGGATTAAGATGAGCTAGATGGAGGCTAGGGAGGTTCCTGCCTTAAGGCAGAGTTTATATCATATTAAGCTAGAGAGAACAACTAAATCCAAACCATAAAAAGTCTGTGTTAACTTGAGGAGGAGGTAGGCCAGGGTTTGACCACATGCTGCTACACGCACAAGTGTGCCAATCATGGGGAAAAAAAAAACAAAAACAAAACCATAACCCTTAACTGAGACATCTGCACCCACAGAAGACTTTACTGTAGATGCAGCTATACAGACAAAACATCACTTTTGCTGGTA
Source organism: Anseranas semipalmata (assembly GCA_013399115.1). NCBI lineage: Eukaryota > Metazoa > Chordata > Aves > Anseriformes > Anseranatidae > Anseranas > Anseranas semipalmata. The sequence goes on along the minus strand of VXAA01005402.1, from coordinate 352,162 downwards.
CAGCTTCTTTTTTAGTTTGGAGTAGGGGAGGAAGGGTCACTGTAGTGATGCACACATTATAATGGCTTCTAGTAAAACATATTCTTACACTGGTAAACTGCTCCTTGTTTAGACAGAGCTAAATGGGACCAGGTATCATAAACTAGATGATTATGACTTTTTTTTGGTAGTTCAATTATATCCAAGGAAGCTTGAGCCTTACTGCCACTAATGGAAAAATCTGAACCTTATCAAAGACTCTGCACAAGGCCTCTGCACCTTTAAAGGGTGCACTTAAACCGTTCAGTGAGTACTAACTCAGGTCACACCTCAGTACAAACTCACTGAACGTTCAGAGTGCCCGGCCACCAGCTTCAGTACTTCTCAGCATGGGATTCACTGCACAGCCACCCGCAGAGGAGATGGACCCCCACCATGCACCTGCATGGCCTTAAGTGGATACCTGTAACCTTGCTCAGTGAGCACACAGGGTTTATACACAGCCTCGAGCTGGGCTCCTGCTATAAACACGGCTAAGCAGCAAAGTAATCACCAGACCTGGGTCAGGGACATGCTGGGATTTTGTGTGTACTTAAGTAAATGTCTTCCACAACAAAATTAAGAGATGAGAAGAAAAACAGGATCACTACCCCTCCAGGTTAAAGGCCAAATCTCACTATCCATAATCTCCCACTGACTTGTCACACCACAAGGTCAAAATACATGTTTTCCCTGGTTTTCATTACCCATAATGAATCCTGTATGACTACAAATCAGTTGTGAATAAATATTAACAAGGAATAAAAACAATAAACTTTTTTAAAAGAGACTTTGAGTTACACGCAATTCTACTGATCATTTGCCACAATCAAGTCCATTCATTCCATCAGCCCAGGGCTTTGGACCCTTCCTCTCTACCCAGCATGTTAACGCTTACCTGATGATTGTGAGCCTAGCTGGTTGTCAGACACTTCCTGGTCCTTGGTGGCTTGGGTGCTGTTTAAATGCAAAGTTATTGAAGATACCTGCTAGGCAGTCCTTTTGGAGTAAAGCTTTGCTTTGAAGTTCAGTAGTCTCAAAGATTTAGGGAGCTTGTGTAGTAAGTATTTTAATAAGTTTGGCAGGAAATTCTAAGAGGTCTTTGAGCTGACTCCATCACGTGCCAGAGTGGCAAACCATACATCTTTACCAGGGAATTCACAAGAATCTCATAAAAGGTATAAAATAATTGGAGAAACTGAAAATGAAAAAAAGATTCTGTGGTGAACCATAAGATCTGACAATAAGCTAGGTATTATACTTTTGTTTATCACCACTCATTACAGGGATAAGCTGACAAGATCTATGAAATGTATCAAGGCTAATTTAAAAGTGCCTAGATATTGGGCAACTACTTGAATTGAGTGACGGATTTACCCTATTTATGAACTCTTGAGTGGTCTGCCAAAATGCTTGAAATATCACTGAACAGTAGAATGCATATTTTATCAGGTATAAAAATCTCAGGACATCAGCATTTTATAGTCCCAATTTCTTCAGTATTCACGACTAATATTAGATATGTGAGAATTTACAAATTAAAATAGTTAAGTTGTAGTTACTTTCAAACTTAATGCAATCCCTCAAAATCTGCAAATAATTCAACATTTTCAAAACGTTACCCCTGTAATTTAGTATGAAAAGAAGAATCACACTGTGATGGTTTAGGAAGGGCATGTCTCTCAATGTAGTTTGAAAAAACTGCCACATCATAGCAATATCGAGTAAAGACAGAAACTTGCAATAAGAAATAAAGAAAACTGCAAAGATGTGGTATCTGGATAAAGAAATAGCGACACTTATAAGAGAGGATCCATTCAGAACAATGTGAAAAATGGTCTAAGATAACTTAGAACACTGGCCTGTATTCTGCTACTGATTTTATGCAAAACTTCCCCTTTCTTAATAAAGTTGATTTCTCAGTATTGTAACTAGTAGATTAAGGGTTACTATATCAGCAAAAGCCAGTAGTTTTATGATATTATAAAAACACATTTTAGCACCAAAAGATTTAAAATCTTTTACCTTTCTTTAAACAAAAACATCATTCCAATCCCACATTCTATCATTTTTACTTACCTTAAGAAAAATGTATCTTTCTTTGTAGTTTATCTTCTGATATACCTAGTAAGTAAACCTTTAGAAGCTAATTTTTTTTTAATCCTGCATTTTTTTTTTTTTTTGTAGTAGTAGTAGTTGAAGAGCTATAAAACACAACTTTATACTTTTGTTGGATTATTGCTGTGAAAATCTGGTCAGTCAGGACCAAAAGTTGAATCCTGCAATTGTCTCTCAGGTGAAAGTTGTATTCAAATCAATACAAAAACTCTGTTGTGAGGAAGCCCCAAATTAGGGTCACATGATTTGGCCCCTGACTAAAAACAATCTGATGAGCAGTATGTTAAAAAACTATCTGAAGAGCAACTTTTTGTTAATAATCTCAACTTAAAAGTTTGCCCAAGTATGAAAGTCACTTTTCAACACAGAAAACATGCCAAATCTCAAGTTTTTAAACTATATCGTGACTTTTTTTGTACAGATTAACTTGAATTAACTATGAGATGAATTAGTTTATTTGATGTGTCTATTGTACCAATGATATTTAAGATTTAAAATTCAGAAGTGAATTGACCTTGAGAAGCATATGTACTCAAAATGTGTAATTAAAAAGAATATTAATCATTTAATTTTATAAAATGAACAGCTGTTCTAGTTGATTGGAAACAGCTAAAAGTGTAAAATGTATTTTGTGAATGCAAAATTAAAAGTTAATTTTATTATAGAGTGCAATTTGCCAACTAGAAATAAATTATTGAGATGTAAGCAATATATTTTTGTAACGCTCTACCCATACATCAGAAAGGTCACATGTATATTTAAATGCCATATTACTATAAAAGTTTAACGATTTCAATTGAAAAGCTATCATATGATTTAGCTATTTAGAGATGAATATGAAACAGCTATGATGGATATGCCCTCTTTTTCCAATGAACTTTTTAAAAGTTTTAGTGAAATAATGTTTTATTAAATATAAACTGTTACTTTTACTTACCTTGTGTCCTGGATGCCTGATTTTCTGTTTTTCCATTATTTTGTGGGATTTTGGTTTGATTTTTTTTTACTGTTCTCACAGATTAAGATTTTAATTAGCATTTGACATCATGGATTTTCAATTAAGTGCATCTCTCATGACAGTTATTTAACTATTTTTGATTGTACATATTTTTAACCTGTGCACTTTCATGCTTTAAATGTAGATATTATACAGATCCTATACAAGGTGCATAGGCTACAACATCAACATGATATAAATATATATATTTAATCATTCAGCACCACCACCACCCCCCAGCGTAGTGCTGGCACTAGAGCCTCGGCTATCGTTATTGGTTAAAGCCTAAAGTGTGGGCCTGCGAGTACTGAGCGAGCAGTAGAGCTATCAGTGTTTCAGTATAAGATCTGCCTTGAAGACTGAGCAAGAACCCAAAAGATTCTGGCTAGACCAGTCAACGCAGGTGCTGGGTAAATTCAGTTTGTCATCTAACCGGAACAAAATCTTTCCATAATGGCCCAGCTTAGAAATCACTATGTCTATAATTATCTGGCTATTTTCTGCTAGTTACATCTGCTCTACCAGGGCTGTTCTCCAGTTCTGACTCAGGCTAAACTTGTGCCAAAACCCAGCCAATACATTGCTTTACCTCACATTAATACTTCATCTTGATCTTGGCACTCAACTTAGCAGTGAAAGGCTGTTAGCCTGTGGCAACATCCAAGTCCATTATTCCATCCTATAAGTAGATCCTTCTTTCGCTGGGATAGTGTCATTTCCCCCCTTCTGCTATGAACAAAACCACTTTCCATTACTGTCCATTTTAGGTAGGTCTGATCTGTACATAGAATTGAAAGACTATTTAGTGAAATAAACTATTTTTAAAGCAGTCTTGAATTCTGTAACATTACATTCTTAATGTAACAATCTCAAAGAAAGGAGGGAAGTTGCCCCTGTATGCCAGGAAACATTTTAAAAAGCAAAAACATTGTTATTCCTGATGACATATTTAAGTGTCGGTTGTAAATAGGATGTGTTGTTGTCTCAATGACTTTTTAAAGCAAGAACTTCTGGTCTAGGTCCGTTATTGCCTCCGTTGCTGTCACTCATTCTGTAATTCTAAAGGTATCTTCTACATCACATCCTTCAACAACATGCTTCTAGAGACTAAATCTTTGGCAAATGAATGCTAACCAATGATGCCAAAGGTACTTTGCAAAACGCTTTCTATAGCAGGACAGGTTATAGAAGGTTCTGTAGTAGTAAAGAAAATAACTGATTGTTTTTTAATTAAATAATTTGACCCTAAGAATATGGTGTGAGAAATTAATTCAGAATGATAAACACTAAAATACTGTTGAATAGTTGTACCATGGTAACTGTCCATTAACTTCTCATTATTTTAGATGTGAGAGTTCTAGTGGTATTGTCTCATCTCATTATTTCCTGAGAGAATATATTCTTTCCAGTATTTAACACACATACAAACACATCAGTTTTACACATTCTACCGCAAGGAACATTTATCAAGCTGCTGTTTTTCTTGATTCAGAATTCCGCGGCAAAGGGGATCTCTGCAATTACGGCTGTGCCGACACTTGTTTGACAACTGCCACCAGAGGAACCCATCTGCGGCAGGCTGGCTCCAGATCAGTCCTAGCAAAGTTTTGGGCAGCACTTCTTGTCTGATTGTCTCATTAGGCAACCAGAGAATAGAGCTGACTTGGTAAAAACGTAAGGCGAAATAACATATTCTCTATGTTAAAAAGCAAGTTTTAGCAAATGATTGATCAGGTTCCTCATCAGTTTCTTTCATACAATTTTCAGTTAGAAAAAGAAATAGGGAACTTGCTACAGCAAAATACTCATTATTCGCCAATACTCATTGGCAAATAACTTTGCCAATGTTAACATAGGCCTAAACTCATACGATGTCTAATGACAGATAAAAAACCCTAAAAGCTGTAACTGTCTACCAAGTCCTTTGGAACATAGCTTTGGGCTGAGCACCTTCCCCACTGAAGAGTGACCGCCATTTCCACACACTGGGAGGACAGCAAGCTTACCCTTAAATTCTTCAAGGTTTACAGACAGGTACGATACGGAAGGCACGTTTCGGCTGTGCCGTGCCACAGACCTCGTCAGGCAGGGAACGGCTCGTTGTCGCAGGCCCTGCGGCCTGGGTCCCTCAGAGACGGGCTGTTACTGACTGACTACCGCCAAACTCTGCTCAAATTTAGAGCCGAGTCTGTAGTGCAGGCCCGTACGGTGACTCCCGGTGGAGTCTTCTATGCTCACGGCTGCCCGTGTAGGGAAACAAATAACAGTGCCTCAGTAAATAAATAGAGCCCGGGCAGGCCGCCGCCGCCGGCCGGATGAAGCAGGGGCTTCCCAAGGCGTTTGCCACGAGCGGCTCGCAGGCGCCTCGCCCCGTCACCGGGCGCTGAGCTCCGCCACGGGGCCGGGGCCGGCCCGGGCCGCGGCGCCCCCCCCGCGCCTCAGCGG
>VXAA01005402.1:251601-342776 GCA_013399115.1 Anseranas semipalmata | reverse complement strand
AAGACTTCCAAGAGTTGCAGGGCTTGAATTAGACCGCTTTCTTTGAAGGGATTAAAGCGCCAAGTCCTCTCCCACGGCTCCGCGTTGGGTGCCGGGGAGAAGTAGAAGCTCGGCCCCGCGCAACGCCGCTGCCCCGCGCAGCAGCNGGGGCCGAGCCCGACCCGCGCCCCGCCGGAGCGAGGCAGCGCCACGGCCGCGGCACGGCGCCGACCGCCGAGCTCCTGCAGCCCCAAACCTGTGCCAGCGCCGGGCTTCCACGGGCAGCCCGACTGAAGCCCACAGCCCTCGCTTTTCGTTAATTCGTTTCACCAGATGATCGCCTGGGGAGTAACCTAAGCGATGTTTATAAACGAAAGGAGAGTCAATAGGGAGTGCAGGAGATGCTGGACATCCCCACGCTCCCCCCAGCCTTTAACGTACATTACTTCCCCAGATATCTCACTTAACCAAAATGATTTGCCAGGTTTCAGAAGAGTTAGTGGAAAGTTGGGTAAGTTTCTATACAGATGCCTTACTACAGATGCCATAAATCTGCATCCAAGAAAGTACATTACTTAAAAATTGAGAATAATTTCTCATTTCTGGAAGAAACCAATGGGCTGAATAATGAAATGTTGCAGTCATAATTTTCTGTACAAATAATTAGTGTTCAAACTCGGAGCATTTCAGTCTCCTGAAATGTATTCTTAATGAAGTGATGTTCAGAGCTGTCATTAAAAATGCAGGGCTGGAAGATCAAAGTACAATATTTATTTTAGAAATTTGTTTCAGTTATCAGGAGATACAGGTATCAAGGCCAAATGTCAACTCAGTTACACAAAGCGCTATTTCCATGAGAGACGGGCTGCTGCTCCATCCTAGCGTGAGGCAGGGAGACACTGGGGCTGGGGAGCGGCCCGGAGCAGCCTGCTCCAGGCTGCAGGGCTCCCGGGCGAGGGGTGGCTTGGAGAGGGCAGAGCGGGGAGCCCCGGAGGCACCTGATGGCCTCCGGCCACACCACAGAGCCACAGCAGAGCCAGCTGCACCCCTGCCTCGTCCTGTCCCTGAGCTTCCCGCAGGCTGGGGCCCGAGGGGTCCTGGTCCCCCCATCCCGGCCCAGCCGCCCATGACGGCTGGCGGGGGAACTGCTACCCCACCATGGAAACAGCCCTGCAGCCATGGGGTCTGTGGGGCGCTGGGCTAGATGGTAATGGGTGACTTAAACACAATGGATAAAAAAAGCGAGTCACCATCACCACCTTCATAGACAGGTGTCTTCAAAATGGGACTTTTTTAAATTCAGGAATCCCAGAGTGACTGACCAGCCATGCGGGTCTCTTTGCAGCCTGGCTTGAATGCAGGTAGCAGAGAAATACTTCAGAATAACAGCAGCTCGGGTGCCAGGGGTCCCCCCACATCTCCACTGTGCCTCTGCCTCCTGGGCCCAGAGCACCCCACCCAGGGGCCTTTGCCTGCTCCGAGCCCGGAGCCCGCCCCAGTGACGGCTCACGCTGCTGCAGCCTCCCATGAGCTCCCCTGCCAGGTCCTCCCTGGCACCCCAGCCTCTCGCAGCCCCCTCCCATGCCCCCCCAGGCCCTCAGCTCGTCCAGGGCAGAGCACAGCCACCAGCGACCCTGGGAGTCTGGACAGGCTCTCGCCACCTGCCTGCCCTGGCTTGGGAAGCCTGGGCTGCCTCAAACGAAACACTTGGTCTTTAGCAATTGTGACAAAGAATCAGAAACAAGAGCATTTTTAAGTGAACAGCTGCATTAACATTCAGCCAAGCCTCCCAGTCAAGTCCTCCATGAGAGTGTGCAGGCTTTAAACCTGAACAGGCTTTAAATAAGCTTGCTCCAGAAGCCAGTGTCTTCACACCATCCCTCATTCAGACTGCGACTGTCTGGTTTAAAGCTGTCCTAAAAGAAACCATCCATCCACAACAGCATGAAGTTTCACCAGACGTCAGGTAATTTAACCTATGTACATAGCTCCAAGCATATATGGATATGTTGCCAAAAGTTATGAGTTACATGCCATTAATATTATTATTATTTACTTCACCACAGTCATTTTTATGCTAGGCAACATGATTGGCATAATAGGAGGAGTCATCAGATCATATTTTTACCATGTAAGCGTATATGGCTTGTTTACTGGCTTCACATTACCAACAAACAGTTTTAACACAATTATATCTCCTAAGTTTTAAGAGTTTAATTTGAACCTCAGTAGGAGATGAAAATAAAAGAAAGATTAGAAACTGCTATGGCATCTCCTGTGTCTTTCTGTGCATAAAGGAAAAACACAAAACCCTAGACAAAATCAGCACAAGCAAAAGCGTATGTAGGATTTAAAGACTTGCCTCAACATTTCCCAGTCTAGGTGTGGATTTCACAAAGATTAATAGAGGATTTCCCAGACCTCTGAAAGCTGAGCTGCCCTTTAAGAGAAGTAGAACAAATTTTATGCCTCGCTACAGTTTTACTGCCTGCTGTTAAAAGTTTAAATACCTTAATGCATTCATCTTCTGCTCCTTCCTTGGCTGGCCCTTTGTGACTCCTCCTCCTGCCTTAGGGAACATTGGTGAACATTTCTGGATATCCTTCTTCCCCTTGCTACCATACTTTATAAAGGAGTCAGACTCTTAACTATATCAATATTGAAAGAGTTATTATTGGCTCCAGTTGGAATGCCTGGGACACCTTTCAGTTTGAAACGATCATTTCTAACTCTCTGGAAATGCCTTTCTGCCTCTGGCATATACGGCTGCATTTTCTGCACCACTCTAATAGCTAGAAATGGACTTTTATAAAATGGAAAGCAAGCCAAGACTCTGGTGAGCAGCTGAAAAGGATCTTCTGTGTGCACCCTGTTTGTCCTCTCATTTTGGGAAACATTAGGTAAAAAAAGCCTGTATATTTTTGGTCAAATGCATTTGTCTGGGGAAGACTGGAGGGAAACCTTTTATTTTATGAGGACAGACACGTATAGCCACTATTTTCTTACATTGCAATACCTCACTGTGTAATTAAAAGGTAATTAAACTTATTTGTCTCTTTTTAACTACCAAGAGCATACTGTCTAAAAACTGGGTCTCATTGTAATTAATTTTAGTTACTTAGTATATTTACATGAATTAAACAGCTGCTTGTCTGTATACTGTGTTAAACTGTAAGCAGCGCAAAATTTAGACAGAAAGATCATTGTTCAACCTACACTTTAACAATGGATGATCATATGGCTGCCACATTGTTATCGACTTGGCTGAATGGATTAATCCAGCATTGTAAAAATACACCTGTTACTTAATGAACTTGTGTTGTAATTTCAGAACATTTTGGTATAGAAAAGATTAAGTGTATTCTAATGGCAATATTTTTCAATATTTCAGGAATCGCTTCTGAAACAACCTATTCTTCAAGGACTAGTGTACAAGAGTGTTTAACAACTCCATAATCCTTCTTACAAAGTGCAAGAGCTCTATACAAAGTCTTCAACAACTCCACTTTAGCTGGGGAAAAAAATAAAAAAAAGGCAGGAGAAAAAAGCCCAGTACTGGGACTGTGAGGGTCAAGACAGGGAAGAAGACATGGGACATGCCTACGGGATTGAAGGTGTGTTGGGAAAGAAGTACTGTCAAGGGAAATCACCTAAAGACCCTCTCTGTAGACACTCTATATAATAATAATAATAATTATTATTATTATTATTAATATTATTATTATTATATTATCTAATATACATAATGTTTTAAGGTAGCTTATTCCAGTAATACATACATGTTAGTGCAAGGCAGTTGATGCTCCTCGTGCCTATTAATTACGACATCGCTAAGTGCTCACCAACATGGGAAGAGTTTTTGAGAATCTCGAAAAGCCAAACTCCTAAAGTATTCCCAGTGCTGTTAGAACCAGAGTGGCTTACGAAAGCAAAGTGCCCACCTGCAGGGTGCCCAGGCAGGTGCCAAGCTGCCAGCACACCCAGTATGCAGGTAGCCAGCAGCCAGCATGTCCCAAACCCGGCCACTGACGCGTGCTGGGGTTCAGGATGCGGCACCACAGCCACCAAGTGGCTTCCACATGCAGCCAGTGGCACTGAATCATGGAGGCAATTGCTGCCATTTGGCTGGCCTTGGCTGGCCAGTAAGAGTTTATTTAAAACAAACAAACAAACAAACAAAAAAACAAAACACTAGTTCTCTTGGCTGCCATGACCCACAATCCCAAGGAAGTCTGAGAAAAGCTTCAGTTATAAAGTCGAAATAACTTCTCTCTCCTTAGCTGCACATAAAGACTTAAAATACCCTGCTCTGGTAGACTGACAGAAAGGTCTTTTCAGAAAGGCATGGTTTGTTTCTGTGTCACTTCATACCTTGATGCCTTAGTGATGAAGGATAATACTTATGTAATAGTATATATAGGTAAGTGAATAAATGATATGAACTATTCAAATTTAAATTTACAAATAAATAAATAAATATACCATCAATAAAATTACTCCAAATGTATACAACACTTGTTTATGCTTTCCATCCTCACAGAGCTATACAAATACAAAGTCATTCTCACCATGGTCTTATGCAGCAGGGTCAGCTTCCACTCCCGTCTTTACAAAGGCGACATCCGTGGCCACGCACACAACTGCTCCAGGCTTGGAAAGCAGAGTCCCTTGCCTCACTCTTCCACAGAGATTACCAGACTGCTTTTTACCAAACACTTAAACAAATCACTCCAGCTCTGGTCAAAACTCAGAACCCCAAAGTGAAGCAGCAACAACCAGGGAGCACCGGCCCTCCAGCCAGGGGGGCACGTACCTCCTGCTGGCTGGCTGGTCATGCCAAACCAAAGCAAACAACCCTAATCTGGGAATAAATCACATTTCACTTCACTCTTCAATAAGCCCCTCTCACACAGGGCCAAACAGCTTGACCAGCTGTTTGAGAACCCAGCACAAGAAGAGGAAAAAGGATATTCCTCTCAAAGACAAGGCTTTCAGCATGGCCATGACTGCTGCTCCAGTCTAATGAATAGCAACATTTTTCTCACACTTCCAAAAGCTCTGAGATGGAGGGCAAGAAGAAATGACTTTCAAAGGGGTATGTTATTGGGCTTCTATCCCTCAGTAAATCTCACATCCCTGTTTTTCATACTACATGCAGGAAGCCCACATACTCCAGCAGTATTGAGCAGGTGTGTAACATATTATCTATCAAAGAGAGAAGGGTCCGTGGTGAAGGATAAACAATGCAATAAAATGGAAATGCATTCTTAATCTAAATTATCTATTCCTTAGTCTAAATTGCCTAATTCTTATGGTGAGAAATGAGAGAGAGAGATTATGGTGCTGCAGTGCTGGGCCTCCAGTGCCCAAATGGTACAGCTCTATCACATGAGCCACTTTTAAACCCAAGTAATTGGATTCAGGAGAAATCTATGACTGACCGTCACTGACTGCTTCTCAGGAGGCCACAAGAAACCAAAAGGGACCAGTTTCCATCTTAAAATAAGAAAGTCTGGAGAAAAAAAAAAAAAAAAGTGCAAAGATGCAATTTCTTCAGTGTCATCAGATTAACTTTATAAAATGCTGTGATCCTTATTGATGCACTGGAGTATGGGGTCAAACATCAATGTTCTTCTTCTGTCAAAATTGTTACAGAAGTCAGTGGAATAGCTGCTCATAAAAACTGAACAGGCCTCATGATTTGCTACATTTTTCACTTCCATTGCTACACACACTATGTATACTTGGCAGTCGGAGTGATTCAGAAAGAAGCTATTCTATAGTGCCAATGATTCTCTTTAATGAGATATAGTTATCAGTTGATTTACGAATTTCTCCTGCCTGGTCTCATTTACTTGGCTCTAAATTAAGGATAAGATCATTTGCATTCTAGAAGTAAAACAGTGTTTATAAGAGAACAGAGTAATCAAAATCCCTCTTAAATCAAGATTTAGAAATGCACACAGAGAGGTTAGAGGTAGTTCTTCCCAACCTCCCTGAAAAGGATAAAAAACAGTTTTAGAAATATGCATAGCCTTATACATTAAACTCTACAGCAAAGGCTCAAGAAAAAGCATTACATTTCCAGTTTTATCTAGTTTTCCATATTAGCATAGCGTTACCTTATCTCAGGAATTTAACGTAGGAAGAGACAAAAGGAACCTTCTGCCTCAGCTTTCTGATACCCTGATGACCTCCTCCTGGGAGATCCTATGCTCTCTGTTAATTTAGATACCATATGCCTCATTGGTCATCAATTCAGTTGCTACTCTCTATTTTATAGCCCTCACAGGGATTTTGATCACATTGTCTATAAAACTAATCACTTCCTCTGTTTACTGTTGCTCTACCAGTCAGACATGCCTCAGCTGATCAGTATTTTCTCATACTGACTTACAAATAGCACAATTTAGTTACCTTTGTTCTTTCCTTTGGTATATGCTCCACTGTTGTTTATATGCTACTTGCACTGCTTTAAGTAAAGCATCAAAAACTGGAAAGCACTGGAGGATGCAGGAAAAGGAAACGCAGCTACACAGACTCTGAACTAACAGTACTGCTCAAATGCATGGAGCCAGGAGGCAGCGGGCTGGAGACCAGGACTTTCGTGTTACGTTACAGCAGAACTTTATCTCTGCTGACATTCCTGCAGTCCCTTGGTTGGCCAGGATCTGAGCTCCTGTTTGTGTGTGTTATAGGGTGGATATGTTTGATCTCCTTTTCCCGTACAAGCCAGCATTTTGGGAGGGGGCAGAGGCAAAAGGCTATCCCTTTAGGTGGTAAGGCAGAAAAGGTAACTTCAGAGCATGCATGCATCAGTGCTGAGACTGGCTGGAGAAGCTAAGAATGAGCATGGACTCATATATGCTGATGCTGGGGTCACTGCTAATGAAAATACCAAGACGAATGAACGGAATGCTCTGAATGATAGATTGAAACTGTTTTCATCTCTGTGGGGTGTTCTTTTTTTGGCTAAAATAACATTTCACTCAGAAGTCCCTACAAAGGCGTATACAGCTTCTTACACTCAACCCATTTATGTATTTTCAACATAGATAAGGGGTGGAAACTATGTCTCCACTTTCCTGTTCTTGCTTGCCACCAGCCAGTAGCACAAGTATCTTTTATAGCCCACCTTTCTTCATCTTTGTGTAAACCAGCCAAGCTTAGCAGGGACAGGGGATGTCACCCACGTGTGTGTGGGCCTCAGTGTTGTGGGTACAGGGAGGGGTATCACAGTAATGGGCACAATTCAGGAGATTTTTCTGAGTAACAGGAGTGCAGCTGTGGAGCTAGGGGAAAATACGGGAATTGGATCAGTGAGCAAAATATTGGGACAGGCCTGAGTAAGAAGAAGGTCAAACTGTGCAGAGAGTGTATTGTGAGGAGCTTTAGCTAGTATGTCTGTGGTCCTTGTCACTGCAGTGCTAAGCACACTTATCTTCACAACTCCTCTATAAAGAAGTAGTATGTTATTATTCCGTTCTTACCAAAGGAAACAATGGGAGACAACACATTTGTCCCACACCACATACTAACCTACTGAAGAGTTGAACTGAATAGCCCAACTGAAGAGCTGAGGCATGTAACTTGGGACTGTATTGCTAAGATGTTCCACCTCATTCCCCTTGCAAAATCCATACTCTTTTCTAAATCCTCCCACCCCCCAATTTCATGTCAGTCTCTCCTGACACTTGTACATTCTCTCAGCAACTGTGAATTATAAGCAGATATCAATCTTTCTGTGGGAAAGATAGCTGAGGAATAGAGACCAGGTAAGAAGCATGCAGCCTATGCAAGCACAGTGATAAGCCAACATGCCCACAACACATGTATTTCTAATCTGCCCGGTGGACAGTGTTTAGAGCAGATGGTAACTGAAAAACAGAGCCCAACACCTTTGCTTTATGAAGATAAAACACATAATAGTTGGTCTGTACTGAACAGCGAACTGTGCCTCCATAATTCTAACACTGAACATACCGAGCAGAAACAACCAGATACTTGCTAACTTTTACAGCCCATCCCTTCTCTGCTTTGGCAAATTTTTCATCTTCACTTCAGGATTCTGTCCAAAGCTCCAGTTTCACTTGCCAGTCATCAAAACACCACTTTTAGAGGCAAAGCTGTGCTGCAGAAAGACCTGTAGATTTGCTACTGATACAACCTCTGGAATTCAGTAATGCTACCATCCATGTTTCCTCGATCACACACATACGGGAGCAGTCAGAAGAGCTAATTTTCCTCCACCCTCTCTCTACTGTAGCTTTCTTCTCATCTCAGTGTTCCACCAACCTTTCCCAGTGAATCCTTCGACCCCCGTGTATGATGAAACAATGAGTATAGCTCTATGGTACGTGGATATCTCCAGTGCCTATGGCTGGTTGCAGAACAGCTGTTCTACAGCGGCATTGTGTGTAACAAATTTCAGGTCTCGATTTTAAAAAGTAAATAGCTTTGTGGCCATCATTTTGTTTCCTGGCTATCAAGAATCTGATGCTCTGCAAATACATAAGGGACCACCAGACAACCCTATTTCTTATCGGTCAAGTTTTGGGATACTTAGTTTTTTCCCTTACCAGCTCCTTGTTGATCTGTGTTTGGTCGGTTCTCTCAGTCTTACAGGCATTATTTAGGACATAACTGGCATGCTCACATCATGGAAGTCTGGAGAGTTCAAAAGAGGAATAAAAGTTTGGGGTGCTTTTCATTCTTGGCCATTCAGAACAATTCAGAAGACACAGAAAATGTTTTCTCTCTATTGCTTGTTCAACAGCCTTCCTGCATGTCTTAAATTTCAATCCAGGTTTTGTTGCTGTCATTTACAGCTATACATTCATATACAGGGAGCAAAATGAAGACTCATAGGATATTGAGAACAAGCTTGCCATGCTACCTCTTAGAGTATACATGAGCTATTGTTAAAAACGATTTCCCAGCTACTGATTAATTATTTTGTCAAAACCACAAACACTGTGATTTTAATGAAAGTACCCAGATTAAGTCTGGCTGAGCAGACAGATTACATATTTAATTGTAAATGGGCTATAAACATCTGAGACCTTTACATATGGAGAAAATAATAGTATCTATATTTAGATATTTGAGTGAAGCTTGGGTTTTTTACAGGATTGAGCTTGAAAAATCAAAGTGATATATTTTGGTCTCTTGGTATTTGTCTGATATCTCTTGATCAGTTTAATTTGAAGGTGAAAACATAAATTTATGTTAAGAGATATCCAAAGATATGCATCTTTGTGCAATTTCTCTGAAAAAGCAAATCATTTCTTGCAACATAAAGAAGCCCCAGAAAACACAGGGAAAATAAGTTTTTTTTAGACTGTATCATTCACACAGCAGAAAACAATCCTCCTCAGAGGAAGGCTCACAACTATTTTTGCTACAATGTGCTTATAAATATGAAGGATAAATCACAAATCTATTTACATGAAGCCATCTAACAGCATATTTACAGAGGTATGTTTGGAGATGTATTTGCTAATTAAATATACTATTTATCTCCTACCTATGATTTTTATCACCTACCCAGTAGGCTGTCTCTCTGGAGTCTGAACTACTAAGTTTCTAGCATACTGAACAATTAGTATTTTTGAAAATTAAATAATCCCAGAAACATTTCTTCCTATTCTTCTAATGTTGGCATTTTCTGTAAACTCAAACTGACTTATGAGAGGAAAATTTCTTTCCAAAGTTTACTGTAGATTTATAAAAGATAATGGTTTTAATGGCTTTAAAACCTGATTCCTTGCAGTACCACAGGCCTAGAAAAAAAGTTCTACTTTGAACCATCAAAAAGTGAAGATTTTTCCCCCCTTCTCTCAGGTAGATTCCTGTCTTTTCTTCTAAGTCTCTCTCATCATAGTTTTCTAATTCATTGTTACTGAGTCCGTTAATTTTTCTCTTCATCAAAAATCATTAATACTTCTCTGTTCATGTCCATCCTTTAAAATTCTTCCAAGTGTCACCCAGAAATTGGATACAACAGAGATTAGCAGTGTAGAAAGCAGCAGGGTAAAACATGAAGGCTTTGCCCTCCCAGAAATAACAAATGATGTGCTCTCTGTTTGGGTCTGTGCAGCAGTTGGAAGAAGCAGTGAAGCTGGCACCTTGTCACTGTGCTGTGGCAGAGACAATGAAGAATCCACCTCTAATTCTTTTTGACACAAAAGAAGACAGATGATAGAAAAACCTTGACCACCTTGATCAGTTCCCTCTTCCTGTGAGAGCAGGATGGCTGTGATGTTTCCTGCATGTTGTGGCTGAAGAGAAGAAAAGTACAGGGGTATCTGAAGTACTGAATATTCCCAAGAAAATACCTAATAGTGCTCAGAGAATCATCTATAGCTCAAAAATACCTTAAAAGAAGGAAAAGTAGCCTTTAACACAGTCAAATCAATACCTGTCATAAACACTACATTTCCTTTGAAAGTTTGTATCACTGTACTTTTAGCTTGTCAGCAATATTTCCAAGTACTAAGTGTATTTCTCTTATTATCAAAGCAAAGAAATATTTATATCCTCAGGACTTCCATCTGCAAATTAAAAAAGTCATTCAAAAATGTAAACTATAAATGAACCAGTGACTGGAATTTCTTTCTGAAAACACTGCATTGAGTTACTAACAAGTTTCTAACAGAGACTTTTAATTTACTTATACCTAGTGATCTAATGATGGGTACACTCACCTTCTGCAGTTTTTCTGTTGCAAAGGGAGTCCAAGGTGTCTGTCCCTTTTGCACTTTGCCTCCTATTTTCTTCATAATTTGCAGATACACTCTAAAAATCATTGGGAATTTCCAGCTTAAGTGAAAAAAACATGCAGAAGATCTAAGTTCAACAAAGGTGGCCGTTTCTAACAATCTATAGCAAACACAAACAACACAGCTGACAGCTGAATGTTACAACGGGGGCCCCATAAACAGGGCTTAACAATTTTGTTTAAGATCACAAGTTCCCAACCAACACTTGAGCCACAGAAGAATGTCCATTAGCTGCTATAAAAGCAAAATTGGTAGGGCTTTGTGATTCAGTGGAGAGCCCGAAAGGCACACACAAGCAGACAAACACCGACACACTGGAGAGTAGTATAAATTCTTTAATTTGAATCATTCCCACTCTTTTTTGCTCCCTCTCACTAGTATGAAATCATGTTTCATTTCAGTTAAAAACATTTTTCTGCTCTACATTTTATCATGTTCACATTTTTTTCAGGCTTAGTTCTCACTAGTCTCCTTACATAGCATCCAATATGATTTTATATCGTGAAGGAAAAAAAAAATTTGTAGCTAGAGCTGTTTTGTCTCACTGTTGTTTTCTTTAATCTTTTGTTCGATGTATGGAAAGAGCTAACCTTTCTGGGCTATCTTAACTGCAGTGATCTGGGAGCAAAGCAAATGAGATTTAGTAGATATGTTTCTGTTGTCATTATTAAACTTCATATGCTTTGCTATGTAGGCAACGTGTTTTATTTCTCTTAACTTGAAAGAGGTTTCTGTCTTATTGTTGCAATTTATTAAGGGCAAACAATCTAGGGCTTATAATAGGCCTGTAGGCAGAACAAAGCCCTTGTCAAATGGAAGGGTTGGCTGCTCAGCTGGGTAGCATGTAAATGTGCAAAAAGAACTGTTCTGTTCAAAGACACTAGACATGCTTTTTAAATAAAACATCTCATATAATTGAGAGTTGCCATTTATTTAAGTGTTGTGTTGGAAATTATAATTAAAAAAAAAATTAATTTAACTGAAGAAACAGAGTTGCAGTGTATTTTTTTGCAAACCCTCATAATAAGCAACCCCCCACATATCACTAAGGTTATTAGAGCCTGAATGTTATACGCTTCTAAAATGGTAGCTTATTTTCATTTTATATCACTGTGTTATGCAAGTCAGAATAAGTTCATTGATTGCTGTATTCACCCAGGCAGACTGTGTGAACTTTTTCTTATCCACGACATATACTTGAGTTTGTTTATTTTTATACAAGACATCACTCTGCCTGTTACTTTGACATAGCATCATGTCTCTAAAAGTAAGACAGTTTCTCATTCTACAGCTCATTTAAAATTTCTCATTATGTGCCTCCTTTGCAAGAGCTGAAATTAAAATGACAGATAAAGATAACAACATAATAGGCGTTTTTTCATGCACTGGTCCACTTGGGCACAGACAGTTCTTTTTTCCTCTTCTGTTGAAATGGATAATCAGGACAGTATCATCAATTAGATTTTTCACTTTAACTTTTCATAATGCTTCCAGACTTCACTATTTGGCAAAGACAATTGGGACAGATTTCTTTATTTTTTCCTCTGGCCTAAAACTCAAAACCCCCCACTTCCCAAACTGTTACCACCGAAGAGTTTATTAAATGGCTGAAAAAGACAGCTGGTCCCACCATCTGTTAAAAATTTTCAGGGGCCAAATGAAACAGGTTACACCTTTAGCCATGCCAAGTCTTCCAATACCCCCTCCCTCTCACAGCCTGTGGAGGGCTAATCTGAATTTCACGCTCTGATTTTGCTATTGCTAATGTCTGAGCTTCTTATGTGTGCTTCTTGTAGTTGCTTATATTAGTTCTCTAGCAGTAACAAAAGCTGCCCTCTCCTTTCAACCTAGCTCATTTGCAATCAACGGAATCCTGGGTCTATAGTCTCCTTTACAATAAGATACTGTACCTTGAAGGAAACCCACAGAGAACCTAATATCTGACTTTTTGGAGCAACAGAGAAAACCAGGGGTACATTTCTGTTGTTTTGCAGCCACTTTTCTATAAATGCTAATGGAAGTAATTCAGACGTGCCAACAAAGACAGAATCTGCAACACACTGCAGGTGTGAGGGGGCTGAAACAAAAGGGATGCTAACCCTAATGGTATTTCTTGTCATTAACAATTCTTTGATGTTCGTACTGGAGGCTCTCTTTTATCTTGTAGTTTTTCAGCCATCTTTGTTAACATGCAGTGCAACTAAATCTTTTTTTTTTCCCCTAACCTTTAAAGACATCTGCAAAATGTTTATGCTAAGTTAGTTTCCATAGCATCTTCCTATAACACACATTGAAGTAAAATGAGATAAAGCTTGCAAGGTTATTATTAAAACATCAGTAAGTTCCTATCATTAAGTGAAAGGAGCAGATCAATAAAAAGGAGCTCTTAATGTTACTTTAATAAGGATGAGTTTCTAGTAACAGGGCTGGGGATTAACTTCAGTGTAACAGAAGTGGTGTTTATAATATAGCAGCTCTGTTGATAAGAACCAGTTGGTTTTACTTGTACTCATAAAAAAAAAAAATACAAATACTTCTATTGTAAGAAATCAGTAAATTTCTATACTAAAGAGCTTTGCACAATATAATATATTTAAGGGCATTTTAATTTTCCAGAAGGGATCTTTCTACCACTAAGTGGGCAATGGCATTCAGTCAAGGCGCTGTAGGTGGAGTTTCTCCATATCCATCTGTCTTTCCATGACTTACAGATGGAAAAACGCTGTGTCTTTTAAAATGTTCAACTCAGTAGGATGACAGTAAAATGAAATGAACAATCAAAGCACATAAGATGCCAATCTGAACTACTGCACAGCACTACCAGCAGACCCAGCGTTTTGCTCTCATCCCATCGGTCATGTCCTGTTAGATCACATCCCATTTTATCACAGTCTGTTGCATTGTTGTTGCCGCATGCTGGAATGTTAAATGAGCAACCTAATCAATCAATACCAATTTCCAATTGGAATTCAGCTGTATATCTGCATCGAGTTCAAAATGCTGGAGATTGTAACACAAGTTATCAAAAGATACGGTTTTATGAAGCCTCTCGTTTTGTTTTTCTTTCAAAACTTCATTTCTAACAGGTGCATTTTATCAAATAAATTGTCTCTGCCTGCATTAAATACAGGACTTACCTTTGAATTTGGATGTAAACTTCCATCACACTAATCCTGTGTATCAAGTATGCAAAGAACAGTGGTTATATTCGTTATTTTTCTTTTACAGATTACTTTCATCTTGAGGCAAACTAGGGACAGTGTACTTAATATATTGTCCTGTCCCAAGTTTCAGCTGTATGGATTGACAGATTTAGCTGCCTCTGTTGTTTCAGCTACAGTATTCAGCAGTCTTAGAAATATGTATGGGAATTGGGGATCTTAGATTATTGACAATTTTCTCAAATTAATAGATTATTTGTAATTATGTTTCTTGTGGCAACACTGAGCAGTGCTCATTCCTGTGGTGGTAGAAATTGCAAAATCAGAAGTTTCTGTTACAAAGATTTTGTGATCTCAGTACGAGCTGCTCTGTCAGAGAAGCCTTTACAAAATCTCTCCAGTTGCGTTAACTGTATTAATTTGTTGCTCGTGACAGGAAGTAGCAGTAAGAACAAAAAACACTGAATAAACTATGTCAGGCCGTTTTGTGAAAACACTTCTACATTCCTCTCCCCTTGCTAAGGGCTCCAGTGTAACAATTCCATACCATCACCTCCCACATATATAGCAATGCCATACTCCAGCACCAAGCTTTCCGAGGATCACTTCCACCAGAATCACAAGACCCTGTTACTCCCATCCTGGCCTCAGCCATCACCACCGGCGCAACTCACATAATGACGCCCCAGTTCTGCTAGTGCAGTTTTAGACAGGCCTTCATCAGACACTTGCCATGATCAGGAACATGACAATTTTGGGACACAGCCCAGACAGGCCTCCCTCCCTCCCAGCACTGTACTCCAGCCCAATGGACTGCCTCCAGCCTATGTTGTGGCCGTATTAGTTTCACTAAGAGATCAAGATGAGAGTTTCAAGTCTAATTTTCACTGGAGGTGGGTCAGAAATTGGGACTTTGGCCTTTTGCATAATAATGCAAATGTGTTGATCTACCTACTTGCCATCTCCATTTGCCAATGATCTCATAAAATGCTATTTAAATTGTGGAAAAATAATCTCTCTCTGCAACTTAGTTAAAAAAACAATAGGCCTGCCAAGCAAAATCAAGGAATTCAATCAATTACTGGCTTGATCAATAATATGTAATCTGGTTTCTGGAAACATAACTTCAAGATGTGTTTTTCACTTATCTGTTCCTATGTCCTCTAGCATCACAGTGCATGAGTACTACAATAAACACTCCCCTGATAACACAATGCATGTATTTACTGTTCTGACTGGTTCTGGATTTATACATGTAATAAAATAATTTCCAATAATTCCTGAGAAATCCATTAAGATGAATCATGGCATCAGCCTGTGTTTGAAGACACAGTGTGCTATTATTTTGAATTGTTGGCCTCCTCCCTTACCAGTTCCGGTGCCCAGCATGAAGGAGACACAAAGCCTCTCACTGACTCCTGTAACCTCTCACTCTGGCCTAGAGGACTGCTCCCAGGCCTTGGGTTTTCATAGCATCCCGTGCTACTTTTGTCAGTCTGGGAATCCTGCTTTGTGGT
This sequence comes from Anseranas semipalmata, assembly GCA_013399115.1. NCBI lineage: Eukaryota > Metazoa > Chordata > Aves > Anseriformes > Anseranatidae > Anseranas > Anseranas semipalmata. The sequence continues at coordinate 327,338 of VXAA01005402.1, read as the reverse complement.
CAAGCAGAAACATTTTCTGTTAACTAAGCACTCTGCTACAGCTCCTCCTGGGGTAAACAGTCTTACAGAACAGGCACGCTAACAAAATGTATTTCTAATGCTAACAATAAAATTGACATTATTTTTAATATTTTGTTGACAGAGGTAAAAAAGTAGAATGGATAAGTTTATTACATGCCACATCTTGCGCATATAACAGTACTAAAACTACTTAGCTGTTTACGGTATAGGATAACACTTTTGTGCCTTATGGCCTTATTTTTAATCATATCTACTCTTATCTATCTGGTTAACCAGAAGATATTACGAAATGCCAGAGTTTGGTTGTCTCCCAAAATTATCCGTTTTGAGAAAAAAAATTTAGGAAGGAGAAATAAGGATGTGAGTGATTTCAGTTATTTATCTCATTGCTAACTCATCTCATTACAATACAAAAGCAATATCCCTATATGGGTTCAGTTCTTATAAGACGAGTGAATGAAGTATTCAAATATAACTTTTATTTTATTTTTTTTAAGGGTAAATTTTAAGATTGTGGCTTAAATACCATTTTACATCAGTTTAAATTTGGTATAAAATATAGTACCATCCAAATATCTTGACCTCTAGTCATTTGCTTCCACTACAAAACTACCTTCTTACTCCCTCTCCAGGAAATCATAAATCTTTTTACCAAATTATGTATTTCCTCATTTTCTCTAAAGAAGAAAGTTGTGAAGAAATTCTACCTATAGTGATGGATCTAAGTGAGATTTGATCATCTGTCCTTATACACATGAAATCAAGCAAAGATCAATGAATACTGAAATGAGACACCATTGGAATTAGGCATACATGTACTGCACTATCAGAGACAACCACATAACTAAGAATATGAAACTCACCCTGTTTTCCCACTGTTTATTGAGTTCACTATTGAATAAGACTACTGGACCTAAAGACACTATATATCTTCTATTTTTAATACATTTTTAATATCTCCTATTTTTAAAACCATGTCTGTTTTTCATGATAGAAGATAGATATAAATAAAAAATTATTCCTTCACTATAAAGGATGTTGATTATACCAATGAGGGTTAGAGATTATCCAGTCAAGACTACCGTTAAATAAAGTATAGCAAAAAAATTGAAGAGATCTACATATAGAAAGCAACAACACTATGAGATTCCTTACAAATCTTTATAGTCTGCAACTATCTACATTGAATGAAAAGTGCACTGGAGGTATGTAAAAAGTAGTATAAAGAAAGTAAATTGGTAGCTTCTTTTTATGCTCTGACAACATGTCAGAAGGTGTCCAATTCAATTAGAAAGGACCATGTTTAAATACAATCATTTTCTTTCAAACTGAAACAAAAAATCCACTTTGTGTTTTGTGCATGTGTGTGCCATGTGTAGCTCTTACTATCACAACATCTCAGAAATTAGGAACTTACTGGAATTAAAATACGATGAGACAATTGCTTGGAAGTATAAACATTCACAGTTATACAAAATACAGCAAAATATCATATGAGTAAGTATATATTTATAAAAGCATGATGCTTATGTTAGCAACTACTCTAAATGACACAAGATAATCAGTATTTGCCCAGTATTAGGAAAAAATTTTTCTTCCAGGAAGATGGCTTTGTAAATGACCAGGGTTGGTTACTTTCTGTACCTACCACTGAAAAATTTGGTTCTGATCATTGCCACCAAAAAGAAAACCAGCTTTTAGTCTGACTGGACTTAGCAAAGTCTTTAGTTTTACATTATATAGAGCTATATTTTATAAGCTTCTAAGTAACAACTCCTTGGATGGCGTGATGGGGACTACTTAGAAGATCTTCAGTGCACAAAAGCCCTTTCCACCACTCTTAAGGTGTTAAGGTTAGGGAGGTCACAGTGGGGGCAAATTTAAGACGGCTGCAATTTACTCCTATTCTAAGGTCCCTTTATGTTACTAAAGTGATGTAAATGTTTAAGTGAGAAGCAAGTTTAAAATTACCAAATGAAAGGGGCTAATCTTCAAAAGCTCCCTGCCCAATTTATGCTGGCACAGAGAGGAGTTTTCATGCTGCCATAACTGAAAGGCTGAAATTGTCCTCAGCAAGAACTGGTTTCTAGTGCCATTAAGGTCTGCAGAAGAAATCAACTAAAATCCCTTGTTGAGATTCCCTCTTTTCTCTCCAATCAACTGAGAAGTGTTATATTACACACACACAGTCTGAGAAAATTTCTTTTTCATAACAGGATTTAAACTCTTTACTTTTATAAAATATTAAGAACAGGATGTTATGAACTATTAAGCAAAATACATTAATATTTCAGGATAACATATGTGAAAGGAAGCAAATCAGAACAATGCTTAAATGGTATCAAAAGCAAATGAGAAAATCTAAACAATTCATGTTGATATGTTCCCACTGACCATGATCATCAACTTGACATGTCTACTGTACTCCTTTTCCCTGTTTCTTATGACATGTTATACATGTTTAATACAACTGCACAGATCTACAGAAAACTGAGGATACGGCCTTTAATCTAAAGGGATACATGTGTGCTAGAGTAAGGATGAGAAAAGGGCACCTCACAGGCATCATGTAGTGAGCATAAAGTGAATTGGTCAAAAAGAAAAGGAAGAAAGGGGGTAAGTTATGAAATAAAACAATGCACAGACTGGCCTTGTGCATAGTTCTTACCCAAGAAGCAGCAAGAATGAAAACGTGCAACTCAACAGCAGTTTTCAGATAGTAACTTCAGTACAAAAACATTAGTGACATTAAACCAATTAAAAAAATTACAGCAGATGTAGATAGTGGTATTTCATGTGACAAGGAAAACGTTATGTTTTACTCTTTCCAAGCGATTAAAGAGTGCTCAAAATATGACACAAAATCTCTTTGAAGCCCATTTCTGATGACTGAGATTGATACAAGCTTAACAATCAGGAAGAAGAAAAAAAACAGGAACTAAGGAATGTACCTAGGGAGCATTTGCATTTTGCTTGTGCTTACTATTTAATGTTCTGAAGCTGCTCTTGTTAACTCAGGCCCCAGTCAGCAAAGCACTTAATCATATGCTGAAATCTCATTGATTTCAGTGGGACTTAGGTTTTGGCTTAAGTGCTTCACTGAATTATACATTATTTTTCACTTCCCATTGCTTCTTTAAGAAATTAATACAACTACTCAGCATAATGTATCACTCAGTGTAAGGTAAGCTTTTGGTTTTTAGACAAGTGATGTAATACCTGACTGGAAGCCTCACTACCTGAAACAATTGATAAACTCTAACTAATTGCATAACTAACTAGTGCATTGCACTAAAAATAAAACTTAATTTTCCCAAATAGTTTTCAAAAAAGAGGGATGGAATCACAAAGCATCAATATTGCAAGAGCTCCCTATGATCTATGACAATATAAGAATATAGTAAGTCATTTGACTCTTTTCAAAATAATGTTATTTTCCATCGAGATATGTTGCAAATTAATGGACCTGGAGAATTTATGTATTATGTAGGAAAAGAAAAGATGTATGTTATTTTTGATGAGGTATCATAACAAATACTCCTTCCTGCTATATTTTGACCAAAAGTAAAGAAACTGATCTGCATGCATGCATTCATATAAATTACCATTCATATTTGTATTGCATCGTCCAGTATCATTAATTCATCTGTAGCGACTCACCAATTCTCAATTGTTTAAGGAATCCTTAAATTTTAAAGGCTCTGAAGTCCACACCCAAATGCACAGCAGAGGAGAATGAGGAGTGAACTGAAAGACTTCCATCTCTTGCAGGATTTTAACTTTTAGTTTCAATGTTTTGTTACAGTTTGGGTGAAGAATGAATGAAGGATTGTTCTTCTCAGAACAACAGAGTCCTTCTCTTGTTTTCATCTGCCCTGCCCTGACTTCATATCTGTGTTTATTAGGAGAGAGAAAGCTTTTGCTGAACTATCTATTTTGTTCTCTTTTCTACTTTCAAACCCTATTCTGGCTTAGGGATCCTCTAAATTTGCCTCTTGTTTCCCACGCCGTCTTTCCTTATCCTGTGGTCAAAAAGATGGGGCCAAGCATTTGCATTCACTTGCTATCCAAGTGAATTTGGATAGCAAGAAATTCTGTAGCTCACAGAATAAATGTGGACTGCACCTCCACAAGGAGGAAGGTTTGTTAGCACAGATCAGGGTAAACCCATTGGAGGGGTGATTAAAAAAAAGCATCATAATTAGATCTATATAACATATAGTCAGATTTAATCAGCATGGTTTCTCAAAAAAAAAAAAAAGCATTTTGAGCAAATTTATCAGGTGGTACACATATGAAGATTTTATTTCCAAAAGATTTTGACAAGAGTGTATGGCAAAGAAAGAAACAATTACCACAGATAAAAACTGTGGGTCAGAAACTGAAAGTAAAGAGTAAGATGAAGTAGTCACTTTTTGTCACAGGAAAAGTTACCAGCAAAGTGTCTCAGTGTTCCATACAAAGGTATGTATTATTTCACTAAGTATTTGGAAAGAAAGTGAAAAGCAAGTAGTAAAATTTACAGATAACATTTTTTCTTCTGTTACATACAAGAGGGCTGTGGAAATGTAGGAATCACCAGAGCCTAGAAATTAAGCCCAAGTTAAGAAAGAAATGAGATATTTGCATGCATAACAGGATATCCAGTCCTAGTGATGGTTTCAGTCACAATGGCTATATGAAGCAGTCTGTGAAATCATCTGATGTTAGCTTTAAAACTGTTTTGCTTCCTATATTTGAAATATTTTTTCAAGTTAAACTTATGGTAAACTAATGCTTCACAAGAAAAATATTTAAGAGGTAAATTAAGACACACTTATTATTTTAGATGACTTTACTCTGTACATTTTTTGTAGTGTTAAAAGCCATACACAGCACAGAAAGTTATAAAAGATAGTGTTTTAATATCAGTCTAATGAAATATAGAACATTTTCACTATGACCCCAAAAGATGCTTTTTTGTACAGCGTTCTTTTAATCCAGATCAGTTCCTTGATCTTATTTTCCACACAGCAGTTGTGCCAGCACAACAGAAGGGATGGCACAGGGTGGAAACAGCAGCTGGGGAGAGTGGGGAAGAAGGGGCTTGAACCGCATAAACTAACCTTGCTAGGAAGAAATGTGTTGGTTAACAACAGCAATGTGTACAGGTAGTGCTGCTCCCCTTTACTGGAATTGCTTATGGAAATACAATTTATATCTGCAAAACTAGGTATAAATTACTGAAAGTTGCTAACTGAAGCTGTATTGTTAAATATATTATATAAATATGCACAAAGTTAATTAGAAGAGATTACCAGCACTAAAATACTCTTACCAGTAATAGTCAACAGAGTAAGTGAAGTTCAGCTTTGAGCAAAAGATACTCCTCTTGGAGAAGGAGGAGATGGGGAACTGAGACAGCTGTCATCTTCAGGGATTGATTCAACAGCTGACAGTGATTTGTAATACTCATCCTCTCCATCAAGCACTTTGATTTGGCTTGAAAGAAAACAAACAACATTTATTGAGTTAAAAAATGAATTCTGTCAATATCTTCAGAAACAGAAACTTCTCTGTGAATGTGAAAATGAAGAGTGCTAATACAAGAAAGGAAAAAAAAAAGGCTGGGATGATTTGATCAGAAAGACATAGCTTTTACACATGCCCTTTACTTTGCTACTACTTTCTTATAATTATACTCTGAATGGTTCTAAGGATCAGTGAAAGGCAATGTAGTCTTTCTTTTTCATGTGTACAGAATGATAAACCAACTATTTGCATCAAATGGGCATTTCATTTGAGCACTGTGGCTTTTTTTGTCTGTGTATGTTCCATATATATGGTTTGATTTCAGTAATGTATTTCAGCTGACATTTTGCTGTGCATATGAACCAAAGACCACATCACCAATTTGGGGGTAAAGCCCTGTTGACATCAAGGGGCCTTCATTTTTCTGTGATGTATGATGAGCACTGCAGTCCCATGTTAGTTTTTTGTTCCCTAAACAGGAATACAGACTTTTTAAACTAGGGGAGAGAAATCAAATAAATCAAATTTTGCTCAGTCATGCAAAGTTTTGGCCTTTAACCTTGACCCTCCTATTCATACAGTTATATTCAGAAGATCAATTAAAACTTGACAAAATAATACAGAATATTCTTCTATATTTTTGGAGCAGATGCTTTTGGAAGACCCAGCATATACCAGTTCTCTCTGGTTCATGTGACCAGTCAGCGCAATGTTGTCATAACTCTATAGTAGCCAGCTTAACCTATATAAATTGTTTTCAGTTATTTCTACCTATTGCCAGGTGGTAACTGTTCATGTGACAATGAGAACTGACTCAGTCCAATGGAGAAGAAGCAACTCCCTCTTGAGCTGGGTGGCCTGTCTGTCAGCTCTTAAAATACACTTCCCCAGGAAGGCTGAAACCCATTGTGAGCGTGGTGTTGCAAAGCTGGTAGGGCTTCTGTCCATATTCTAGGTTAGAGGACTTCAGTTTCAACACCTTTCATCTGGCTCTATCCACTAATGCCAAATACATTTAAAAGCATAAAGATTTTTTTGTAGTAGTACTCAGAGAAAGCTGGGGAGCATATTTTGTAAGAATCAGTTCTAGTGTCTGCAGACAGCAGTACACATAAGTTTTACATTTGCTTCTGTAGAAAATGTCCAATGTCAATGCACAGAGATATGTTAATTGTTTATTTTTAGAAACCTCTCTAGAAAGTTTTGCATATTCTGTAATATCACAAAGGACTTCTTCTGTTTACAGTTGCTTAGAACTAAGAAGATAGATATTTACCCAAGTTTTCTTGGCTTCCTCTTGCTCCCTTGATATTCTAGAGTTCCCTGTGGAGAGGGCCAAGAACACACAGTCAAAGCAAAGCAGCAAGTCGTTAATTTTTAATTCAAAGTGATTTTGTGTTGAATGCAAGCAGATGCTGATAATATCAGAAGTCACAGCATAATTTTTTTGATCAAAGGGCTCAAGTGAGCCTGATGAAGCATGCATCTTGCTCGTCTTTGATAAACCACATCAATTATTCACCGTGAAGGCAGACATCCTGACATGAAAGCAACAGATAAAGAGCATAAGCACATGTTCAAGACGAGAGCAGAAGAACGTGGGGGTGGGGCTGGAGGGGCTGAAACAGGTATTAATAACAGAATTATTAACTGGAAACAAAGCCAGTAAAACAGCTTTATTGCCACTTTGAACTCACATTTAACTGGTTATAGTACATGTTGTCCTCAGGGCTATTCAACATTTTGGGCTGCTGACATCGTCGACGAGGTGTTCTCAGCTTCTGTTCAAGACATTTTTCTGAACATACAGTAAGATAACACAATTTAGTTTTAAGCTATGCCAGGTGCTGTGAACGTCTTAGTGTATTTTAGTCTGTAAACAGTCCTTTCTTCTGTCCTGTTTGGTCCTGGATTTATTAGTAAGTCTGTCCTATTCAAAGTAAGCACACAGAAACTTGGGCATCTTTGTTTTCTGTTTTGAAACTTAGTTCAAACACAAGTTTTTAAGCATAACTTCACTGTTGCTTTTATAACTTTTTTTTATTCTCCCATATATCTATATCACATAGCTCCTTATTCCTTTCACTCTTTATCTTAGTATCTTCTGTTATCTAAGCAGGAAATGAGGTATATTGTGACCAGCTAGGGATATATCATTCAGCAGGAGCAAAAACGTTTTTCTACAATAGACAGCAATATAGCCCTTTGACTGATGAGACTTACTCTATTATCACCATTTTTATTATATAAAAAGGCTATTTTTTTTTTTTGACATGGCTTTCTGTTTAATCACAGTCATCAGATTGGTTTGGGATTATGCTTTCTTAATATAATTTGTGATGCGCTGTAGAGTTGCTTAAAGTCATCTGGAAAGCAGAGTTTAAAGATGAAGGAAATATTTCAGAAGGGGAAGATTCCAAAAAGAACTAACAGCCTTTTTATTTTCATTTGTTTTTTTTTTCATGTTAAGGAAGAAAGACATTATGGTGTGCTGTACTTTATTTTACCAGGCATTTTCTGTGACACGTCCTCTAGATTACCAGAATAACTACTTTCAGGATAAAACAGAAGCACTGTTCACTAAAAGACAGTGTGGTGGGTAAGGAAAGGTCATTAATTTTTCAAATAATTCTCCTAATGTCTTTGACTTTTCTGACATCTTCCTGTTAAAATTTATTTTAATGACAGTATGAACAAAAAGAGGTTGTGGTGGCACCCAAGGAAAAATAGAATAGTTTTATCACATTTGCACCCCATACCGCATGGGAAACTTGCTCTGATACAAAGACCCAGCACAAAGATCAAGTAGCACATGAGTTCCTTTAAACGCTTCAAAACTGAAGTCAACATGGCTTGTGTGGATGCAGGGCTCTAATCTCACAAATCCATTCTTAAGATCTGGCCTTAACAAGCAGGTAGTATTAAAAAGGAGGTTTATCCTACACACAGGTTCACAGTCTGCAACTATTGTCTTTTTCTGCAGTTACTGAGTGAGGTAGAGAAGGTGCTTGAACTTTGGCCTTTTCAGCCAAATGACTGACTGTTTTAGGAGATTTTCTCTCTTTCACTGTATTTTCTCCTTCTCCACAGTGAAATCTGAAAGATACTGGTTTCTTCTCAGTGCGGGACTGCAGTGCCTGTGTGTAAGGGGAGCACTTTTGTGCCAACCATCATGTTCCCTCACAACACCTGGGAGGGACGGCAGGTTAAATGGCCATCAGGAAACTGTCTGTAGAGCTGGGTCTAAAATTAAAAACTATTTTATAGAGAAAGGTTACACATTTTTCCAGAAATACAAAATAAGCTTTAACTAATATGCTTGTACTGCTGCTAATGATGACGCCCAAACTTTCGATGCTTTATACTTTCCTAGTTCAGTAAACCTTTATATTTTTGCTTAAGAGATTGACAGCTGAGCCTGAACCTTTCCTACTTACCTGTATTGTATAAAACCAGACAAGGCAGAGGCTGTTCCAGAAAATACTGTTTGAGAGCCTGGGGAAATTGGGTGCCAAACATTACCTGTGTCTTTGGAAAGTTTGTTTCTGTAGTATTTAGATAGGATACAGGTGAAATTTTCTTCTCTCTGAAGTCTCTGAAAATTTTGCCAAAGATTTGTTGTAACTACACTCTATTCTCTAAATGCTTGCTCTGAAAGTTATTCAGACTGATCCTAGAGCTTTCTGTCTCATCAAGACAGCAGGGTCTGCAATTTTTGCAAGCGATGTCTTCAGTTGCAAGGCCATATGAGTTCCTTTTTACAATAATGTAATTCTTGAATAACTATCAAAAAGTATTTTTTTTCAGTCTATCAAGAGGCTAGTATGAATAAAGACTCAGGCCCTCACTGTTCTGCATACTTTCACACATCTCTCTGCAGCTTGCCAAAAGTAAGTATACAGCACACAAGTATTTAGTTTTCAAACAGTACTACAACATAATGGGGTATTCTTTTTTCCTTTCCCCCAAAATGCTGCTTCGTGTTATTTTTCTGAGACGCTAATATTTTGTTCTAGCTTTTTATCCTGACGCTTAATTATTTCTGTGTATTCCATGGGTGGTCTGCAGCTTGTGTCCTCCAGAGGAAATACCCTTTCAGTGGGCCCATTTGTCTTAGTGTTTAGTAGCATACTACACGAACAGTACAAAATCTGGTAACATTTATCATAAACTACCATATCTGGAGAAAACTGTATTAACATGTGCTCAACACTCAGCAGTTGAATAGGCATTTTAAATGGTGTTCTAAAATATTTTGCTTTGATGACAAACTTAAGGCCTCCAATAGGAAGAAAAGCCACTTATTTTCATACTAATAGCAGCAGCACCAATATCATTAACAGGGTATTGTTTGTGTTGCACCCAAATTGTGCCAAGAGCCTCTGGCATACCCAGCCTCCTGAGTTTGCCACAAATTTAGAGACCAGATAAGAGACTGCACACATGCGCTTCCTTCAGGCTGTCCTTTAGCACCAGTTCTGAAGTAAGGTATTTGCCTCCCTTTCATCTGGAAGAAAACTTTTCTTCCACAAAAGCAGAAATTCCTAATGTTACAATTTCTTTATTGGTAAATTCTTTACTGCAGTGCAGAAATAACACAGAGCGGGTAAAATTCCTCCTGCCAAGTGCATTATGTCAGCTGATCCAGCCAGTGTAGAGTAGATTGAGGTTCTGGGTGTCCTCCTCCCTTCCTCACCTGAACCCAGAGATGCAGACATACATGGGTGAACAGGCTCATGTGGATGCTTCCCTAAAGCTACCACAAAATTGATGTTGCTCACAGTGAAGGGAATTAGAAACTGGCAGATGGGCAAATCCGGTAGAGTACAAAGTATTTATAAGTAAACAAATGGATGGGGTTTCTACTTACTCCTCTGTTACCACTACTGGTTATTCTTTTTATTCTTCTGGTACATAAGAGCCCAAGCCACTAGACCAGGACCTTGCAGTGCTCAGAAAGATTACAAAGATGTGTGTTTTCAACTAAATGCAAAGTCAAACATTTGAGTTACATTTTTCAGAACTGGCAATTGCATAATAGGAAAACAGTGTCTCCAGGTGAGACGTAGGAATTATCACGGATATTCAGGTGAGTATGAAGTAGACTGGGTGCAAAACAGAGGGCTACTCAATAGAAACAAGAAAACGGTTTTATCGTTGAGTGCAGAAATATTTTAAAGAGGGTGCTGTAAACTGCAGAATGTTTTGAGAACAGTTTGAGATCTGGAAAGCCTGCCTTACAGTGAGAAGTTTAAAAAAGTGTTCTATTTTGTTGTTTCAAAACAAGGACAAGAGGTGTTTTGAAGCAAGTCTAAACCCAATGATGGTGGAGGGCTTTTCACCTTAGGAAACAAAGGTCTGAAGTGTCTAATGACCAGAAGTGAAAGAAAAATCCAGACCAGAAATACAGCACACAGTGAAAGCAATCAGTTGGGAGAAAAAATTATTAGCAGTATGATGAAAACTCAAGTTGAGATTGGAAGCTCTTTGAAAAGGTGTGTTTTGACTTGAGGTGAAGTTAAAAACTATCCAAGATATCAGATAGATCACTTCTGGCTTAATATGAATTCATTTTTCTAGTGTAATTTTTATCTTGAGTCTCAATCTGCAGAAGATTTTTTTATTGATCTTTTGATTTCTGGGATATACTTTCACCTCTGAATTTCCTTGTATTTTTTCTTCACTTTTGTATGGCTGAAATGGAAATATTTTTCTTCTGTTAGCCATCACATCCATCATCTTGACACCTTCCACAACATCTCTTGACTTGGAGATGATTAGCACATTTCTTATGCCATATCTTATTTAGATGATTTTTTTCTGTTTAAAAATCCATCCTTTCAATAAACTGCAAATGACTTTTTTGGAGCTGTACAAGCTGATGAACAGTAAGATTTAATGAAAGTCTTTAAAATGCTCCTTAGCAATGATGCAAGGACTTCTGCATCTAGGATTTGGGCCCTGACCAATACTTATAAAACAGCACCTGCAAAAATGTATTTTTCTAATGAATTCCCATGAGGGGTAAGACTTCACTCTAATATTCAAAGAAAATCTCATTTAGATGTCCCGTTTGTCCTGCTTGTCTTGATACTGAAAACTTGTAGTCAGGCAGTGGGCACACTCTTCAGAGGAAATGCAAATCATCAGATTTTGTTCTCCAAAATGAAGCTGGGGTCTTCTTCAACTGTTCATGATTAAGCCCTCGCTCCAAAAACCCCTTGACGCTGACAACCTTGCCAAACATTGCTAATTTTTCCTATATGGTGAATTTTGCAGAGAAAATGGCGATGAGGCACCTACAACTGCATTTGGAACTTGTAAAATCCACTGATGTGAGTCAGATTGCTTTCAGGTTAGTGCAGCACAGAGGGGGCACTAAACTCCGGATGACGTCTTACTTTTAGCAAGGAGTGCACTGAAGGGATCTTTGCCAACACGTCAGTGCTACAAAGCAGGCTGCATCGCTGACTCCCTTGTGAAGGGATTCCATCCACTACAACACATATTGTAGAGTGGGGCTGAGTACTCTCATTTTCTTTCTGAAGCCATTTACCCAAAGCAGGTTTGCAAGGGATTAGTCTTGCATTTTTTCTGTTATAGGTGAACACAAACCTAGCATTACAGGAAGGGTAGTCCTTCTCTAATTACTCAGACACAGGGAGATTTGTTTTATGAGGAGAAAGGGCAGCTTGGTAAAGGAAAAGTAATGGGGCCATACTTACTATTAACAGAGTAAGCAAAAGCAAATAAAGTAGATAAATCAGTATGACCAAGAAAAATAGTAAGCATGTGTCTGATTTCCAATCTATAATATCAGATGAAACATGAAAGTGCAACCCTTAATTATAAGCAAATACTAGCACAGACTCATGGGATCTCATCATAACATCTCAAGGTCTACATTCATGAAAATTTAAGCAATGTTTAAAATCATGTTAATTTGTTCTTTGTTTGTTTCTTTTCCTGCCAGTCTAATTTATTCCAAAAGACTTGGGTTCTCAAGCCTGGATATATTGATCATGCCTATGTAAAGCATTGTTATAGCCTGGGGAGAAGACTTTTGTGGAAAAAACTTGTCTTTGTTCTCCTTTGATAATTTATATGTATTTTGATGTTTTCAAGCTTTTCCAGTTTTGAATCATTTTTCAAGGCAGCAAGTTAACTTACTTTTTCTCTTGAAGTCTTGGACAAGTACAGAAATGACCTCACAGACAACGATAATATGCATCCTCCTCCTTGACTGGATGCTAAGTGGGTAATTACGTGCAGCATGCTGATTTCAAGGAACAGTTACATTTTCTTCTGTGCCATACAAGTCTATTCAAGCAGAGGACTCGAGGGGCTAGTGATTCTGGTCCCACTTACATCACTGTTAAATGGGAGTGACTGAATGTCATTTATGCAGTAAAAAATATTGTAAATAAACTAGGCTTTGTGATCTTAATTATTTCAGCTTTATTTTTAAAGAAGAGAGATTTACAGAGGGCACATACTGCTGTCTGGCCATGAGTGTTCATACAAATATGTTTTCCTCCTTTTCTCATTCCCATGATTCTCCACCATTTGCACAAATTTATATCACATTGTAAGTGCAACAGGGGAGGAACATGAAAAACTTGCCTGAGAAGCAAGTTTTGAAGAAGAGTGAATACTCAGGCAGTTACCCCCACTGAGCTCTTCCTGCACCTGCCTGACTGCCATTCTCAAGCCAGCCAACGCAGCACTATCTTGCACACCCCTGTGCTAAACTGTGGTCCGTGTGACTGTAATACGAGCACACACTAGGAGATACCAGACCCATATCACAGGGTATTTGTACACTGCCTGTTACATGCTACCTACTATAAATCTGTCAGAAACAAGGACAGGATAATGGCTGCAATAGGCTTCACAGACCAAGTGCTGTAGAATATGCTGGTAGCTTCACTTGGGAATAATTAAGTTATCAGGTCTATGCTATACACTATAAATATTAAATATATTATGGTACTTCCAAAAAAAAAAATACTAGAGGCTGATGGAAAATAAACACTGTCTCTGAAAGATTTTCATCTCAGTATAGGTGAAGCCACACCAACAGACAACAACGTGGGGTAGGAGAGAATAAAGAGCAGGACTACTTAGCGACTTAAGTGACTGTCTCTGATATCTTTGTCTTTTTCCTTCTGAGGTTAATGAGAGGGAAAAGAGAAAACTACAGCAAGAAGAAACAGACAGGAAAAAGATGAAAAATGAAACAATCAAGTAAGACATTGAGAAACTAAGGAACAGAAGAAAAGGAAATAAACAACCATTAATGGTGCAGCAGTAGAACCTAACTAAGTTCTGGCATCAGAGGATTTGATTAATCTAGTAACATCAGGAGCCTGGAGGCATATTGGCATATTTAATACTATTAACAATTGTAATTCTCTCCAGGATACTTCATGCTTACCCAGCAGTAACTTCAATATGTTCAATAAGGCATCCATTCTGTTGATATAGTGAGATATAGTATGACCAGGAACCATTCATGCCACCAAATTCCCTTACTCCCTTCCTTTACAGAAGAGTGTGCAGGAATATTTATGGGGGCCAGTGCTATTCATGCTGCTAGTGACAAGCAAGCATGGAAAGAACAATAAATCAGATGTTTTTTGAGGACTTAGAAGGCCTCAGCCCTTGCTTACAAAATATCTTACTGGAGTTTCACTCAATTGTTTCTAAGGGAAAAGATGTTAGCTGATTTCATATATATACATATATATATAGCACCGCTTATAAAGAGAGATTAATTCTTAGCAAACCCTGCAATTCCAATGCACTCAAAGCTCTTACTTGGTTTCAGTAGGTAAGAATAATAAGCTAGATTTCATTATTTTCAATTTCAAGTGCTTTGCAGTGTAAGTTGATAGCTCCAAATGCAGTTACCAGATTCACTGAAAACACTCAATCTGGAGAGGTAATAAGTCTTATAACAGAAAGATGTAAAATAAAACAAAATCAAGCATCATGATCACCTCAGATCCCCCACACAACTGTGGTGAACTAGAATTCTGTTTATTCAGATGGAGTGTGTTCATAGTGCCAAGAGTCATAGACTGCTAGGGAAATTAGTGTAGCCTCTTTGATGTCATGTGCATCCCAGAATCTGTAACACACTGCTAAAACTGTGAGCATAGCCTTTTGTTTATAACCCTAAACAGAACCATTTGAATACACACATTGAAAGAACTCATAACAGGAGCAATGCATTTTCTTCTACCCAGTGATTCATTACTTACGGCTTCATTTTGGATACTGCAGTTCTATGCAAAGACATATGCTTTAGATCATAAAGCACACTAAGCAAATCATAAGTTTTTCAAGATGGTATGTAAAGTCTGCTTTTGCATCTGTTTGTTGCCAAAGACCCAGATGATACTGTAATTAGAACAACAAATATTTTATGTGAAATCAATCATTTAGCTGTCTCTGAACCCTGAAACAATGGCTTTTAGATACACTTTGTTGGGAAACAAGATCCATAAATAGTTAGAATCTTGGCTTTTGTTGTGTTTTCCCCTTCCAACACAATTCTGATCCTTCAGTATTTGTCAGTTCTTTCAGTTTCTATTGTGAGTGACTTAACTATAGAGGCAAAAGGCAGAGATTAAACAAAGCACACTGAAGAACTAAACTGTCAGTGACTAACACGGATGAGATTCAAACCTGTCAGCAAACAGCATGCCTCTGCAAGTATGGTCCTGAAGACGTCTTCCTATCCTCATTGAATATACACAACCCCTCATATGCCCTGCATGTAACAACATCTAATAGCGGGTTCCAGAGGTGTGGCAACTAGTCAACTAACCAGTCGAAGCCAAAGAGGTTTACACAGATACAACTTTTACCTTACCTTTAGGAAAAAAAATCATGCCAAACCATCCTGAATGCCACAAACTGGACAATGAAGAAAAGCTAACTGATGATTATTTTTCTTCTCCTCCTCGTCTCCAAGAGACAAGGCAGTTGTAGAAGCTGCTTTTCAGTTAGTTCTTTTCTGAAGAGACAGTTACTGGTGAAAAACAGGACATTTCAGGTATGTTGGAATTACTACATACCACAGCATATTTCCTGGTTTTAGAAGACCTGCTTGATCCAGTAACCACCAGGTGATAAGAAATTGCTATCTCACATTACCATGTGAAGTAAGTGATGCTTCTCTTGCTCCTTGAGTGATACTGTATAATCAATATGAGTGACTGAAGAAATTCACAGGGGAAAAACCTACTGAGAGCAAATAAAGGCAAAGAGATCACTTCCGGATTGGGAAATCCCTGAGCCACAAACCATGCTAGGCTGGAGAGTGTTCTGGGCAATCCTCTCTGCTTGCCCTACTTCTGTACTATACTCTAGAATTTTGTTCTTGGTTACTGTCAGAGAGAGGAAATTAGGCTAAACAGACTTGGATTGAATTGGAATTACTCTTTGTCAGGTTTTTGTTTGTGAGGCTGCTAGCATTCAAACAACCAGGAAAGAAATCCACTCAAAATAAATCCAAGCAGTCCGAATCCCCAAGAGACACCTGAACCTGAGGTTGAGGTAACTCCTCACAAGGTTTGTATCTGAAATCATCTTTGCATTGAAGACTATAAGTTAACTTTAACTGCTCATGGCAGGAACGTTGTACTATGCATTCCTTTTCCATTGTACTGCACCAGCTTAGTCTGAGCTTCTGGAAGGCAGAAGTAGAAATCCCATGCAAAGAGGAATACAAAAGAAAGACAGCCATTCTTGAATTTAGTGGACATGCCCATTTTTCCCTTCCTGTAAGTACTTGTCTGAGGTACTAGTCTTGAAGGATAGACACCGGGAAACCTACACAGGCATTGTGCTCCCAGAGGCTTGCCACGATACAAGCTTTTCTCATCAGCATTATATCCTGGTTGGGACTCAGCCTGCTGGTGCAGTTTATTTATTTAGCGAAGTTAAGAAAATTGGATTAGGAAGAACCTCGAGTGACTATTTTGTCCTTCCTCATCTCCCAGAGTAAAATCACATCTCATGTGGGAGGTATGAGAAATTTTCAAAATTGCTCAGTAACGAAAGATCTTTAAAAATATCCTCAGAAATATAGCATCAACAATGGAAATATTATTATTACTGTACAATAAGACAACAGCTATTACTTCAAAGAAGAATTAGGATGACAATTTAGTCAATCTGATTGTATAGATAGCTTTGGAAGCGTTAAAGTATCATGACAGTATCATCAATTTCAGAGATATTCTCTAAAGTACAGTTGGAACTGCTAATGCACAAGTTTTTAAACTGCAGATTGTGGATCTCTCAAGAGCTATCGTGTGCTAATATGCCTCAGAAAACTCACTGGACACTTGGCACTGGTTCATTTTGTGGATTCCAGCTAAGAAAAGCAAAGCATATGGGGAAAAAGATGAATCCAACATAAAAAGTAAACACTGTGATTAACTTTCAAAAATAAAAAGTCAAAACATTCAGTACATTAGAGACTGGTAACAAATCACAAATACCTTTCTAATACTACTTCTCTACAGGGCCAACTGCTGAAGCTGCCAAAAATGCATCACACAAATGCAGGGAGCTGGTCTGTGCAATCAAAAGCAGGGCAGGAGGCAATCTGTAAGTTCATACTCTGTTAAAATTTGGTTCATAGAGGGCATGTGTTTCAGAGTTGCTGTCCTAGCATATAGCCTGGATGCTTTTAAAGGTAATCCCCTCACCTTCTTCCAAACTGTAATAATAGCATTTTTATCCCATATCCTCAGAGATTAAGTCACTTGATTGACTTTGAATTCTGGACACACAGGAAATTTGTATTAATTTAGCATAATGATGAGGCGCAATAAAGGCTCTGTGGAACCACAACAGCATGGTCTCTGAGGTTTTGTTCGTTACAGAAACACAATTTGCATATCTAAAGGCTTGAAACCATGGGTCCATATTGGTACAACTAGTATCTCAAATTTGAGTGTAGCAGATTCAGCATATATTTCAAAGAATAAATGGTAGAAGACAAAGATAAAACTCTCAGTAGATTTCTTCATTAAGAAAGAAGGTTTTTTTCTGAATTCAAGGTAGTTGGCAGCAGTAACTTTTAAAGGAAGTATTAAAGAAAGCTTGACTGAAAGCAACAAAAATGCTACTAGTTAGATATCTGCTTCCTAGTGTTGCTACAGTGACTTGGTCTGACATTTGTACATGTTGGAAGTGAAGAAGGTATCTTGGCTAGATAAAGGGAATTAATGCTGCTGACTTGTGCTGCCGTGATCCATTCCTTTAAGGGAGTGTTAATTGCCACTGGGACTCCTAACATTAGACCTGCAATTAGTGATGGTTCACAAGTGAACTACAAATCAAACTCAGGCCAGTAAATTCCCAGGGAATATTCTGAAAAAGAAACTGAAGAAGCATGAGCAAACTATTCAGTCAATAACAGAGTTAGAAAAATAAGTAGGACTGGAAAAAAAACCTTCAGGTTTTAAAGATATCTGTGTCCTGTGAAAGAGCACCTAGGTTTTTTCCTCGTTCCAAATCTAAATCAGTAACCATTTACTGGTAACTCATGCTATGAATCTATGTTATGGTAGAATGCTAGACACATAAAAAGAAGAGGTCATTATGTCAAAACTTTGGAGCAGTGAGGCGTAGTTCATTAACTTTTATCCAGAAAAGGTGGGTGGGAGCTTCCAGTAGAAGGAAAGTGCTTTCAGAAAACAGAAAAGATGTTTAAAGAAAACTGAGGGAGCTCTGTGAAGAGTTTCAACATTGGGACGCTCAATCCCAATAAAGCAATTTTAGGCTGTGTATTTCATGATACCCAGCCACACCATCTGCTGTAAGAGTTTGGGCAGTGAACACAGAGTATCTGCACTTTTCATCCAGTGCTTTCTGAAAGCATTTAAAAGAAACTTTGGCTAAGAACTTCAGCTCATGGGAGCAGACGAAGACACACATGCGCGCATATACAAAGTGAGCTGACTTTCTGATATTACAGTAACTTGCTTATGTGACAATATGTTTTGTTCTGAAACTACATTTCTTGACAGGGCACAGCTTGCTGTAGTATGTCAGCTCACTGTAATATATTCCCCTCTGAACACAGCCTTTGTACTTGAAGTGTCGCTTATTTTAAATTTGTAAATTCTACAGAACTAGTTAGAGTTTTTATTTTTCTCATAAATATATGACTAATTCTGGTGACTTTGATGACATTTTATTCCTCAAGGCATAACAAACCCTTCTTTACCAAAGTGAGTGGTGATTTTAGGATTCAAACTGAAGCCCTAGGAGGGCTGATTTTTAAAACATTACAGCTTACCCTTTCTGGAAAAAACGGCTCCTTCATGGTGTCTTAGTATAGGTACACAAAATTTCTTGTCACTCCACAAAATATAGACCAAGTGATTTCAGAAATTTATTTCGGGAGTTGATTTGGGTATGTTTTCCACCCCCTAACTACTTGATTTTTTTCAGACCCTCTCTTACTATTCTGTACTACATTCTTGGCTGGTGATAGAGTAATATATCCCTATAGAAAAGGTTGAGATAGATACAGCAACATCAAATTCTGTTTGTGTCCTGACTCTGTACTTGGGTCTGTGGGTATTGCAGAGCAAGCAAAGTTTGAATTAACACTGTATTAGTTACTGTGCAATAACTCCTTGTGTGAATGACCTACAAAGGACCACACAGAGTTGCAACATGAATAAACTAGCACATTGCAAGCGTACCTATTGCCATGCAGTGCCACTTCTGATTTATCTGTCATTGGTACCCGAGCAGCATGGCCATATTAACGTAACCCTCTTCCATAACATATCCTGTTTCTCCGTAGGACTAATTAGCTCACGCACAGCACTGCACTCATCCAGCAATACTGCCTCCAGGATCTGATTCACATCTAGCTTGAGCAGCTTTGCAAAGCACTGGCATGCACGGAGTCGATATATCATAAATTTATATTATGGTTTATTCTATACTAACTTTCCCATGGAGACAAAACCTGAAATCAGCTTTACCTCTGTGAATGCATTCATCAAAGTCTGCTGCTAAAGTAATGCTATAATAACGATGACAATATCCCGTCCCCAGCAGAAAGGCTCATATCCTAAAAACAATAACGTTGATGCACACCTCCACCACTAGAATTAGTTCCTCTGAAGCCAGCCCCAACATGAAGCATATGAGTACAAGGGAAAAAATGGAAAGTACCACAAAGCCACATTGATAATAATATAGTTTAGAGAAATATGCTTAAAATGGAACGGTATAATAGAATTTTAAACTCCTCCCTTTAGAAAGGACCGTCTTAATTATTTTGATTATTAAAAGTCCCTATGAAGTAAAAAGCTATAGGCAGAGAGAAATAAGCATTTCTCTTCATTTGTAGAAGATATAATAAATTTTAAAAGTCCAGCACTCTTTCTACCAACACAATACTTGAATTAACTCATGAAGCAGTTTAAATTCAGCGATAATTGACAGCCATTCACTTCCTACAAATGCACAATAACATGTAGGAGTACTTAAGCTAATCTCTGATGAAAATTTCTTATATTATATTCTTCAATAAAATAAGAACAAGCATAACTTTTGGTTTCATAGAAAGCATAATTTCCGTATGTAGCTGGTTGGCATCGTCTAAATTAAATGAATGTGAGGCTGGTGGGTGGACAGAGGCAAACTGAAGATAATCAGCAAAATTTATGTTTTCAAACAAAGTACAAAACATATAAATCACTTCAAAGAACCCCTTAACATTATAACTTAAAAAAAATTGAATCACAATACAGCAAAAAGCAAAGAAATATGACTTGTGGACCACAAGTTATAGTTGATTGTTTGCTTTCACAAGGTAGAATGGCAGGAAATTATCTCCTTCTCGTCATGCATTTCATTTTTGATTAGGTGATTTTGCATTATTTGTAACTTCAAAAAGCAGCCACAAAAATATGAGGTGCCAAAGACATTTTTTCTTCTCTGGAGATGCAATTTTCTAGAAGAAAACTGTCTACAACATCACATACTGCAAAACAAGATTTTCAGTTTTTACTGCAAACAGTCACTTATGCCAGCAATCTATGTGAAGTCAATGCATTATGCCACTGCATAATAACAGATCATGTGGTGCCCTGTATGATAGGACCAATATTCTTTAAAATAAAAGTTATTATTTAAAGATATGTATTTTCACTACTATTAACCAATAACACACATTTGTTTGAAACAAATTATTGTTCTGTCATCATTATGTTGACATAATTTTGTTCAGAAGAATCTGTGATACAAAAAGGGCAGCATTATTTATACAGAATCATAAATCCTTATTTTTATTACTACAATATATGTTAGAGATTAACTACACTTAGACTTTTTTTGCATTCTGTGTGTATCTCTGCTATTAGGACTTGATTTGGAAAGTTTATGCAGAGATAGCCAGCCGGTCAAAAGAGGTGATTGTCCCGCTATATTTAGCATTGGTGCCCCAAGGTAGGCTGCAAGCAGGCAGGCTGTGGAGCTGCTGTGTGGCCTGTGATGAGAAGGTGCCTGTATCACTTGACAGTGCCAGCAAAGGACTAATGTCCTCATCACACCTGTCTTTTCTCTTTCCCTCCTGGCTGCCAATAGGCAGGACTACGGTATCTGTCTGAACATATAGAGAACTTGCAACATCAGCCTTAAGAGGAACGAATTTCCCTGTCATCTCTGCTGAAGTGTTAAATTCAGACGTCTAATGATGATATTTTAAACTTCATCATTACTTATTTCACTAGAGCTCAACACACACAGGTGAAGAGAGAGTCAATCACATTATGAAGAGCTGCATGATTTATTGCTCATTTTACACAAGAAACAGCAGTAGCCTGTGCCACTATGCAAGGAAGACTTGAGTCCCCAACACTAGCTGTGAATCTGGGCCTGCAGAAAGGAGGCCGAGCCCATCAGAGTTCATCCCTGTAATGAAACACAATGGTAGGAGAGGGTCAAGGGGACCAATGAGCTGAAAAAGCACACCTGGTTACCTTTTCTAGTTTGATTGGTGGATGAGGAAAACAGTCAGAAGTAAATGTTTCATGTGCTGTCACAGATCACATAACTGAAAAGGAGGCAAAAGCTTGTACTTCGTGTAAAACCAAAGGGACCAAAACAGCAATCTTGCCTGCAACTGGACTTTTCTTATACTTTTAAAGAACTTTGGGTATTTTTGGAGTTACTGATATTTAAAGAGAGAACTGTATAGTAACACAACATGACATGTTGAGCTGCGTGTTGCAGCACACGATGCTGGTTTTCACCTTTCAGACAGCTTAACAGTCCTCACCTACTGGGTATAGCTTATGGCAACCTGGGGATAAGAAGTGCTCTGCTGCTGCCAAGTGTAACTAAGATGGCATCCAGCCATATTTCTAACATTTAGTAAAGAACAGAACTATGGCAATTTAACTTGGTATCCACCAGAAAAAATGTAATTATTGTCCATACTCAATGGGGAAAAAAAAAACAGTGACATCACAAGTGTCTTTTTTTTCTTTTTTAATGGTATCTAAAAGTCTCTTCTAGATTACTGGCATTTGAACATGAGAAACTTACAGTAGAGCACAAAGTCAATAAAACAATCTCATTAGACTTGGCAACATGCATAAGTTTTTTTTTTTTTTCTTTAAAAATAGCCTAGTGTTTAGTTGTATAAGCTCCAAATGAAGTTTAATGGGTGAAAATGCTTAATGATTTCTGAAAGGTGTTCCTGCTTCTTGGCCATTAGCATGTCACACCAGGTTAATTTAAATCTGCTTTCAGTTCTGGGTACTCGAGATCACAGCCCTCCTCACTTCTAAAGGGGAGTGATTTCCACCTATGCAGAAGAGATGCATTCCAATAAAAACTCTTCAGGAAGTGCCACGGCCAGACAACTGTAACTGCATCTGAGTTAGAAGTTAGTCAGGCTTCTTTTTTATTCAATTATTTCTTCAATAATACTAGAATTTTAGGGCAACAGAAACTTTCTTGTGAATTCAGGTCATATTAGCTAACAGTTTCAGCTGAAATTACATGAAAAAACTTCAGAGATGTTGAAACAATTCATTCTGGCATCTCAAAAACAAAACATTTTGATTCTGTCACAAGGGGACTCCCTTCCCAAAACAGAGGAGGTAGTGCTGCCACCCCTGATATCCAAAAACTCAGTGATTAGGCCATGTTCTTAGGTTGTGAAAGATGCAGCTTCAAACACCTCCTTTAACTGATTTGGTACAGGGACTTGAACCCAAACATCAGGCTTCTCAGGAGAGTAACCTAACTGCTGGGCTAGAAAATATTCTTAGGTAGGTCTCTCTCAGCCTCATTTGTTGAAAGTGTCCCACTTTGCAAAAAGTAGTTAAATATTCGTTGTAACAGAGATTGAAAGCCAGGTGCTGGCCTGCTTTTCCTCTGACTGCTCAAATTACCACAATCTTAAGTCATTCACATGCTCTCTGTTTCTGTGGCCTACTTACTATTTAATGTACGTTCCACTGATGGGAGAAAGGGGAGAAGGAAAAAATGCTTTCTTCTCCAAACTTCTACGTCTGCCTTGGGCATAGCCCAGGCCAGTGAAAATATGGATTGGTGAAAGTTTTGAGCCTTACTTTTGGAAGGACAGTAGTATGGAAGGTAAGAAATTATCACTTTTCAACATGTCGAGTAGTTAAAAATAAAGCAGTTCAATGACAAGAAACAGCATTATTTAAAGAAGAAAGAAGTGAGACATCTGCATCTATTTGTATCCAGCGTTTATCCCTATTGGCACAATTAATAAAAGCTATGCATAAATCACATGAAGTTCATTAAATCCACTGGCTCTGGCTGCTGACTAATTGGTAAATACACACTTGATAAAATGTAAAATGTATGCCAACTCCACATTTTAAAACTGGTTTCTAGTTAAGATGTCTCTGCTTCCCAGTTGTTTTTCCAACAGAGCTTGATTTTCATGGTTATTGGTCTTAGAGAAACAATGCTGCTCAGAACTGTGCCAAAACATGTTCGGCTCTAGAGTAGGAAAACAAAAAGCCAGCCCTACTGAGCTTACAGAGACTAAGGAGTTAGCTATTCTGTATCTAGGATAATTTTCTAATGTACCAGTGAGTCTAAGGCCTGCTGAAGTCAGCTGTGAACATTGCAGTAGACTCTTTCAGGCACTTCAAATCCTTTATGAATGTGGCCTTTAGCACTTACTTCTGCAATGTTGCATTCAACTAGTTCTACAAGAAGGTATCATTGATCAATGAAACTTTGATTGAGTCAAATCTGGCAAATTCTGACAGATTACAACTTGAGGAACTATAAAGGCCCATGCCTGGGACAGACAGGCAGTCTGTCACTGTTGGAATTACACACGAATAAAAACTACTTATGAAAAACCTTATGACTGTGTGACTGGCTGGGGCCGGAGCCATCTACCCCAACATATCCCTACACACATCTCCACTCTTTTGGACACTGTGAAGCCTCTGTACCCCCCCAGTCCACCATACCCTGTTTTCAGAGGAGCCATGAGGAAAAGAGGCCAGCACCCAGCCAGCCACAGATTTTATGGATAGGGAGCTCAGCAAAACGCTTTAATACTTAAAATGTCTTTTAACAAATCCGTGGAAAGCCCCATCTGAACAGTCTCTTTTTGCCACCATCACCGATGGCTCTGATTGTGGAAGGCCTTCCTGACATCAAACAATCCCAGATGCAGAGGGGCCTTGGGAGCTAGCCCAACGCTTTGTCTGGGCCCAACCTCAAGTTTTCTATATTTACATTTTTCCAAAACATGATTCAGAACAGATGCCACTGGACACCACAGCTCTCCTCCAGGGTTGGAGTAGAAAAATCACAGCAGAAGAGGGAGACACGGAGCAGCTCAAGTTATATTACGAGAGGATATTGATCTGCACAGCAAAGAGGGGGCAGATTCTGCCCATCTCCAATTTTAATTAGACCCACATTCAAACATTATTGCTGGCTTCCTTCTATTAAGGTTCAAGCAAAATGCTTGGTTTGATCGTGAACAGCCTTATAACTAAGTGGACTATTTGGGGTTAGGGGTGGTTTAGGACCATCTCTGCTTGTATTCTTTATTCCTGCCACTGACTTTGACTGTGCCTGAACAACATATTCAAAGCACTTGCCTCAAACCACACTTATGGTGTGCATGTTTGAAACAAAGGATGAAAATAACGTTGACAAACAGTATTATGAAATTGATACAGCTCTAATAGTGGCTTAAAGAAAGAAATGGGAATATGAAACTCCCTTCTTCTCTAGACAATGTGTGGTGAAATAAGCTGTCCGCAATGGAGGGAAAAAGCTCAGAAAGAAACATTTGGAAACAATACAATGACATATGGTCCCATATGCTGAATCTATAATGCTTCCTAATTCCTTCAGGGTAAAACTCACCCTTCTCCTGAACAAATTCCAAGTAACTGGGATTTGTCTGTGAGGACTGAAGGAAGGAATAAAATCTGACCTCTGTACACACAGACAGGGCACATGGCTGTGAAGCAGCTTTTCTGCAGTTGCCATCTTACCCTTTGATTGGAGCACCACTGACAACTTCTTTCCACCCTTCTGTGGGTATTTATAATTGCTGATGCACGGGCTCATCCTCCTATCTTCTCTCTGGTCAAGTCTGCTTGGGGAATGCTTCCCCCATAAGGTGCTCCATGGTGCAGAGGACCTGCTCAGCTTTCTGAATCATGGTGGGACAGTAGAATAGCTGGAGTTGCTTTAAAATCTTCTTATATAGAAAGCTGCATGTCACTGCCGATAAGGCATGCCCAGGGCTCCAGCGCAGCTGCATTCTACAGCAGTTTAGGTGATGTCTACAGCCCTTAGACTTTTGAGATACATGATTTCCACTCTTAATTCCTGCTGCTGTACAGTTCACCAATCCCTGGATGAGGGAGTGGGAGGGAAAAGGCCTGCAAAATCTAGCAACATTTTTATGCTCTTATAGCGCAGATTTTGTAAGTGTGCTGAGCAGAGGTGGCCAAACACCTATAGAGCAATGAAAGTATCTCATATCTAAAAGCTCTGAATTCAGCCGTGATAAAATAATGGTGTGGCTGCATTACTCATAGGATCAACTCAAGGCACAGGCAAAGTTAGCTTAACCTATTACTGCAGAGAATGAAGTGACCACAGTTCTGTTGAGTCCTCCAGAGCTCTGGAAAGCCAGGCTACCTTGCCCTGTTGACACTTAGGACTAAAGTAGGCATCTGCAGTTTTCATCACTGACCCTTATGGAGGTAACAATGCGCTGCAATACCTCTGTTCAGACATGAAAGGGAAATTTTTTTCACACTCCTTATTCTCACGCTCCTTATTGATGGGATGTTCTAAACTTCAGGTGCTCCAAAGAAGACGTACTATTATTTGCAGTACTCTCTGGTCATTAAAGTACAGCTCAATGACTATTTTATAGGTCATTTATGCTGTTACTTCTGAATTTGCTTGTTCATCACCATGTCTAGTCTTTTTTCTGAAGCCAGTAGTTACCTGTATTCATAGATTTAAGTTATTTATATATGAGTAGTTTTGAAATTATATGTTATTAAAAAGTTATGTATTTGCATTTTTGTTCATATATTTTTAAATTTGTGTTAAATACAATACCCTCACCAGCCTGTCTATTAGGAAGAGGCACCTTTACATTTTGTAAATAGGTATCTCTCCAGTCCACTAGGACTATCTTTACCCATTCAGCCAAATTCAGCAGTCTGTGCCCTCCGCTGCTGACTCTCCTCCTGTTTTGACTAGGTCAGGAAACTGAGCTAGCTGATATATAACCCAGAAAAAAAAAAAAAAAAGATGATTTTATGGTTTACCAAGATATGTTCATAGTAACAGGAATGACTTGTGAACATTGGAGAGAATACCGCTGCAGTAACTGGCACCTCCACTGAAAAATGATCTGTAAGATGATATCGAGATTCTTCAGCTCAGCTGAAGTCCATCAACAGGGAGAGGGATTCAAAAGGTATGTTCACGACTGGTATCAGAGAAAGATACAAAAGCGTAGCAGACAGGAAATGAGATTAATCAACTCAGTAAAAAAAGTTCATTTAGCAGAAATCCTGCTGTGAAATGGGAATAAAGGCATAAAAGTATTTTTCCCCAACCTAGCTGATTGAAGGAACTAAGGAAATAGACTGAAATCAAACCAATTTTTTTTAATTTTATTTTTCTCTCACCATTACTAAACAAAACACATGCTTATTACTTCTTGCATTCCTGAGAGATACCTTTGTTCTGCATTTTTACGTCAAGGTTTGCATTAAGAGAAGTTTCAGGGGAGCTGGCAATCTTAAGTATTTTATCCTCCACAAACCCATAAACTTGAACATACGCAGTGGTCTCTTGTAGTGCTCAGGAACAAGATAAGGAGTCTGAAGAAGTTGTGGGATACTCCTCCTCTGAGCTGCTGGTCTGGAAATTGACAGCATATGATATCTGGGAAAGACATCTCTCAGAACCAGCCACGACATCCTCTGTATGTTGCAGGACTGCACCTGAACCTCAGGGGCCCTTCAAAACTTTAACATTCAAAACACTTTTCTTCTCAGAACTTTGTGAAAAGATTCTCACACTATGGCTTGCACACGCTGGCTTCTACAAATGGTCAGCAATATCCGTATCACACACATGGCTAACAGCTAGATATCACAGACTTCTGGAAACTTGTTTTCTCTGAAAGGCAGAAAAGATAAGATGTGCCTGTACTGAGTGTTCTGGCTTCAGGAAAGGTGTAAAATTGGCCAATAAAATAATAGCATGGACTGCAAAAGATCTGGCAAAGTATGGGCAAGATGGTTGTGTCAATCACTGCTTTGAATAAGTTTTTGTCCGAGGTATTATCTGAGCTGACTCTGAGATTCTGCTTTGCTACCTTAGCTGACCAACTGGCTCAGGTCAAGAGTGCTGTCCCAAGGAAGCTGATCTACAGCAAAAACTGGAGCCTAGCAAGAAGACCTCTAAACATGAGGTGCTGCATAACCGAGGCTTTCAGAAGGAATTTTTACTACATAGAGATGCCTCTTCAGACAGAGTTGAAGCTGTTGGGAGAGTGAGCACCTTATCTTGCAACCATATTGGAAGCCATAACCCTAAGGAAAGACAGGAACCATCCTACGGAACTAGTGTGTACTCTATGAGGAGCACCTTCTAAATCCAGCTCTACTCATTTAGGTTCAATTCTAGGTAGGAGAGGTCCACCAGAATGTTTTCTTATTTTTCTCCTGGAAGAAAGTTATGAAGCTGTCTTGGAGATGGATATGATGGGGATGGGGGCTTTAGATCTCTGATTCCCCCACTAAAAGCAGCTGAGATCTTCTAAGCCCATATGGAGATTAAGAAGTACTTGACTCAGTTTCTCTACTTGGAGGACAGGGACGAAGATTATACAGACAAAAACAAAAAAAGACGAGGAAGGATGCAGAGAAAGTGTTTAGGCCCAGAACCACAATAAACTCCCAGAATAAACTTCTGCCACATAAGTTCCCAGAAGGCACTAAGCTAACCTTAATGCTTACCCAAGCTGAGTTTTAATACCTGAGACAGAGCCAACAGTACATCGTAAACATATCTACACATACTATGCTACAGGAACGAAAAGACTCTTTGGGAAATTCTCCTGTCCTGAAGGGGAGAAATGATTATTCCTCTTCCAGATAAAAACAATCAGTTACCACTTGCCCTTCCCTGTTTCTGAAAAGGGCAATGGAGGCTTCTCCTTGGCTACTAGAGACCATTTCAAAGGCTAAACCAAGATGTAGCTGTGAAGTGAATGGTATGGGGAGGGAAAGAATGTTGTCCTGTATATTTATCTCCAAAACTACCCATTCTGTTAGTTATTTGCCTCTGTCTCTTTGCTTCTTGTCTCTGTACGTCGAAACACTTAGGGACAGACACTATCTCTGTTTATTCAGTGTACGTGACACCTCTATCAGAATGTGAATCAGCATCAGTAGTGTGTCAGCCCATGTTGATGATAAGAGTGACGCCTGCCAGTCTCCCCTGGTGTAACATTTACACCACTTCTTTGTTTTTTTAAAAAAATATGTGAACTTGACACTTGCATTAGACCATCACCAACACTTGGTAAAGTCATCTCTCTTCTCATCTAATATTTAGAAATACTTAAGAGTTTGAGGAAAATATTTTCATGGAATGTTTGATGTAAAAATGCTCCAAGGCAGATAGATTTTTTCAGTTAACATTTCAAAATTGATTCAAGACTGGATGAGGGATCTGATGAAATGCTTCTATGTTTTAATTTGCCAGCTGGAAAATGAAACTATTTAATATTTAAAAGGTCTTTTACAAAATACACAGAACTATTTAACACTACCTGGGCTATTCTGCAGGAAAGGGAATGGAAACAAACATGCCTAAATACAAGGCCCTGCAGCCACTCTGCAGTTCATTCACCAAAAAAATTTGGTGAACGTAACCACATCCTTCCTTCCAAGGGACGCCCTTCCTCACAGGAAGCACAGAGCCAGCACATTCTTGCCAGATAACTTGAAATGATGATTGAGAAAAAGAAGCATCAACTCACCCAGGACAAAGCTCAACTTCTTCTAGATGGACTGAGGCTGGTACTTGTTTGAAAACATCCTTAGACTGCCTGTAAAGCAGAGGTGCAGTGTACAATTACTGCACCTACCTAGTATTTCCTGGAAGAGGACAAGAAGCAGGTAAGTCTATATCCCCACTTACCATCTGGCTGATTGGCTAAATTGGCTTTACATGCAGCTGGGAATGTTTTATATCAATCTCCTTCCACATTCTTTCTCTAGTGACTGCCTTTTTCTCCTTGAATCAAATTTCCTCTTGCATTAAGAGGGCAGTTCCTGGATAACTTTGCTCCATATATGTGTAGAATGACTGATACCTGTTAGATGTATCATCGCCATCACTGTATCACCATTTGCTCTAGAATGGAGTAGCATTTTAAAAAGGGATGGTAGGTTGCAGAAGATTTGTGATTTGTTGATTCACTAAAAAAAACTTTGTCCTGACCACTCTGATCCAGGAGCAGTGGATGCTTATTCAATCTTCAGACTGTTCTACTGCCTTCTACACTGCAATCACTACCACCTTAAACCTGGAAGATGGTCCACTGATCCCAGTCTGTTTTCTCAATGTACAGAGATCAAGATATGGTGATGAATAATTGCTGTATTTACTGTAGAAAGACATAGGAACCATGGACCTACTTGAAGTATTAGAGTTTGAATAGTACACAAGACTGTAAGAAAAAACATCTTAGACTTTCCTCCTGGCTCTGACAGGCTCAGTTGTACCTCAAGACAGCTTTGGTATATATGCATCGTTCAAGGCAAAAATGAAGAAAAACAATTCTTTCTGTTACTCAGTCTTTTTCAGCCTGCTGAATTAAACAATGCAGATTATTCTCTCACTTGTAAGATCCTGCAGTACTAGCAAGACTTGTTTTAAACTTTCCCTGTTTATTTTTCTCATCTTTCAAAGGTAACTCTTCACTGCAAGTTCACTCCTCCTCTGCTAAAACTGTATCCCCTATCCTTTAATATTTATAACAATGACTTAGGGGAGAACCTAAGGTCTACAGACTTAGAAATCATGAAGCACTAAATGCATCTCATATGTCTTGTTAGGGCTAATTCATTTGCATGGAGTGTTAGGCTCACACTGCACTACGGCTTCTAGTTCCAGTTCATCTGGAGCCAGCTTGAGAATGCTTGCTACCCTGTGGGTAACATGCATCCCAAAGTACTTTCACATATAAATTCCATAACAGAGAATTACAGAAACCTGATCTAGCCCAAAGACATGACAAACATATGATTCATCTTGACTACTCTTGTCCAAAGAAGTTTTCTATGAAGCAGATGACATTTTTTCACCCACTGTTGCAACCTGTGTATGAGAGTTTATTAAAATCCAGCAAGGTTCCCATGAATACATCTATTTTAGGGCCTAGCACTGTTACAGGCATGTATGCTTAGGCAAGTTGAAAACCATCTGTATTTCATTTTCTTGGATAATGGAAAGGATTTGCCATCTTAAAAGCTGGTGGTGGTTTGTAGTTTTAGAGTGATCTGAGATGCCTTGACAGAAGGTAATACTGCCCTAGTACTGCAAAGTACTATGAAACCAGAACTTGACCTACCATATGAACTCAGGCTCACATTTAGAATCTGTGGTTGAAAACTGTTAATTCTTAATTTCTTTGAAAATCAGATCTTAACTTTGCAATGGCTTCTTTTTCATCTGCATGCAAGATTTTAAAAATAGGACTGGTGTTTCCTTTAATTAGTATTTGATACAGTATTAATATTCTTATTTATCTTCTACATGCCATATGGATTAAATTCTCATTACTTTTGATCTTAATACTTTTAAAATATGTAAATCAGCAGACAGACACCCTCTTTAAAGCAGTGTTTGCACACCACATCTATTATTGCCTTGGGCAATAGGAAAATATCTGCATTGCTAAAATTCCAGAATTGTGAGGAAATCTTGAAAAATCAGATATTAAACTGATCAATCTAGACAAATTATGTAATGACCAAATAAGCTGCAGCCCTTTACATTCAGATGTATCTAAAAATGACATTAAAAGTGGCCAAAGACCATTACAGAACATGCATCAAGAAAGTTAATTTCCGGAAGGAGAAGGATGTTGCCACAGATTGAGCTAACTCCAGATGCAATGCTTTAGAAGAATACTATACTTTTTAAAAAACCTTACCTTTAATCTCAGACATTAAAAATATGATTTGTTTTCATGTTTATGGAAGATATTATCATCTTAATTCAACTCTATTTTTCCAACACAATAGCACATTGCTCAGAGTAGAGTTGCATGGGCATGTATTTCAGTTTATCTGAATACTATGGTCAAGCAGAGAGAAGAAATTTATGGGACTCAGCAATATAAAGAACAGGTAAACAGGATACATGGAAATGACTTCTCTGTTCACACTTGTAAGGAATCTCAGATGACATGGGAAGCATTTGCATTTAGTGGTTCAAAAATACTACTCCACATGTCTGTAGGTTAGTATTTATGAATGCACTAGTCTGAAAACAGAAGCTTATCCTAGTCATTTTACTTTTGGTCTTCCTACAATATACAATAACATATTTGAAGCTAGGCTTGTTAAATCCCTCTGCCTATATTATACTGCTGAAGTGTATGCCTGAGAGTTTTCAGAAGAAATTAAGAAAATATAGCTGTGAAAAACAGGCTGACTCCTTCCATGCTCTGACTGGGAGGGGAGGAAGGACAGTGTGTAGCTGCAACTACATTCTGTGCCCCAGAGCACACGTGCAGTGCCTGCATGGGGTATCCATCCCCAACCTTTGAGCCCTGGAAAATCTGAATCCATTAAGATATACCACAAGAAAACTGATGTTTTGACAGGAAAAAAAAAAAATCATTGCTCTTCAGTATCAGAAAAGGCATTCTCAGGGAAATTAGGCAGTGCTGGGTCCATTAGTCCCTCTTTTTCTTATTTTTTTTTTTTCTGATCTCATCTAAAATCCACTGAGTCCATGGGACCTTCTCCATTGTCTTGACTAAGCTCTGAATACAGGCCAGAAGCCTGACAGCCTGATGTATTTCTAGCACCTTGCTTTTATTTTGGTTATTTTAGGAGCCTACAGGACTAAAAATTGGTGTTTATCCAAATGTCACCCAAGACAAAAGAGAAAGCCTTAAATTTGATCACATGAGGCCATGTTTGGCAAAGTTTATACCAAATGAAAACCTGAGCCCGAGCTCTTTAATCCTGTGGTATAATGGCAGTGTGTAGACCATGACTTGCCTGGGTGCACACCAAGCAGAAGGTCCACAGCTTGCTTCCAGAGAAGGCAGCGAAAGTTTCTTGAGGAAAAGAAATCAAGATTTGACCCTTGCTTTGAACAACAATTTAGTTTAAGGCCTAGTCCACATCAGTAAATTCTATCAATTACTTTATTTCTTACCATCACCTGGATTGATAAAAGTCCTCAGCTAAAAAATTCCTATTTTTTTTTTTACCAGAACAATTCATTCCATCTGGCAAACTGCTTTAAGAACTGCTTTACTGTGATGAGAAGCCTTTCCAGCAAGGAGGTTTGCTGGCATACATCTGCAGTACAGTTACATTTTCAAAACCTTCTAACTGCAGACACAGCCTAACTGGTCAGTTCTGTGCATGATAGTTTCTCCAGTGAAGCTATCTCTGCCGAACTAAAGTAGGCTTTTCAATCAGACGCCCTCCTGCATAAGACTACAGTAAAAAAAAAACACATTTGTTTCACTGAAATATGCAAGCTGTAGTCATACACACACACCAAAAAGAAAGCACATCAGTGTCCTTAGACTTCAGAAATCTGATAAGCACTGCAAATGTTATTCTGAAATTCCTATGCAACTAAATTGTTTTCTCATAGTTATTTGCAAAGACATCATTAGTAGAGTATTACCTATCTAAATAACAATTGTACATCCACAGTTGTATTTAGAATAAGTAGGTGACGGAGTGTCTTACAAGTAATTTAAATTTCCCTTTTAAGTGTCTTAATGACACTATAGACTCATTGAACACTGCAGCACTTAGTTACTGTATCTTAAATGCTTTGTGTACTTATATCACAATTATTGCACATTACTGTTTCACAACACAGATAATATAATATCCTTGTCTTGAATGCAAAACATCACATAGAAAAGTCTGTTCACAGCCATGCAGTTGCCTACACTGTTCAACACAATTTACTTTCCGAGTTGTACATTAAACTTCTAATTCTAAGCAGTCACTTAGAATCCACATTTCCATCTTTTTCATTGAATGGTCTTATTTAGGCAATGAGTGTTATAGACTTTAAACAAGACACGTGAGTAACCACTACTACATGCTGAAGGATTGGGCCCTTCATCATCAATGTCTGCCTGTGACTGCTGCACTTGTTATATTCATAAGGAGGAGACGTTGCAAACAAGCCTGTGAAAATCTGTGTTAATAAATCAAGGATCTCTTGGCTACTGAACTTACAGCTCTGTTCTCTAGTTAGTTCACAAGTATTTCATATCAAAGGGATGCAAATGTGAAGATTTAGAAATAAAGGAATAGCTTTCAAATTTGAGGCTAAATAAAAAGCCTGACAAGCAATACTATTAATAATCTGTATCACTTTTATCCAGCATTCCTTCCTGAAACTTAAGCACAGTGCTCTACAGTGGGACTCGAGTTTACTTTCACCTCTGCTCCAGTTAGGAGACTTACTCAGTTCAACGACATAGCACTTAAAGAAAATGCATCAGAGTACTTCATGACAGTGACTCCACTGAAAAAAATTAACGTAGCTATTACAAGTAAAACTTTGCCTTACCTTCCATTTTTTTAATCATTAGGATCTGGAAACCTCCTGCCTCCCTCCCCATGACACATCAACATGAAAATAATCTTGGACTTTCCTACTTAAAACAGCTTCACAAGCGCCTTTGTAAGTGCCAGCTGAATTCTGTAGGCTTTGTGTCATGGTGGAGTCACGCTGAACAGCTGGGTGGGCTATAACTTATTCCAGACTCCCATGGCTGGTCAGTTCTGGTAGGTAAGAGCTGAAGCCAACCACTTCCTCATCTCCTCTGTGATGTTATATACCCACACAGAAGTAGATAGAGAGTACTGTGGTAGAATGTAGACTACTTTCATGGGCCACACAAGAGAAAGGACAGTTCTCAGAACCTCTCACCTTCCTGACCCGGCAACATAGGCCACACATGAAAATGTGGTACAATCAGGATATCAAATTACCAAAGTCTATTGTTTTCAAACAGCTGAGCTGTTTTAGATTAGTGATGACTTCTTTTCCTGTGTCCTAGTAAAAAGAGGGCCTTATTTCAGTTCTAGATCACTCTTGGCAAGTCAGCTGGGAACATGCAGAACACAATGTACATCAGCTTCCAGCACACTGCTGCCTTCCTGCTCTGAGCTTTGTCATCCATTTACATGGAAACAGGCATAGGCCCATCCCACTAAAACATGTTTTGCTCAGTTTGTTTTTGTTTCAAAAGGTCCTTCAGGGGAAAGAATCTGGTCAAAAATCCAGCAACATTTATTCAAATTGTTTTTATAAAACACACTTGGGGCTCCAATCTGTGGGAGCAATATTTTTAAATGTTTGTTTTTTTGTTTCTGATTTGTTGTTCTTACTCAATGTTCTGATGTTGGTATGAACAAAGCCAAACAAAAACCCAAGCATTAGTTTAACTAATGTAAACCAGATACAATGGGCTAGATTTATAGACCAGCCATGCTTATTCATGGTGTAGCATGAAGATGCATGATGAAGTTAAGCATAATAGGCCTAATTTACAGTTGCCCTAAGGCCTCTTCAGAGAACACCCCTAGCACAGGCAGCTTGTTTACTGCATGCAGAGCCAGCTTTGTGTCTTTGCTCCTACTCATCCCAGGATAGGAAGCACGCTAAGGCAGGGCAGTACAAACCTGAATGAAAGCCGCTAGGGTAAAAGGCTGCAGTACGCAAGAAAAAAATCTTTTCTCCTATATTCTCTCCTTTTCCCCAGTTTCAGCCATTGACATTGAAGTGGAGAAACCTCCGTAGATACAGGGACATTCTCCCCTGCTACACCTTTCCAGAGGTTACAAGAGGCATGTGCCATGCACCAACCCAGTGCCTGCAGTCTTCCAGTTAGCTTGCAAAGGAAAAGGTAGATGCAACTACTTTTACAGTTAGACTCAGCTCTTCTACAGATCATATGTGCCAGTCATAATTTTCAGAAGAACTCAGCTACCTCTCAAGCATCCAACTTAGTAGCCAGGTTCCCACAGCAAATTTTGAAAATCTCACCTGGAATGAATGGTCATTTAGGGAGTTACTGAATACTTTGGAAAACGTAGTTCTATTTTCCCCCAGAAAAGGACGTTTTGGAAACTCTTAATAAGTTGACCCAACATTCTACTGAAAACATGTCCTGTAATGTTTATGCTCCTCCAGTCAAATCAAATTTACATATCTTTACCCTTCGGTAAAAAATCAGTATTTCCATGTTAGAGAAGCTCTCCCAGCTTACTTTGGCTCAGTTTTACCCCTCACATCACTCCCTTAAGCATGTTTGCTGTTCTGGGTGTGGATGTTGCCTCAAAGAGCAGGAGTGTGAGCATTTGCACACCTTCAGAGGACTGTAGGGTACATGTGTGAGGGAGGGACTAATTTTTCCGACTGCAGTAAATGGAACTGCAAATCCAAAGACAGCCAATAGTGTTCTTATTGCTGACAGATCTCTTTGGAGAATTTATTTGACAATATCAAGGGAATATGCGTGACATGTAACACTTCTTTTATTATTTTTTTTTAGCATGGCATAAGCAGGAACACAATAATACGTTTTCTCCCAAAGTCTTATTATGTTATTATTTGACTAGTTACAGGCTATAACCAGAGACAAAACTGGGGGACACTTTCTTTCACAGCAATAAGGAATAAAACCACTGTGCTTGCAATTGCTTGGATCTTGATAACCCACTGATAAAGACTGACTTTAAATATTGATCTTAAATTGTCTGCCAACTTGAAGAGTAAATCATGCCCTAATCCTCAGAAGCAACTATCAATTCAGCTGAAAGCTGTTCTTTTTAACGAATCATGTCCAAAAACCAAGGTGCATCTTGTTCTGCTTCAGATGAGCCTGCACAGTCATACGACTTCAAGAAGAGATAACTAGCCACCACAAGAAGCTCTAGAAGAGTGTGAACTTGACTCAGAACTCTTGCCAAAATTCCAGTACATTTCAAAAGGTAGATAAGATGCAGAAACAGTCCTAAGTTAATGAATTCAGGTCTGACTCTCAACACCCCCAAATTACAAAATGTTACACTCTCACTTAAGTCCAACCTTGAATAAAAAGATGGATACAAATAACTGAAAAAAAATAATGTAATGAGATAAAATGGCAGAAAAGGATTGAAGAATTTTTCCAAGACAAAAACTGCCTGAAAGCTAAGCATGACTCATTTAAAACCAAAATGTTTAACTTGTGCTCTCAATGACCCCTCATATAATCCATGAAGAAAATTATAGCATAATTTGACCCAGTATGCATTAGCATTTTAATAGTGATTTATTTAGATCCTGTTGAGATCATCACAATTAGAAATATAACTGCCAAGAAGTAGAAGGCATTATAGTTGTATGGCTGCATTGGCTGGGACAGTGAAGTACAGAATGTAGGACTGTAAATGCTAGAGGTCCAGTGGGGGTAATCTTAGTTTCTCCTGTCTCAGATAACTTTTGGAATGTTGTTCTAATGCTGAGTGAATTGCTTAACTGACTTTGCTATTTGGAGTCTTGTGCCTTATCTTGTTTCTTCTCTTGATGTGACATTATGTATAGGCATACTTTGTCTTCTCTTTTTTTTTTCTGGTTTTGGATAGCCTCCAAAATTCATAAATAAGAAATAAAAAAGGGTCACTGAAGGAACGGTTGTATTCCACAAGGGAAAACTGCCCTTATTTCATCTGGTCTGTTCTTTATTTTCAAAGATTTTGGACCAGTTATTGCTCCACCCTTTTAGAGATACACACTTCGTAAGCATAACGAATAACTATGTTGCAAATAATGATGTAAAATGATGCGTTGATATGGGCTCTACTGCAAAGGAAATAGTTTAATAAGTATTCATTATCCTTCGAAAAGTTTTTGCCTTTCAAGACAGTGCATGAAGCATACCCTTCCTACACCAACAAAGCGACGTACTCCTTTCAAGTGCTCTAAAGCTTTTCTGTGTGTGTTTATTTTGTGGGTGGGAAGAAGAGAGGGAGTTTTGTGAATTAACAGTGAATTTTCCTCAAAGTGTGTCATGACTGGCTTGTTCTGTATGGCTCTACAGTGTAGGCAATCTTTGAATTAGAGTTTAAAGCTACAAGTTGCTTATGATGATGAAATGTGGTAATGAAAATCATGCTTCATTTTCAGTGCTGAGACATCTCTGCCTTTGGCTCTTTGTGACGACCATTCTCACCAGTGAACGTTTCAAAATAGATTACAGTTTGCAAATAAAAATATCTACTGTCTACTCATGTGGAATTTCATTTTTCTAAAGTAGTTAAGCTCCTTTGGATACGAGCGTGAGGAATTCACCCTTCTTGGGCCCTAAATCAATGATCAAAAGGCACAAAGAATGACCCTTGATACAGCTGACAGAAAACTGGTATTTACTATAAACTCTACCTAACAGCTGTTCTGAATACCACTGCAAGGGGCAGACCCTTCTGAGGAGGTTAAAAGCAGTAGTACTTCCAATTTATCAGTTTCTTATGAATGAAAAATTAATTGGAAGCACATGGACAACAACAATGAAAGGAATTGATATCACTTGTCTCTAAGTCTGATGAGCAAAATACAAGGGGTGGGCCCAAACTGGAATCTTGTATCTGTGCCCCTTTGGGATACTGGATGCAGATCTGAACTTCATATGTATTCACCTGTCTCTGAAAACAAATCAACAACTCCAAGATTTTTGTTACACAAATATCTTTTATCTATTTTTAACTATAGCACCTGGTTGTTTTGCATTTTGAATACTACACCCATATATGCTGCTACTCAAATTAGTTCACAGTATTTTTTGTGGAGCTGCAGCAAACCTTTTTTTTTTTTTTTTTTCCAAATAAGCCTTGCATTTGATAGTCATGCTCTTTATCGTAACTAAGAATATTAAGTAAAGAACAGCAGTAAAAGAATGTAGAAAAAACAGTTGCGTCACTTTGCTGAAGGCCATTTTTGGTGTTTGCAAATCCCAGTACTACAGAAAGAGGCTGGAACAATGCAGTATTTTTTTCGTTGTTCTGAATGTGACATGTGTGTGTGCAGGAGGCAAACTTAAGCACGCAGGTGAGAGGAAGTCCCAAGAATAGCACTACACTCACAAAGACACAGCCAAAGAACAGAAGACGTAATTCCTAGCCTATAGAGAAAACTAGCTGCAGTTGAAGGTAAAGAACTGGTATAGCTCTCCAACTTCAGTTCTAGGCAATCACACATATCCTCCGTTTGATTCCTTACAAGATTTAAGTGTGTCAGATGGGACATGTATAAGATGGTCGAGTCTTTCATTGGTACTCCTGATGCTGTTCAGCCATTTGACTTTCCTCTCCATCTTCCCCTTTAGACTTAGCCCAGCTGCTAGGCCGGACTAGTACGACAAGCAAGAGATGATGCTCAGTAATTATATAGTGTTCTTCTCACACTGTTTTTTGCTTATGCTTGTGCTTCTACACAAAATACTCTGATTTCTAGGCAGGACAATCCTTAGAGACAAAGAATTGGTACTAGAGATGTTTTTAGGAAGAGAAATATTAGAATTCATGAAACTGTTCTTTCCATATACGTTATGACAAACATACTTTGTTGCTTGCCTGAGCACATGTAGAAAAGCAGCTTCTCCTTCCCATATTGGCAGCAATAACAATTCCTCCCGTGATTTTGGCGTTCTAATCTTCCCTTAGGGGAAAGGTGTTATAAGTAGGAAGGGTGGGAGTGTGGCCTTTTATTTCTGGTGTACTGCCAATGTCAGCCAATCCATGAGCACAACTGGCTCTCAATAATTCTCTCCATATGCAAGAAAGATCCTTAAGAAAGATTATCCTTGCCTGGGGGACAGAAACGAGCTCTACAATCTAGAAACTACTGCTACAAGGTAGTATTTGCTATTGCTATATTCAACTTAACCATTATAATCAACTGAGGTTATATGTGAGAGAACTGAAATGTAAAACACTTAATGACGGAGAACAAAGGAACACAGTCATTGTCAGGAGCAGAGCTGAGTGATTCAGTCAGAATGAATAAATGATCCAAGATAATTTCTTTCCACCCAAATATTTCATCACCAGTTCATGATTTACTGAATGGAATACCTATTGATCAAACAGCGTCTGTGAATAACTCATATCTCTAGATGTTCACACAAGCTGTTGCAAATATTTTGTCCTGATTATCTATCCTTTACTTGTCAGAGGCGTTATTTTATTCATTTACATTGATCAACCATACTAATTATATACTTTGGTCTCGGTTTCTATTAAGCTGTATATGATTTTTAGTAGTTAATCATTGGAATCCACTAGAATAATTACCCAAACTAGAATACAGAAAAAATCTGAACACATGCAAAATATGTAAGATTTTGAAACTAAAAAAACTTTCAGAAATAAATTTGTTAAAGTACTTTCAGAGGCATCCCATACAGCAGGTGAACTGCAGCTTGGGTCAGAAAGACAGTGGTAGACATCATGTGTTAAGGGGAGAAACTGCACCCCTACTAAAATCTGTTTTTGTGGCACAACATTATTATGTGTATTATTCAATTTTATTAAACTAATCATATTTCTTACAATTTTCAAATTTTTCAATGAAAGAAATACGCATTCTCTTTCCTTGCAACGCAGCCACCACGAGCTGAATTTCAACATATTACAGAACAAGCAATGAGACCAGCTGTCCCTAGAGAACTTTTCATATGTGCAGTTTATTTGTGCATTTTACTTGCATCTGATTTTATCGCTCACCTTTGATACTAATCTGTCATGGCTGCAGGTCAAATCTTTTTGCATTGGAAGCAATTACAATAACCAATCCAGAAGTAAACCAGTCTATAATGAAATTCACTGCCTAGGGCTAAACACAGAGCTAACATGTGTTTAACAAATCAAGGCTTGTATTTATCACTTGTCATTGTTTGTGTCTTTGTCTATCAAAGGGAAAAAAAAAACAATTAAGAAAGAGGAGTAAAGAAAAACTTAGGAACAGCCCGATATCTTTCCAGATTTGTTGTTCTGTTACTTAGGCAGAATGCAGTCTGCAAATCATGCCATCATGCAGTAGCAAAAAGCTTAACAAAGTGTCTGTGAGTTCAGAATACAAATGTCATCAGTGCAAGTCACAGCTGAAAACTTTACATATGGCAGAGAAAAGTTCAACTTAATTTGTTTTGGAGTCAGATTTTCTGAATCCACACTGGAACTACA
The DNA here is from genome assembly GCA_013399115.1 of Anseranas semipalmata. Classification (NCBI taxonomy): domain Eukaryota; kingdom Metazoa; phylum Chordata; class Aves; order Anseriformes; family Anseranatidae; genus Anseranas; species Anseranas semipalmata. The sequence goes on along the minus strand of VXAA01005402.1, from coordinate 286,746 downwards.
CATTGAAGGACTGAAATACTCTAACAGAGGTACTGTGATTCTCACACCAATGGCCAGTGAAACTAACTGTGAATCAAAGCATTAAGCGTCCCCACTACCAAATTACTAATGACTATTGCTTTGCCATTGCTGTTATCTTTCTTAAAACAATGCACAAATAGGAATTATATGAGATTACAGCTAAAATTATGCTACAACATTAAATTACCATGTAGAATAGGATATATTCCCTATATTTAGCACATTTCACATGCAAATGAAAGACATCAAATCAAGACTGTACTCGCTGAGACTGAGGCAGCGTAAAGAATATTTGCAATAACAAATTCTGACTCAAAGAAAATTTTACTCTGAAGCAAAGACCAGTCACTTAAGTATATTCGCTTGACTTGGGTGGGATTCTGTAATTCATTTTGAGCTCTGTACTGCCACAGCTATGAAAGCAAGACAACGCATGTGTATCTATAATTGGTACAGCTTGCATACTAACATTATTTTGCTGTAAAGACAAAATAATGAATACCTGAATCAGTGTTTATATGTTAATGAATATTATTACATACAGTTTCCAATCGATACAACTTTTAAAATATGCAAATATACTGTAATCAGCTGCATACTTCTTTTTTCTCAGTACAAATATGTTCTAAGGGCTTTCCAAGGAAATACATTTTCATCTACCTTTTGAGATATCCCCTTAAACTTACATCCAGATTTTAACATTACTTAACTCCCCTTAGAAAGACAATATCTGAAATCAATGTACTACTAATGTTATGCAAGATATTTGCAAAATGCTTAAACATCTTTTTAATTGGTTTCTTCATATTTAAGATCCCATAAACACTGATTCAGGAAAGCATTTACCTAACTATCTTAAGAATGCAGTTAAATTCTATGAAATTTACTGTGTTGATGAAGTGGATTTCTTGAAACAATTGCATCAGTGTCTCTTACAAATTACTGCAAAAATGCAACCAGCTATAGCAACTGCTCGTGCTGTTTTGCTTACGTTTTTAAAGTGTGTTACCAAGCGTGAGGTAGGACATGATACCACATGGTAGGAACAAGGACTGCTTTGGTTAACCACAGCATGGACTCCTCTGTTAATCAAAAATAGCTAGCACAATTAAAATGATAGCTGTTTTCTAGCTGGAATAGCTAACAGTATCTTAGTTAAGGCTAAATTATTTCCCAATTTAAAACAATTAAATTTAAAATGTATTTTAATTTAAAACATTAGGACTGGTGTCCTACCTGTGCACAGAAGTACTACGGAAGGTCTCATTACTTGTTTGAGACCAAGACTGTAGGTTTATCTCTTTATTACTCTTAATTGTAACTCTCCCTTGCAGTGCTGTTTTCACAGTCTTGTTTTTGGCCTATAAAATGACTTATAAAATGCCACATACGGTCACCTTCATTTCAAACAACTCTGAGGTGACAGGACTTTCGGTTCCCTCATCCTTTGGACTCCGCTCAGGAGAATTTCTGTGCTTTCAAAAAAGAATTTGCATGATCAAGTAATATAATTCTACTTGCTTTGGGAATCTGATCATGCCCAATAAATAAGGACTGCATTTTCTCTCTGGTGGGTCTGTCAGTTATCAGAAAAAAAATCAAGGTTTGTGATTACACACACAGAGAAAATCATGCATTGTCAATTTAGACAACTTATTTTGAATTAAGGAAAGCAACAAAAGACTTTTGAAGGAAAAACAAAACAAAACACCTTTGGCTATTATACTGACCCCTTCTGCCTCCCCAGAATTATTTGTCTGAATCTTTTTCACAGAGAAAATACACAGAAAAACAATTCAGAGAAACAAGACAGAATAGGAGGTATTTTCTGAAAAAGCTTCATGGACTAAATTTCAGCACCACTGTGGTCCTGAAAGAATGAAAGATGATCACTTCTTTAAAACTGAAATTAAGCTCTAGCAACTAATGAACTTATTTTAAATTTCCTGCTTAGGGTGGTGAACCTGTATCACCTGTGTGATGACAGCTACAGAGTAACTTTTGGGGAATAATGTCTCCCATGCACACAATGCCCCTTACTAAACTTGTCTACAGTACCGTCTAAGGTGGGCAGCAGCCTTCTTCCCTGTCCAGCAATAACTTAACATATTTGATTATATACTTGCCCTCCATCAGTGCAAGAAACAGTGATTATCTTCACATGTTTCTTCAAACCCAACTCAGCTATGTTCACCAAACTGCATTTTATGATTGCTTTACCAGAAAGAAGGAGAAAAAAGAGCAACATTAAAATAAAAATAAACATGCTAGCTCCTAATTTCTGTTAGTTTTGAGAATACAAAAGATTAAGGAATAGAAAATCAAAGGGCATGTTGCATATTCTGACTGTTACAACTACAGCGCAAGTTTCACTACCTCAGCTTCAAAATGGGGCTAGAGACACTGCAGATTGCATAATTCAGAACATCTCAGAACCCTGGTAAATTTCTTTCCCTCTCAAAATTTCAGCATTGCAGACAACAGTGTGAGGTACAAGGCACAATTGAAACGTCATCGGGAGACATCTCTTCTCCCACAAGAGAATGTGCATGGCCAGAGACTTATGTTCTCATTTGTTTAGAATGTCTGTATTAGCATTAAGAGTTATGTCATCCTCTGATCAATGTAGAGGTGCTATTAGCTTTTTACAAACCTATTTCCTTTTCATTTAAGAAAATCCCAGTCATATTTACTTTTGAGCCAAAGTTACATTGGTCAGTTCCTTATGAAGCACTCGTTTCTCATTAATCGCTTCAAACATTCTCACTATTTCTTCTAAGAGAATATCACTACTTGGCCTCTGGAGCTTATGTCTGTACTATTTTGGCTCTTTTACTACAACCTTTTTGTGACTAGAATGTTGCACTTCTGGCTTAGTTGTTACCACTGACTGGACTCTCCTCTCCATCCTAACAATAAAGGATAACAACAGGCAGAATCGTGTCACATCGAAGACACTGCATGGAATCCTTTACTTTGCTCCTAGCCCTTCCCCAGCACTCTGGCAGAGCCAAGGGGAATTTCTGGGCCGTGCAGAGCCAGCTCCTGCAACCCTATGCCACCATAGCACATGCATGCACTTAACTTGCACTGCATGCCGTTTGGCCATAGTGCTCAGTCTTTCTATGACCCAGTGGAAAGCCTCTTGAAATGAAAAAAAGGCTTTCATTTCTGCGTTGATTACAGAGTACAGTCTCTGCCAGGATCTTTGTGGAAATCTCCTGGTCTATTTTTCCTTCGCCATTCTACTGGTCAGAGTGAGCAGCCTGTGCTATCAGACAGCTGGATAACAAGATGCGAGGGACTAGTCTACTTGATAAAAATTCATTGATAAATACAGAAATGTATAAACTCATACCAACCATTTTCTCTCTTTTGTGTTCTTTTCCCTCTTGACTGCACTAGAGCCTCACCCTACTGAGGCCTCAAGACAAACGAGCTGCCTATCCTCCACTTTGCGCTTAAGCCTAGATTCAAAGACTCCCTCCTTCAGCAAACATCAACACTGCTTCAAAACTGTGTCACAGACCAGTGCAGAACCGTATCACATTCTTTCCTCTGTTTGCCTCTGTGTTCCAGGTCCATAGCACTACCACCACGATGACAGACTAGTTCTGCCTGCAGTGTAGCTTAAAAAGAATTCAAAATGAATGTGTAACATTGCAGAGTGATGTTTCATTATGAAAAATAAGTCTCCTCATTCTTTGGACCACCTAGTGGACAGCTTTTTGTTTTGTGAAATACAGCTTATGCGGTATAGTCCTACATCATAAAACACATGTATTGTATACATGTTCTTATTCCATAAGTCTGATATTTGCTATTTCACTTAGTTTTCACAATAGGTCTAAAAATATTCTGTGCTTAAAAATATACCTTATCAGTAAGACTGAATACAGATTGAGCAGGGTGTGAAAGCATCTGAATTTCTGAATGCAAGCTGTGTTTTTACAAAGAAGTTGTTATTCTTCAGCAGGTTTACTTCCTTAACAGTCATCCGTGGAAGTGTGATTTATAGGATCATCTATCTGAATATCTTCATGCTTAACTGAGAAATTCCTTACATGCTTATTCTTTTACACGTACATGTTTCTTAAATAGTTCAGATTAATGTTGCATTTATCTCTTTTTCAATTTGTATTCTTCAACCACTTCACATTTTCTGAAGTCTCTCTGAATTACTGGGTAATGGCTCTGAATCAGATGCTTGCTAAGGGTGTAATTCTGCCAATTTTACTTTCTCTAATTGTTTTACTTCAGGCACGATGTCACTGATTTCAAGGAGACTAGTTGCAGGGTAACATACAATATCCATTGAGAGTCAGGATGATAAATTTGGGCCCTGACTGCTTTCCTCAAGAGGGTTTGCTGCAATGAAGATATTTTTGTTTGACAGGTTTATTGTTTAACATGCAATAATTTAAGATAGTAATGCACACGTCCCCTGAAGTCCCACACTATGGATTCAAAACCCATATGGACTGAAATGCATGAAGAGATTTCTCAACGTGCTGTGTTTACACATAACTCTGTTTTTATCGTGGAAAACATATTATGCCTATTGTTATGACTAACAACATTGAATTTACATTATTTCCTATAACAGAAGGATCTCCATACATATACCTGTCTTCTTAACTTTACTTTGTAAATCATTTAACTGAACTCTGTGAAGTTTAAACACATTAATTTCCAGGATTAGGGCCCAAGTATTCAGATAAATATTTGTAGACTTACAAGATGAGACAATACTAAAGTTTGCATTCAGGGATTTTGCAAGCACTAAACAACTACAATGACAAAGAAAAATATTTTGATAGGTATTGATTTCCTGGAATAAAAGACAAATCAGTTAAAACTCAAAAAACGTCATAATACTTCAAGTTTTTAAACTGAAACTGACCATGGAAAAAAATAACATATCAGCAAATAAAACAGAAACCACATTGCACAGATTTTAGAATTATTGCAGATATTCCTGTGTTGCTGACTGAATTATTGTGAGTGTAAACAAACAAGTTGTCTTTCATTCTGCCAAACATGAGAGATTTCATTACTGTCTTCCACTTTTGAGGCTGGAAGGCAAAGGAAAGCTGAAGCTCTTGAAAGTCAATTTGATTTCATTAAAAAGATATTTCAAGATTATTAACCACATTTTTAGTAGAAACTGTATTTTAAAAATCTCTATACTTTTGTCTCTATGATTCAGGTACTTAAGGGCTTTTTTATATTTCCAGTTTGAAAACATGTAGAAGAAAGTTAGTTCCTTTATTTTTCCTGCCTTCCAAGGGATTGTTAAAAGACCTCAGGAATACATAAAGCAATTTACATGCAGAAAACATGTAGCTTATAAGTAGTAAACAAAAGATCATTATTACTCTGGTATATTTCTTACCTCCTTTTTTAGGAGATCTCAAGGGACTTGACAACTGATGGTCTGCAACTGACTGGGATTGGTTAATTGACTGTGAATCATTCATTTTGAATGAATTTTTTACAATAAATGGAGAAGCAGAAATCTCATCGAAAACCTTCTGGAATAAAGAAAGCTGTTTTAGGCATTCAAGAAATGCATTGGTTTCACGCTGCCATGATAACTTACAGTTGTGATCTCACAGAGAGCAACTTCATATTTTTTACGACTCTGAGAAATGACTAATGTTAGATTAAAGTTACACAAGATTCTTGTGGCCTTCAGCAGCACTGACTTAGCACCCATGTCACAAACATTTGTTTACTTTTTCCATTTAACTTATTTATAATCTCTCCTCATGCAGGTAAATCATAGCATGCACTGTATGCTGATTTCCTCTCATAGTTAATTTGTATCTTTAGAAAAAAAGCTATAGGAAGGTATTAATCTGCTTAACATTTCTAAGTACATCATCCAAGGGATTTTGTTTTTTTAATCTTACATATGCTCAGCAGAGTTACTGGCAAAAACTGTACATTTTCTCCATTTCATCCTTTCAACATCAAATGGTAAGCAGCAAAAATTGGATCAGACTTCAAAGACTATGCTGTGCTCCAAGTCACAGAGCGACTCCTCCATTTCACATATTGAATTCGAGCAGGATATCAAAGTGCTACCAAAGAACCTCAGGTCCTTACTAAAAAAGAGGCTCTAACATCTGTAGAAAGTGAAGTGCACAGACAAATCACCTCAGGGAGCAGCTAGCATTTATTCTCAGCAGCAAATTTCCAGCCTTTTGATTCTCTTATTCGCTGTACCTCCCTGTCTTTCTACAGAACTAAAGTTCTTAGCAAGCAGGCTTTTGTCTCAAAGACTTCAAAACATCACTAACGGTTTCATGTTCAGATGGCTATGCCAAGCAGCCATGAACACATTGCAGAACTGTGGACTCAGGAATTTGAAGTTACAATGCAATGTTGGTTTAGAATACAAACTTAGTAGTACCTTTTTCGTTTGTTTGTCAAGAAAATCAGGCACCACAGAAGACTGATTACTGGTTTGCTGCCTAAAATCAGAGAAAAATAAAATATGTAGTTTAAATATTGTAATTTCTTCATTCTTATAAAAGGCTTACTGGCATACACATTTTTGATGCTTTTCCCTTTCCCCCCTCCCTCAATTTCTAAATATGCACATATGATCAATTCAGAGAAAACACAGACTAGTCCCATTTCCTTTTATAAGGAAGTGCATGTTATTAAACACAGTAACTGGCTATGAGCAATCTATATGTCATTAAAAATTTGTGGGTATATGCATATGTGTAAAATGAGTTTATGAGAATTCTATGAAATTGAAATAATTTATTAAAATTAATTTGACAAGATTTTACATGAAACTTTTTTTTTCCTCCAGAGGCTGTGAAAAGCTGTTTTCACAGTAAATTCAAACTTGGGCACTCAGAAAATTTGACAAAGGAGGAAGAGGTGAGACACATGGCTTTGTGTTCTCCTAAAGGCATTTGGATTAAGCACAGAGCAAGGAGCAAGAGTTCTTAGATTAACTTTGTCTGTATCTTTTATTATTTTAACCATTGCATGTTGTGTCATCATACAAATATTAAAGGCCAACTCCTGCTCTCATTAAAGCTAACCAAAGTATCATAAAATCCTTCTGCAGGCTCTGATCCTTGTTAGCAGGCCTTTGTAGTCAATGGATCTCTTCGATACTTAAGTCCACCTAGAAAGACTTGCTCCAGAATCTTTAGTTATGCAAAACCCCCAAAAAGATGCTACCAATTCCATTTGACAAATAAAAAAAACTGAGGTTCATAAAGATTATTTGATATGCCCATGGTCCTGTAACTGGGATTAAAAGCACGATTTTCTGTTTGTCAACACGTGACTCAGCCATTGCATCATTACTCACCAACCCCTTCACAACCTTTCTGAAAATACAATTAAAGGCAGTTGTATTTCTACTTACAGATGAAAACATCTGAAATGTAAGCTTCAGTCATAGATTTCAGTTTATGACATATACCATAGCTTTTTTCACAGATGTAGAAAGGCTTAAGGCAGTTAGCTTTTTCAGTTTAACTTATTCAGTTATTACAACTGAATACATTTCAGCCCTTTCAGTCATAGTGGGAGGGTGAAATATAAAGGACAAAAATTGCTTTACTGAGTAACAAAAAATACAACGTATGTTACCTCAAATTTCATTTTTGTCACTACTTGTGTTTCAGTTGGCTATGTTAAATATAAATGACTCATGTTACAATAGAACAAGACACTGAAATCTAAAGAATTACCTGGCCACATGTGCATTTTACCTTTTAAAAGGTAGCTTTTAAAAATACTTCAAATTAGAATGATGTTACTGAGGGTCTTGAAACATTTTAGACTGTTACCTATTGGATTTGATGACTCTATATCACCGTGCATATATATTAGATGATATATTTATTCTAGGATATCCACAGAGGTTGCTGAAACATTTCAAGACTTATATTGCAGTAGGGTTTGGGCTCTTAGGTTAATTTTGTCTGAATGTGTTACGAAAGCTCAAGGGGCTGACTTGAATTGTTTCAAACTGATCACAAGAATGAAGACAGTATCATTGTTAATAAGCTATCTTGGGGTGTGGAAACAAAATGAAACATTCACGAACACAGTAAACATCCAACTTTTCTGGAATGTTGCAATTTTATGAAGTTTGGATTTGCCTGTTAGGTTAGGGGAATTTTTTTCCCCTTTATTCTTCGACACTAAGAAAGTGAAGGAAAATATTCTACCTAAACTGTAACTTAAACTTAATAGTGTTTTCCTAAAGAAGATGGAGGGTCCGTTTTAAAAATGCATTCTAATTTTGCTCTGAGACATTTCTCATACAGGAAACTACAAAAGATGTCTAGGACTACATTTAACCTTGCATTTGAGCATGTACCATATTGTCTCTAAAGTTCTTTTTTGCTATTTCTCTTGTATATTTAGATAACAGGATTATTTAGATAACTTGCCACTTTTCCCCAAAATTACTCAAGCATTTGTTGAGATGATTCATACCCCCCCATATTCTGCAATGCAGAAAATAAACCCATATGAACTAAAAATCATGAATAATCCTCAAATATTGCTACAGCGGATGTCTAAATCAAAATCTGCTGTTGGATCACAATGTTGTAAATGGACCACAATGCCAAAAAGGAATGAATCATGATCTAAATTTAATATTCAGATTTCAACTGTTTTGGATCTGGATCTAAATCTGCAAATTGAACTAACCTCTATGTTCCATAAAGAATCTAGAGTTTAGTATGGTTTTGCCAGCACTTTAACTATGCCAGGGCTCGAACATTGTCCACATGTTTAAAGCATGAAGGTAAAGTTCAGCAGCTTGCCTTCTGTACACCTCTAGATAACAAAAATCAGCCTCTGGAATTCTGAAGCTCTTAGAACCTCGATTCTCTGTCAGGATCCAGTGACAACATGTTTCTGACTAGAACAACCATAAATTAGGCTGCATACAGCACAAGATACCCCATCCTCCAACAAGATGTGTTGTTGCTGATAGAAGTCTGCATTTGATGATTACCAGCTTTTACTCAAACAAACAAACATAAATACCACATGACAGGTAGTTCTACATTTCTGCATGACAAATTCTAGAACAGAGAAGCTTCAGCTTTGGGGATGCTCAGGAATGCATCAGTAATGCGCAGTAGCAAGCACAGTCAGTAGCTTCCTGTGTTGCATTATACGATCCTCACTTTCTTTACCTATGGACAAACTGCAACAGCATGTATGGTTAAATTCTGACCACTGACAAACTTATACGACTTCTACTGGGTCTTGTTAGATCTGCAGAAACACTGGAAAGTACAGGGCAAAATGTGGCCTCTAAAGTCTTAAGTTCTTTTTATGATATGTTAAAATAACTGAACTGAAATAAAACAGGAGTCCTTGCTCTACAACATACTAAAGAAGATCGTTGTCCCCTCAAACATGATAGCAAATAGGAAACGACACACAGAGAGCTTTTGTTTTGATGTGGTAGAAGACGACACAGAACCTCAAGAAATACGGATATTGTTTCCAGAAATGAATTCAAATTAAGAAAAATTGCCAATTTTCTAAAACATTTTACTGTGAATCAGGAATTCATTACCATAAGCCATGAACATGTCAGGGAGAGTCCTGGGCCTGAGCTGGTGGGGAACTGTCCACAACAAAAGAAAAGATATGAAACAACCGCCCCCACGCCCCCCCCAAGGCTTTTTTAAGGCTGTCATTCTGGCCATAGCAGGGGGATATGCACTTTTCCTTAAGTCTGAATGGTGTGAAGTGAAGCAGAGTCTTCATAAATACATAGTCACGACCCTGCCATTCAGAGGGACTTCATCAGGCTAGAGAGTTGGGCAGAGAGGAACCTCATGAAATGCAGCAAAGGGAAATGTTATATCCCGCACCTGAGCAAGAATAACTTCATGCAGCAGTACACTCTGGGGACAGCTGGACAGGAAGAGTTACAGAGCTTTGCAAGCAGACCCCTACTGAAAGACAGGCATTGTTTCAGGTGTCAAACCGGCAGGGAAGACTTCTGAAGACATGACATCAGCTGTAGATGCTGAGCACCTTGAGATCAGGTTCTGAGCTCTTCTGAAAATCTGTCTGGTATTGTATGCCAAAGAAAATGCAACATAAACCGGGGGGCAGCTCAGCATCTGAGCCAATCAGTGATGGTGGCTAACATTTTCAAATGTGGCATCTGAGGCTGATTTTGAGGTGCAGGATATTTGATGGTGCAGGTATCTTTCATGAAACTGTTTTTCCTATGGTTTCCAATTTTGTTTTTGTTTTTCTTTTTTACTTTCCACATTTGCAGAAAAGCAGTGTTTGGGTCAGGGAGATGAGATCCGGTCAGCACACTTACCTGGAACAGGCACAAGAGATCCAGGTTTATGTGCCTGGTTTTAGTCAGGCAAAACAGAAATTTGCTGCTGAATGTTCAGCTACTGAGCTATAATACCTCAGTCTTCACATATGGACTGTCTATAAATCATTGAATTAGCAAGGCACGTTGACAAAAGGAGAAACATTGATTCTTAGGGTCTGTCTACACATCTGTATAGTGTATAGTCACACTATCCTTAACATTGAAAGTAGTCAAACCATATCAACATAAAACTTGGTAGTGCAGACTAATTTACACTGAGAAAGGTAGCTGTGTTTTTGGAGTCATTCTGGCCATTGTGAGTGTAACTCCTCAGAAGCAAATGGAATTTGGACTTTTGTCATTTAAATGCTTTTGAAAATGTTACAAACACTCCTAGATATTCCACTAGGAAGAATAAAGCTCATTTTGCAGGAATAACGTATTCCTGAACAGAACAAATGTAATGCTTCCAGCATGGATAAACATTCCTATAGGGATGAGAAAAAAAAAAAAATCACACTGAAAAATTCTGCCCAAATTCTATTTCCATTTACACCTTTATAAATTATGAGTAACTATCTGATGTTACGAATTGTCCAGTAGTTAGAAGCTAATAAGTCAGCAGAATCAAGACCAGTGGGTTTCACTGCATGTCCCAGGAATTATTTCCGTCACAAGCAATCACCTTAATGTTTGTTGTGATTACAAATAGGAAAGTTAAACAATTAAAGGAAAGCCAGAATGCTTTTATATCAGCTTTTGCTGTGGAACAAAATGAAGATTCATATTCAAAAGACTTCTTCTACAAGACTTCACAGTGCGGTCTTGATAGAAACTGAAACTATCCAAGCAGAAAATTATGGAGAAATGTGAAGACGACATAAGCTTTAAATCCCCAGGACCTGGTGGCATTCATCTGAAGGTTCCTCTCCTCCAGCTGATGTTCGTTTTTAAGGCACAGCAACAATGGTGTTCCAAGTAAAGCTGATCCAAGGAGAACTCCTCTAGAGCAATTTGCATACTTATTTCCTACACTGATGCAGCAATGGCTGCTGGTGTTAAGATGCTATAAAAGTGGTTGGCTTGCAGTGACAAACCCGTTGGCATAGACATGTTACATTTCTAGAAGTCACTGCATATTTAAGAATCATAAAATGAACTTTGGCAAGTCATCTAAGCCATACCCATTTTCAGAGAAAAAGCAGCTACACCTACTCAATTTTTTTGGCATAAGCTTGTCTAAACTTATTTTTAAAACCTACAGTGATGGAGATGTCAAAACTTTCCCGGGTAACCTACACAAGGCTTAACTCACCTTACCATTAATGAGCTTTTCTCAGTATCTAACTTAGCTCTCCTTCGCTTCAATGCAAGTTCATCTGATTCTCAATGGAGAACAGTTTTTTCCTTTCTTCTTTACATCAGCCTCTCGTGACTAGAGAAATGCTACCACATGTACCCTCAATCTTCCATCTCCCGTATAGATCTCTCCTAGATGAAGTTTTAAGGAGCTGAGATAATTTCTGTTGCCAAGGGACTTGCTCATTTTCTTGAAGTGTGGTGTCTAATACACTGCATCAACTGAGATCTTGAAAGTGATGAGAAAATGTTATGATGCACACGTTATGTAGTACGTACTCTAACTGCTACTGCTATTGGAGCAGTATGCCATCACTGAGTAACATTCAGTTTGTGATTCATTATAGCCCATGAAACTCTGCTTCTAATTCTAATCCTGTCCTCCTAAACTCTTATAACCATCACCAACTTAGTCGTGACACAAATTTAGTAATCAGACTCTACTTCATCAGTCAGGCCACTAACGAGTAGAAATAGATTCATTTCTGGAACTTAATTGATACATACTTCCTGTGGAACCGAGAATCACTGATAAGTATTCTTTGTCTATAACTTTCCAAACACCTAAACTGTCATGCCCATGTAGTTTTGTTCAGACTTTATCATCCTACCTCAATTGCCTAAGTCCCATAAAAATGTCAAGAGTTTTACTAAAATGAACAGTTTGTGAGAACCTATGCTGACCAGTCAAAGCTTGAATATGACACCAACTAGCTAAGCAGAGAAAGATGTAAGGAGAAAAATCACAATGAACTTGACTCAAGAGTGTGAAACTGCTGTTGATGTCAGTTATCTTCTAACATGCATACTTAACACAGAGAACTCTACAAGGAAAGAAAGGATCAAGGGATACTCGCTGACCTGCTGTTACAGTTACATATAACTGATGCATAATGAAGTCACAACGTGGAAACAAAGCTTTCTGCTGTACTACATAGTACATGCAAACTACTAACAGGAAAAGAAATGGAAAAGAATATTTTATTATTCTACATTTCAATTCAATGGTATGTGAAGCCACAGTGAGGCTGCCTTCTCTAGACACAGATTACAAGCTACTGTGTTAAACATCTGCACTATTATTCATCCGCCTTCCTGTTTCCTACAAGTTTCCTGTATGACTGAACAGCCATATGCTTAAAACACAACAGCCCCTAACAGCTACATGTAGAAGTGAGTCTATTTATGGGAAGTTATCAGATTTAGTCCTAAGATTCTGAACATCACCTGTGAAACGCTCAACATCTTCAAGTCTCACTGAAATCACTGGAGCCTGAGGCCATTGCAGAGAAATTTATAGGATTAGACAAATGAACTGCAAAATTTGTTGGGTTTTAAATTGAGAACTGCCAGTAGTAGTGGCAGTTGAACAATTCCAGGCAAAAGAAGATATGAATTTTATTATCTGTCTGATTGTGTAGAGCGATCAGGAGTGGGTGCAAGAACTGAATGGCCAATGTATTTTACACGAGCACCTTCAAGTTAAATATTTAAAGGCATTTAGACATTGATTTCAATGTAAGTTCATTGGCTGAAGACCTTTAGAAGTCTGTATCTTTGTGCTCCATAGAGCCCAAATTCACTTCAACAGATACTGATCCATAAAAAGTTCATGAACCTCAAGTGATGTACAATTAAGCAAAATTTACCTAATCCAGAAAAACACATTTGTCTGGAAAGCAAAGAGGAATTCCAGAAACTGCCTAATGCAGAATGGGAAGAAAACCATTCCTGGCTAGCTACACGCAAAAGAGATCAAGTAAAAGTTTGAAGAGGCTGTGTGCCTTGAAGCAAGTTTGAGTGAAAGCTCTAGAATACTAAAAAGACAAAATGTTTATTTACATTGTAAATAATTGGAATTTGGGATGCCAAAAAGAACTGACATTATACAGATTATTAGCTCTTGATCGATACCTACATTGCAGATTGGAGAACTAATAGTCATGTAATCATCAATAGTTCTAAAGAGATCACAAGATACCCCCCCCCCCCTTAAGTACTTAACAGACAGAGGCAGCTGCACACATGAAGGGAAGTCATAATTACAAAACTCATTGTCCCAGTAAGCAGTGAGGCAACCTGAGGACAGAGCTATAATATCAAATTGCAGTATGCTCATTCTTTTCCCTGAATAACATTACAAAAAAAAAAGTATTTATTTATTTTTTTGTCCTTGTCCACTAGCTTGAGCCTTTTTTTTTTTTTTTTTCCTCAAGTGAGACTACTGCAAGGGAGAGACTTGGGAACATCATTAACCTGGAAGGATGCAGGTGGTTACACCAGAACAAATCATCTAATGCACCAAAGTGTTTAGCAGACATTATTCAATCTAAATCAACCAAAGTTCACATGGAAGTTAACATAACTCAATGTTCTGAGAATACACAAAGAAAGCAGAAATACCATTTCAGAGAAGTTAATGGTAATTAAAAAAAAAAAAACAATAAAACTTTCTCAATGGAATAATAGCATCTAGTTACAGACAAGTCAGAGAACTCATAAGAGATGTAACACAGCCTGCATTTGTATGCTGTATAGAAAGCATATAAAATAACAGAAATAAGAACTGGAAGAAGTACTGAGATTTCCTGATGCCTATCCCACCGCAGGAGAGATCTCATAACTCCTAGTCACTGAAAGCTGTTAATCAAAGGGATTCCTCCAGCAACTACAAGCACCTCTCCTAGAACATTGTTGGAGAGAGAGACTTGTAAGCTAAAGATCTAGCAGTTCCCCCTTCCCTCTTCTACCCAAGAAAGAGCAGGGTGACATTTGACTGGAGTGACTCCATGGGTAAGGAAAGTTAAAATATCCTTCCTCTACAAAGAGGAAGGCACCACTATTAAGCGTAGGCTTTCTGCCAGTGACTTTGCCATCTGCTTTTTACAGCTCTATCTCATTGCAGGTCTGCATGGAGATTTACAGAGGTAAAAGGGTACCTTTTCATTCTTCAGAATTTAGTAATGTGCACTGCAGTCAGTTCTGAAATGCTGAGCATTTGCAAGTCTGTCTGCAATCAGGCGTATTCTGGGTACTTCTGAGAAGTCCACAGAAACAGAACAGCAACCCAGGACAAACAGCACTGCAAATAAATCTAACTTCGCTACCTCGGAGAACACTGAGATGACTAAGCTGGTAGGGGGACTGATTAACCTACAGGTGCTCATCTTCAGAAAATGGCGAGTTCCCTAAGTGCCAGCTGAATCATGATGACATGCCTGCTCCTTTCAGATTTTATTGTGTGGAAAATGACTTCTGTAGATATCAGACAGCAAAGGATTCAACTCACCAGTGCTCTTCACAGCCAAAATCAGAAGTAGAGCAGCTGCTCATATGCTGAGGATCTGCTACACAGCCAGTGCTATTTTTCAGTCTTGGGTAGTTTTTACGAACAGCATAGCCCCTGAAAGCTAAAAAAACATAGTTATGAATCAGAGGAAAACTCTGCAGAGCCTGAAACACAGACTGGCACCTGGCTTTGCAGTCCAGAGCTGAATGCCTTCAACTTTTACTGAACGAGTGGGCAGAAAGTGTACTCAGCACCTCACAGGGGTGCTTCAATGTTTGCAATGTTTACAACAGTTGGAAATTATACAGGGCCTTACTCTCACTGTTACAATAACCATTTGGCACAGCCCAGGGAAAGAACAGAGGCACTGAAAGGAGAACATGCTTAATTTAAATAGGAATGTATTAAAATATGTAGTAGAAAATCACTCCCAAAATACCTTCTTTAATCACAACTCTCATGATTTGAGCTAGTCAGAATTTTACAGAGTGAGAAGTTCTACCTGCTTTTATTGCAGTGCAGGGGGATGAGGAGCCAGAGGCAGATACATTCAGTTAAAACTAGAAGAAATTATGACTTCTCCTAGTTTTCAATTAACCATAACAAAAAACTTAAAATATCTCTCGTACAAGTGACTGTGGGGAAAAAAAAAACTACACAGATTGGAATTTATACCATTCATTAAAAAATAGTGGAAATGCTAATGAATTAGCAAGTATGCAGTGAAATGAAATGACAAAGAAAAGGACAATAAATAACATTTTGAAGATATCTACACGCTTTATTTCCATGGAGTGTCTCTGGATTCGGGTACCTAAATAATTTAATTACATCTATGGCTTTATCTAATGTGAATTCACTTGAATTCCTGGCACTTGTGAGTAGTTAGTAATAAATCTCTAGCACGAACCAGATAGTGATATATGCTGCGCTTATGACAAAAAACTTTAAAAAGCATTGCAATGGACAATTAAATCCACAACATTTTAAATTTTATTTATTTTAGGGTTTGTATCAACCATTATTTTAAGTAGAACTACCCTGATGAAAGGGGAGAAAGGGCTGAATAACAGAAACTAAATGCGGCACCAATGCCATAGTTTAAGTGTATAACAAGAAGTTGCTGTACAAGAAGGCTGACAGCTGTGAATGAGAGGAGCTGTTTATCAGCATAGCAGGACTGCAACTTAGAAACCGTGAAACAATATGTAAAAGAAAATTAGAGCTAACATTAGGAAATATTATGATTTTGAGGAAAAAAATGTTCAGGAAAAGCTTTAAAGCAAACTAAATGTATGCAAAAACACAGGGTCAGTCTGGGGACTAATTACCCAAAGGAAGAGGAAAAGAGCCCTATTATTGGAGTGCCTAGAATCTAGGGTTAAATATTACAATGGGATATAGGAGAGGCACAGAAATGGGGTACAGGACAACCTCAGGTAGGATCAGGGTCAAGATAATAATGTAGATTACATGGGGAAAGCATGAGGTAGAATAAATAGAGAATACAATACAGAATAAATTGAGAACAGAGCAGTTGACCAGAAGATTAAGAAGTTTTCCCTGCATCTCATCACTGTTATTTTATGAAAACAATAGAATTATTACCTACATAACAGAGAAAAAAATGTAGAATCTCTCAATTATTACCAAATTATGGGATAATTGTTTGATTTCCTTTTCTTTCATTTAATGACTCTTATAAATTTAGCTTGTCATTCATGTTTTTGTTTTGCATATTGAAAAGATGGTGGAAGAAAAAAATAAAGCTACCCTGATCACATCTGCTCTTTCCTTAAGGAAAGGCGGTAACTGATCCCTTCTTTTCTATTTTAACTCTTGTATAGTGTTAACAGCCTTCTTTCCAGACACTACCTCCACAAAGATCTGCGTTGTTGCACTTATTTGTGCAATATAAGGAAATAAAACCATCTGAATGGTTCAAGCTGTGGTATGCAACGCACCATAACAATCTGAGCTTTTCACTGCTACTGATGTTTCCAGGGTAAGAAGCAGCAAAAATTGCCTTTTAATGAGAGGTTACTAAAATAAATAACCATTCACTTTACAGAAGGCATGACAGAAGCTGGGCCTGCTGAGGTGTTGTACTGAATACAGAGCTCAGGTATCATGAGGCTGAGGAACTTTCCACCCTTAATAATCAGACTGGAAAAGTCTGCCTATCTGGCAGAGATGAGGCAAGCATTCACTTGCCCCATGTGATCAGGCTTCCAATCCTTAACTATCCCCCACTGGCCAGACAAGGAGCCTGCTCTGATATTGGCAGCAAAGACAGCTGGCCAGCAGCCACCTCTCTGCAGCTGAAACATGCTGAGTAGCAGCCAGTCTATGGACTACTGTAAAGATAAAGAAGCACTGAAATAAATGAACTAGTATGATAAACTTCAGTTTTCTTCCAGGTAATTTCTTATCTTTCAGTTGTTTTGCGTGTGTGTATATAAAATCAACCCCGATACCTACTATGATTTTTTTTTCTACCAGAGACTTATGACAGTATAACCGTTTTGGTCTTTCCCTCGTTCACTACATATAATCTACTTTATCTCATTTTGTAAACATAATTTTTTATTCTGACTTCTGTTTTCATAAATATTTTCAGTATCAACCCCTCTCCAACTTAACTTTTCCGTTCCACAAGCTGGTTTCCAACATTCTTCTAGAATACCTTGAATCTTACAGGTAAATGGCTGTATTTTTCCTACTTTCCCTTTAACTCAAGGGATAACTGAAGTAGCAGGATAAACAAACATCTCTCTCTCTCTCAAAAACTTCATCAAGAATTAGTAGGACTGCATCTTTTCAGCATTTATTAACTAGATCTATAATGTTTCAAAGGAAATTCATTTGCAGAGAATTCTACTGGGGGAGTCTGAGGGGTTGGGAAGCTGCTCCATCACAGCAATTTGCATTACTGACTGGTGCTGGTTTTGACACTAAGCACTTGGCTCAAGGAGTGTGAAATTAGCAGACTCATGTTGCTAGTGCTCCATGAACAATCACTGCATCATTGAAGAAGAATGATTACCAGCTGTCACCTCATTTTCACCTTATGCATTCTATATTCCAAACTTTACAACGACAGTATCTTTAACCCTAATCTTTACATAGCCAATGATGACAGGATCTAAACTCAAAGCAACATAGGAACGGAACTAAATTTTATCATTCTTATTAGTCATTCAGTGTTAAACAGTTTATGTGCCATAATTTAGGACACGAATTTATACTTCTTATACCAACCAATTCTCACACAAAGTGAGTTTTCTGTCAGCTCCAGTAGGTAGCAAACCAAGAACATATTTACCTCAGGGAGTCTGCAGTTTGGTGATTTGCAGTTAAAAACCTTTATTCTGAGGTCTAAGTACTAAGACATATACATTACACGCAAAGTTACACAATTACAGATAGCAAAAGTCCAGGCATTTTCCCTCTGATTCCCATAGGAAATATATAGTTACAGACTGAATTGTGAAGCACAGTGTAGAAAGATCAAAGCTAAACAATCACAGGTCTATACAAGAAGTATGAAGAAAAGAGGCGAAGTAGTATTTTAAAATAGCAGAGGGATTCATTCTCAGTTGTAAGAAATCATACTAAACAGACATTTTCTACACAGACATTTTTGAGCTATATCATCACCTAAAATAGCATGCAAGAAAAACTTTGGAACTGAAGCTCATGTTTGCTGAATAGAAGGTGTCATGATAGTTTGTAATCAGAAGTTGATTTGCTACAAACAGCATATGAATTTCTTAATTTGCCTAGATAAAAGAGCATTCAGCAGCTTAACTACCAACATCTGAGAGGATTTGGAGCCCATGAATCTGATTCTTCACTTCCTGCCAAATTAATTCTACTGAACAGTAAAAGATATGGAGAGTCAAGTCCTTTGCTGGGTCCCATGAATGCTTCCCCTCTTTCACCTCTCACTCTGGATGGATCTTGGGTGATGCATGTTTAGTAGCAGGAAAAAACAACTCATGTCTTACGTTCTTTGGCAGAAGTATTACAAGAAATCGAGTCACAAGTTCTCACATACAAGTGGTAGCAATCAGAGTACCAAGCAGTAACTAACAGGAAGACTCACCCAGGCTACCGTCAAGACTGATGTCACTGCTGCACATCATCACTTTGACATATGGGTTTTAATTACTATGCATTACACTAAAAAGTCTTGAGACTTGGTCAAAGAAAAGAGGTGCAGATGACTCTAAAACTGGTTGTCAATATCAGCAAAGGAATAAGTCTTCCAAGGCCTCTTGTCCCTTCCTGATTTTATCAAGAGTCTGAAATCCTGTAAGAATGGTCTCCTTTCCATCTCAGTAACAGGAGAGACAACTAAAAGGAAATGCAGATGTATCCACACAGAGCCTAGCTCAGAGATGGGGATATACTAGAAGTGAAGAATGACTGGATGCCCTAAGCTAGTACAGAACACAAGGAGATGGAAGAGTAAAGATAACCAAAGCTGTGCAGCCTGTACCAACCATTCTGGTTTGACCTGTATGTGAAATCAAGGTAATACAATGAGTCAGTTCAGCTACCATTAAGAGAAACACATACATCTCTTCGGTGGTTCTTAAACTGAGAATGTTATTCAAAAGGAAGAAAATGAATGATATAAAAAAGTAAAACTGGATCTGTTACTTAGTACTTGTTATTTTCAGGAACAATTAGATATATTTTCAGATATATTTATGAAGTGCTTAGAAGTTTTTGGAACATTTTACTCACATAACTCATAGATCTTTACAGCAGCATTATCTGAATAGATGCAGACACACATATGTACATATTGACAGAAAAAAACATGGTTTTCAAGCAATACCTCCTTTTCTGCTATTGAGGTCAACATTAAACTTTGCTGATGAAAAACCCTGAGGTAACACTTTTATTAAAAGCTTATTTTTATTACAAATATGAAATAGTGTATTACAGCCGTTCCCAGGCCCTCTTTTTATTTTTTTTCTTATAGGGAGTAAATTTTGCCAGAAGCCCGCATAAGAGATATGTAAATAGTGAGCAACACTGCATAGGCAGAAGTTGCAGAAAGAAAGCTATGCAAAGGGATGCTTCATCTGGTTTCCTTCTGAAGATCCATCTTTTTTTTTTTTTTTAGAGAGACAGAGAGAGAGAGAGAGAGAGAGACAGTACCCAAATCTTTAGTTCTTGATAAAGAATTTTCCAATACAATGTGACATATGGTGAGTGTGTGAGCACGTGTTGGAGGAGGAGATGGTGGCTCAATGGATTAGTCATTTGCCTTTCACCTCTGGAAGCATAGTTAAACTCAGCCCTGACCAGAGTTGCACAGTATATTCCAGATGGCTAAAGTGGGCCTAATTAAAATGAATTCAGTGATGTCACCTCAGATCTAAGTGAATCGCATGCACCACTCATTTGGCATTTTGGCGATGTCAGCTCACAAATGAAATAAACAGATTAAAATCCTCCCTTAAGTCTTTCAGGACAACAGTCACTCCGCATAGAAATACATGCTATCATAACTAGATAATGTACTTTTATAATTCTATTATCTGTTTGTTTGTTGTTGTTGTTTTAATTCTAATTAATGTATTATTCTAATACAAAGAAATGTTAAATGAGACTTGCATGTGAGGCAAATCAGTGGAGCAACATTTCAGTCAGATGATTCAGTGGATATACACTGATTTAAACCAGCTGTAAATCTGGCAACATAATTTTTTAAAATAATTTATTTTAACAAAATCTTTTTCCTTTTATGTAGATGTAAATCAAAACAATACAAATCTGAATTGCAAAGAAATAGTTATACAGAAGTACAAAGTATTGCTAATGCAAACACTTTACACAAAATCATTCTTCACAATTCCTCTGTAAGTTAAAAATTGGCATCTGCTAACCTCCACAGTTTGGGAAAGCATGACTGCAAGAAGTAGGAAAGGCCTTGCATACCCTGTGTACCATTTTAGCCATGAGTCTAATAAGATCTGTGCATTCTGAGAACCTGTAATGTAGATACGCTGAAGTAGGGTGGCTTTTTCTTCCCCACCTAATTTAAATTCACAAATATTTTATTTCCTAGCAAGGGCGTTTTCCCTCATCTGAAACAATGGCTTTTTTTGTGTAATATTATACACTTAGGAAATGTATCCTCATGTATATTGTGAGGGTTTTTTTTCGTAAGTTTGTTTTTTCTTCCAACATTTCATCAATGGATAGTGAACTGCTGGGCCCACAGAGATCTCCAGACCACCAGCTCATGTATTTGAAAGGCATCTGTTTATTTTTAAAATGCAAATGCAGCCTACCTCAAAGACTGACTTGCAAGAAATGAACAATCTGAACAAGTCAAGAGGTTTCCAATCAGGAGCTGTGTTCCTCCTTTATATCAGGCTATGATCACTTGCTGTCAAAACCACTTAAACAATATCCTGGAATCTGAATGAAGTCCCCCCACAATTAAAATGAGCAGGATAATCCTGCAAGAATTATTCAGGCAAATCATTTTTCACACAGTTTAAAGTAATGATAAGGTCATTTACAAAAGAAATCAGCGCCTTTGAAATGCTGACTTGTAGACAGAGGACTGCCTGGAGGAGGGCCATAGATAACAGTGAAGACTGGCCTCCTAACACTACCCTCGCAGTCTTTGGAACTGATTCTGATGAAGAGAAGGCCCAATAAGGTTAATACCCCTACTTTGATCTCTGTCAAAGCGTACCAGCAAGAATTAATTTACATTTCAGATGAAAAAGGTTGACAGCATGAAAAGGCATCTTGTTTCTGGTATGTGAATGTGCTGTAATAGATCGGGAATTCTGAAAGGAAGTTCTGAGGAAGCTAAAGGGATAAGCTGAGCGGCTGCTTTTATTGGGAAAGAGATGAAAGGAAAACAAATTTCAATATGCGCTGTTCTGTAGAAACATGTAAGCCAAATGCTTCCTAAATTTCAAGGCCTGCTTGAAGATGGTGGGGTTGGAGGGAAGAGAGGGAAGTACATATATTTTAATTATATGGCTTTGCTAATGTCTGGTTGACAAATGCAAACAATATATCTCATTGCCTGAATTGGCCCATTTAAATAAAAAAAATACATAAAAAAGCAAAGGTGATCATACTGAAAAGCTGCTTTGAAATATACATTGACATTATAAGATGTTCAGGGAAGGGAGGGATTTGGACATGCTTTTGTCTCCATGTCACTGGGCACTTGGGCAGCGTAATGTAAACAAGAGAAGGACTGTCAGTGTATTTTAAAACCTGGAAAATGGCCACCATTAGCAAGCATGAGCTTTGATTTTAAACACAGAATGATTAGCATGTAGAGAAGAGAAAATCTGCACAGGAAGAATTTCCAAATAAGAGGTCTGAGGCACAGGTTTCCGAAGGCAAAGAGAAACGTGTTAAGGATTATTATTATTATTATACCTCATTGAGTGCAGTGCCAAAGATAGGAGGAGCAGCCAGCGTAATTAATACAAACAGAGGTACACTGTGTCACTCTTAACCCTATAGTCCTAATGCTCATCCACCCAGACTGGTCCCTGCAACTGTCAAGTGCCAGGTTACAAAGGAAGACAGTGTGTGTGGTGGTGGGAAGAGTGCTAACAGCATTCCTCCAGCATTAGGTCCAGAGGGCTCAATAGGACAGAAGTGTCCAAATTCAAGGCTATGCATACACTCCCACTGCCACTGCTCTGCTGTGTTCAACACAGCGTCTCAGGGAGGACAGGAAGAAACACAGCTCTGAATCTTTTCCATGTGTGCAAACAGCAGAATAGATCAGTTGCTTTCTCTAAAGAGCTAGTAATAAGCATCCATCTACATGCTTAAGAAATCTGGCTGGATAAAACTCTAAGGCAGAATGTCCCCTACAGCCACCAAATGATACCACTATACACCAGCTTCCAAGCGAATCTGAGGTAACTCTCATCTTAAAGAGCGGAAAAGTGAAGGGTCAACTGTTTCACTTTCCTTTTCATGGCAAAAGGCTATCATAAAAGTCAGGAAATCACAGTTTAGGCATGGCCAAGTGTAAATGTAGCAAATACTCCAGAGAACAGTTGCATGTGGTACTTTAAGATCTCGTCTCTGTGCTATCATGAATACAACAAGTGACAACACAAAGGAGAGGGAGAAGGGGAGAGAATGCTTATGCAGTCCCTCAGCCCCTCAGCCCTTGCTGTAATAGGAGAAAACATTTCTCCTTAACAGTTCTCCATTTAATAGAATATTCTACTTTTGACCCTAGAACTATTGTTTATGATTATGATAACATATATTATGATAACAGTACACACAAAAAGCTATAAATTACTATTTTAACCTAATGATAGCCTGTTCCTTTCTGTAACCAGATTGGTATTCTGCTTTCTGCTGAAAGTCACACTGATACTTATTTTCACAGTAGGAAACTTAGGTAAAGGGGAAAAAAAAAACGATGAATTTACTGGAAATAGCTTGACAACAGAATAAAGTAAAAGAATATTTATAGCTCTTCTTCTTCACACTGAGTTTAGGCTATATGATACAGAATAGAGAGGTGACAAAGCTTAAGGAACTACAGCAGAGGCAGCTGGTAGAATAAAGGTGGTGCCTTGGTTTATTTGTAAACACATTTGCTACAACTCATTTTTGACTGGCTACAGTCTTTCACCTGGAGTTGGACAGGGAAGGTGTATTACACTGCATCATATGGAGGCTGCTTCACACTGGCAGCATGTGAAAACACCATTAAGTTCACGGCACTGGTTCTTAGATTTCTGTGCCATATGGTACCCTGATCTCTACTAGAGACCTACACAGCCCTATGGGCCTGTTCCTCCAATAATCTCTTTAAAGTTATTCAAATTCATATTGATACGGCTGCATAGGAGTCTGGAAAAGAGTCAAAGATTGACCTAAGCTGGCAAACTCAGCGAGCAGTCAAAAAGAAAATGTGGCAACCTGCCAAGATCGGGGCTTGATACAAAGACAGAGAAATGCGCGTCCAGCGCCTCCAATCCACACTTTTAGTCAAACAAATCCAGTGCTTCATACTATCTCTATACATGATTGAATCATACTGATTGTGCTGAAAAGAATCTTAAAAAATTAACTCAACAGCTTTTAATTGGTATGTTTTGCTTCCAGAAAGGTACTCAGAAAAAATCCTGTAGTGTCATAACTGTCACTGATGTCATTTGATACCGAAGAACAAATGATCAGAAGCAATGTTTTTGACAGCTTTTGTTTGAGCTGTATGTATTTCTCTTGGCTATAAACACTGACACACGAAATCACCCACAGCAAAACAGGTGTTGGCAACTGAAATAATGTTTTAATTACCTGCTTGAATATGTATAGCAGCATCAGTTCTTCTGTTCCTTATTTCCTTGTACTTCCTGCGAGCTTCATATCCTCTCCAGGCTAAAAATACAAAACCATGTGCTGGAAATTACATTTATTTAAGGAAGTGCTACAGAGGCTACAGAGTCAGAGATGCGCTGAAACTTTCATCCCTTCTGCCACAACCACTCCAGCCCCCACTCCCAGTACCTCTTTCCCACCCACCCACATGTTGAACTCTGGGTTCATGACTGCAGTATTCACATCCCTGCAACTTCAAACACCACTTCACTCGTCCAAATTTTAATTGTCACCATGTGCTCACTGATGTCCTAATCCAAAAGGCAAAGGTGCATGATAATTGTGCATCATCAGTCAGCACAAGAACTCCCCTTCTTGCACAGCTCCCCAAATTCAATATAAGGAAGCCTGCTGGATTATGCTAATCAGCCTTTTGGGCCCACCCCGTGACTTATGTTATCTGTAAGTTACCTGTAAGTCTGGTACACAAGGAGGGAGAGAGGGAAGACAGAGAGAGGGCCAAGACACTGCATTTCATCAATGCGCTGCACGCTAGTGTAGACACACCTAACAATATTTTCAATTTGTGCACAGGTATCACACCCAAAATACTAAACTATTTAAATAAAGACATTACTGAATCATGTATGCTAAGATGACACCTTAGAAGTAAATCAATAATACTTGCATCAATTAGCAGGAGAGAAAAGCACTTCCAGTTATTTTGATTTCATAACAAACTATCATGAGTGAATAAATAATGTACACACAATTTAACAGCTTGGAATGCCAACATACTCAATGAAATAGGGAATGTGAACATTTACCTGACTGTATGGTAACAGCACTATTTTCTCTTTTCTCTTTGACTTTCTTGTACCTCCTTGCTCCAAGCCATCCCTTGATATAGGCTTGCATGACCACCACCCTCCCTATAACTTCTCGCAGGAACAAATTTAACTGCTCTATATGGTAATACTTTAGAAAAACCTGAAATGGAATAACAAATTCAATATTACATGCAGGTAGTAGCATAACCTATTGTATTTTGCCTTTTCACTAGTCTTAGGTCAGCCTATTTTAGAGCATTGTTGGTTGGAAAACTTGTAAAATATTAGTTCCTAATATTACAGCAATCTTGTGAATTAAATATTTGCTCTCAGTATGCTTGTGGAACTTCATTATTCCACTGCTTATAATCACCCCATTGCAAAATAAATAACATATTTACCCCATTTACAAAGTAAATTGGTAAGGGGGATGTTCACGTATCTGCAATTTTGACATATTTTTTTTTGATGGTGGGAGGATAAATCCTGTGGTATATTTGTTTTCAGACAATATTGTCTAAAAACATGCTGCTTCAGAAGGCAAATCCTATGAGTAGTTATACACACTTTATTTGGGTCTTGAGCAGGAAAACTCTCGTTTTTCCTTAGTGCACCATAAAACAACTCAGGATACAGCATAGTTTTCTTTTCCCCGAAGTCAGCCATCCCATTTTAAACCATGATCAAAGGCTCTTTTATCAAAGAGCCAGAAAAATCTCACCTGAAACTCCACAGATAATGTATTAACCAGGCCCACAGGATGGGCTAGAGCGTGAAGTTTCAGTCATGCCATGATTAATAGCAGGAGAAACTTCAGGGGGGCACTACCACAGCAGGCACTGACAGATGTACTGTCCTTATCAAGGCAGCCACGTGCAGAGTGAGCTCTGGGGAGGTACCCAGTGCACCCTTCCTCATGTAGCACAAACTCAGCTAGCTTAGGAGGGCACCAGCATAACCTGGGAGGCTAAATTACTGGAACAAATTCCTTGCTCTTTTGTTCATTTGTGCAGTACTTGGCAAACCACTATTAGACATGTTTTGCTAAAAGGACACTATCCTTGAGAAAATGTCAGCACACTCTACCTTGGTTTTCCCAAGAATCCAGTTTTCTAGTTTAGATTTCTCCAAAATGGCAAGACAGTTTTCTCTGCTACCAAGGGGAGTCTCATGTGCCTTGAAAGCAAGGTAGTAATACCTGTAAAGCCAAATGACAGAGTTGAGTCAACAATAAACATGTAATTTCACTGTTCTTCTCTACTGTAGAGCTGCATCTCCAGAACTCATGGGCCAAATTCTTACTTATACTCAGTACTCTTTTCATAAATCAGCTGTCCTGGACTTATATTTGAAAATATACATGACAAAGGCAAGTAAGTGTTACTATAGTGGTGCACTCTAGAAATGCCCATCTGGTGTATCTAACCAGTGCAACTTAGGAAACACCCAAGGTTACTCTGAATTTTTCAGGAGAACAAGTGGAAGAACAACAGAGAAAAGTGATAGAAATCAGAGTAAAAGAGAAGATGACAAAAATAAAACCTTTTGTATAATTTGTGTAAAATAAGTACGCCATCTACAGAGCAGCATAACATACTTCTGCACAGTTACATATGCAAGCTACACTTGCAAGTCTGCAAGTTCTGTTGAACAAGCAGGTACTACCTGGTATTCAGTGGACTTTTACAGATTTTTGAGTGGGAGAAAAGTCAAACACTAATACCAAAGAAGGAGAAAGACACCGAAGATGTGTTATTCATGACCTGAGGTCCATTCCTCATGAGAAGTGCCAGGAAAGGCTGTTTCACAAATAGAATCTTTCAGTATGTTAGTTACTGGTATTAGTCATTTTTCACAAAGAAATATAAGTAGCCTTGGTGTTCTTTGGGAAACAGTGGTCCACATAAGAAGTCTGAGGGCTCTTGAGCCTCTAACAAGATAACCTCGATCAATGGCACCTAGGTAATTTCCATTTTCAGTATGTCTAATAGAAAGACTGCAGATTCTCAGTCTGTGAAGAGAAAGGAGTACGTGGTCTTTATTAGTGATGCTGACTGATTATTGATGCTGAGAGGCTGCTACTGTGTGTGAAGAATAAAGATTATTTTACAGTAAAAACAACTCTCATATCAATCTTAATTTACAGACAGCAGTATGCTCAGACTGCTTGAACACCCACCTGTGTTTCACGTCTCCAGAAGAGGTCATATATATGCATAATTAAAACACTTAGCATTGCTATCTTATCGACAAGGATTTTATCAGTGCTGATGGTTAAACAAAATTAGCAACTATTTTAACGAAAAAAAAGTGAACTACTCTTCATATGAATTTAATCATTTTTAATATGCAGAAGGATTTCTGTGGTTATGTAAGTCATTAGGCATCGTGTCTTTTTTCTGTTTGATTGGGATAAACAATTAATGGAATGATTACAATGAACTTTAGCGGCCTTCAGATCAGCCCCATAGTAAAGAACATTGACTTTTGTTCTGTTCATGTTCCCTTGTTCACATGAAATGAACAGCCCCTAACAATTATGTGAAATAAAATTATGGTGCAAATAGTTAATGAAAAAGGTATGCAAACATGTTTGAACTGAACAGACATGAGGAATGACTGCAACAAGCCCAGCCTCTAAAGCCACCATGTGTTCATGAAGGATGGTTTTATAGTATTTGAATAACCCTATTTGCAGACAACTATGTTACGTAACAGCAAGAACATGGGCCAGTTAGTTTACAAATTTAAGTTTTTTTTACCACAAGTACACAGTTAGATGGTAGCCAACTGCCACCTCAGCTCTCATTTATGAACTACCATGTATCCTCTTGGTCTTTATTAAGTTAAACTTCTGCAGAAGCTACTCTATTTACATTGTGTTTGAAAGGAATTGGCAGGTTCAGCAAACTGTTCTCCTAATTATTACCATGGGGAAGAACCATCAGCTATTCCTTAAAATAGAGGAATCTGACCAGTGAACCTCAAAGACAGATTCCTCTGCAGCCACATAGAGGCAAGAAAAAATCCTACCTCATACTGAAGAAAATACAGAGAAGCAATTATAAAGAACGGAATCATGCAAGACTTTTTTTTTTTTTTAATCAGGAGAATATGATTTTCAAATATTAGCTCCAGTTAATCTCTAGAGATTAGCTCCAGTTGTCACAAGAAAGAAAAAAGAACCACTAAAATAGTCAATAAAGATCAAAGGGGAACAAAATGATGTCTGAAGGCAGAAGCACTGGAATCAGTCCTGGACCAGAGACATAGATATTCACCAACTGGAGACATTGCCCACTCTGAATAATGATAGGAGATTATGTATTTCTGAGTTAAGGTTTTTAATGCAGTAATTTTCTCAATAAGATGATATTGCAAATTCTTTAGCCAAGTCTTTCAAAATACTAACAGTCATGGCATTTAGCAGGTATGGAGAAACGTGGTGGTTTTAAAAGAAAAAAGCACATTTCCTCCACTTTATTGTTCAACTTAATGATGCCTGTTTTCATAAGACAAACAACATTCTGAGATGCACTAATAAAACTCAGATTTAAAATACACATATCGCAACCAATTTGTGGTAGTGTACAATTTCAACACATACTTGACAGATACCTAAGGGAAGTTGCACCAACAGTGAATTGCTGTTTGCTTCAAAAGCTAGTTCAGATAGCCTTGTCATTTATACATGTGCATAACTTAAGCAGCTTGTTTCCTTTCTTAGAAGGATGGACAATTCAAGTCAGTGCTAATACCAGTTTTCTGCTTGTTCATACATCTTTTAAGACATGCTTTAAACCACTGAACAGTTTTTAGATAGCACTGATGCAATAAAATAGTCAAGGAGAACCCCATAATTTTTAAATCTTACTATATTATCAACGACAAGTAAATGCTTTGTTTTCTACACACTGCCTGTTTTCATGATTAAATCACTAACTACAAATGCACGCGTAATTTGACTCGATGTGCTCAGGATAACTGTATCACAACATAGCATGTGCCAAGTAGGGCCAACCAATTATTTTACCAAATCTAAAATCTTTGTATGGCAACAGACTACATGCAATATTTTGGAGGAAGGTAAAATGTTTCACCTTAATGTATCTGGTGAAAAATATTGTATATGGAGAAATGGTAGTGAAAACGTCCACGCGTGCAGCTGAAACTCTGGGGAATATGCAACTACAACTGTGTTAATTTTGATTTACTGGCCTCATTACATCTCTATCATACTTATGTAAATCTACTGTACTGAGATCACAGAGAGAGTGACCTCTATTTACATCATTTCACCAACAGAAGAAACCAGATCCTTAACTGTAGAAAAGTGGGGCTAAAAATATTCACTTCCACATGAGATGAAAGTTTCACAACTCTACTTTATTTCCATATTTGCATTTGTTCCTCCAGCAGAAAATACAGTGGTCCAGAACACTTTAGTGATCTTCTATGTTTAGCCAGAGCTTTTATTTCTGTTTTAAAAAACGTTTCTAGTCCTTCATGTGTTGTCACATAAATATGGAAGATCTTAACAAAAGACTAATGAGCAATTTAGTACTTCTGAAAAAACACAGTTAATTGCATTGTAACTCACACTAGATTTACATTCAGACGTTCATGACATTATGTCTTAAATGCACAAAAATACTCATGAAGGACATACACTGTGAAAGCTACCTTGAAGTATTTTGAATTAGAGATGAAGAAACAATTTTACACCCTGTTTTGGAAATAAATACAAGACTAAAAGAAAGACTTAAGTAGAGAAGAATGATAGTCTTACTCCCACGACAGCTTCCTAAACTGGCTGCAGGTTAAAGTAATGCTGTGCCTGGGGTATAAATAAGGTACCATCTAAATGGGATCTTAGCACCGCTTTACTGCATTTAAATAGAATAATAACCATAAAGGCTCTTACAAACAACTTTGTATGAGATTGGAAACATAGTGGCAAACATAAACAGAGGATAAAGTTGGTAGCATTTTCTTCTTTTGATACATATAGTTACTTTTACTAAGTAATTCCTGAGTATCTGAGTGATTATAGAAAAAACCACCCTGGTCATAATTAAGAAACTGTAGTGTTTCCATGTAACTGGAACTACCATTTAAAGTACTACATGGTTTCATTTGTTTTGAAGTAAAGACAGTACATCCTTAAGTGCCAAATTTGTGCAAAAACACATTATTTTTTGAGTTACCCATCTTGCTTGAAAATTTCCTAAACTATGTTTCCTAAAAGCATTTGACTAATCACATTCTCAGTAGCAGTAAGAGTGGGATAAACTGTACTTAACAGTACAGTTAGGCATAAAAGAAAGTTTTTAAAAGTTGAATTTATCCCCAGATGAACAATTGCAAAGCTGGGACATTCAGAGTTAGGGTTAAAGACATCCAAGTATACTAAGACATGGAAAACTTCAGAATGTTGCTATGTGTTAACTGTCTGATTATGGTCAAGGCATTTTAGTGTTGGTGGTTTTAGCTTAGATAAACTGATTGCAAACAAACAGTTCAATTTCTCTCCTCGCCAACCCTTAACGGTGAACTGTGGAAATGATCAATAAATAGTATTTAAACAGCAGCATTAAGTATTATAACAGTGTCTCTTACTAAAGTTCCCTTTGCATTACAGACTTAAAGGCAGCATCAGCTCTACACAACTAACTCACCAAAGTAACGATTTTCCTCTTTAAAAAGAATCTTTGTACTAAAACATGCTGGCCTGAGGTGGAGAATGGAGAACGATATGTGAAAAGCTTGAGGCGTGAGAGAGGAGAAATCCCTTCCTAACCAGAACCCCAGTTATGCAAGGGGTTGCAATGTTCCAAAGGAAATTTGTTTCTTCTCAGCCCTAGAGTTGGAAAGTTAAAAAACAAACAAAAGAACAACATGTTTGTGAGCACTGAAAGAGCTTTTAAGTAACTTTCAAAAATTCCTAACTTGTACTGGTTGTATCTTACCTCTTTCAGAAACTTTCCCAATGGAATTTATAAAACTAATTACATTGGACTCTATATTAAGAGTATAAATCAAAAAATGTAACTGAAAAATGAAAAAACAGCTAAGATACTCTTAAAAACCACCTACAAAATTCTTCAGTAAAATCTACCTAATACACGTTGTAAATCATCAGATAAGCATAGAATCACAGAAATACTCCCAGAAAAACATAATTTGGACCATTCTGAATATATAATTTGTAAGGGATTATCAGACTTCTCACTCCTAGAGGTTCTGAACCTTCTCCATCCTGCAACTGTTTACCAGTGTTTTGTGGATGACAAGAGTCTAGAAAGCAGATGTGGAAGATACAGTAGATTATCATATGTAAAGCGTACAGAAATAGTATACAGATCTGGTGAAATCTTAAACCCACTGAAAGAAATAACAAACATTTCCAGGGATTATAATAAAATCAAAATAAGGGGAATGTTCAAGTTTTGTCTCCAGAAATCACTTGAGGACTTTGGTACAGAGTAGACTCAATGTTAAAAGTAAGTTTGATTTAAGAATGCAGCATTTTAAAAGTAAGCATTTCTTTTTCTTTGTAGCATACCTGTTGACTACTAATTTAATTCAGCGCTTCCCTGATTTTGAATAATAAACAAGTCTATCACCACTGGACAGAAGAAATGTCAGAAGAAATGTAACACTGAGAATTTAGAGACTGTATTGGTACCAGGTGTACCAAGACTGACATTATGCGAATTTGCATTGTGAGATTGAAAAAAGCAGAACCAACCTTATTAGAATCATTGTTACAGTAATATCACTGGTATTGCCATGAGCATATGATCTGAATAACATCACCTGGCTATTAAAGAGAAAGTGGCACTTACAGGAAAAGTGCATCATGCATCCTAATGCAGTACAAAGAATTTTAATGCAGAATGTAAACTGGCAGAGAAGAAGTAAAAAGAAAGAAAAAATACAATCCCTACATGAAATTTGCACAAAACTTCTCAACACATTCCTGTGTGCTTATGAGGCACTTGATGCCTGACAGCATTTAGCACCATTAGACTCTCAAGTCTCTTGTCTTTCAACCCATGATACAGTATATGCCGCATTACAAAGAAAGTATATACAGCTGGGGGATATGTAGCAAGGACACACCTGCACATTACATCACATCACATGAAGTTCCAGGGGCCTGAGCACTGGGGTATAGCAAGGAGCGTCCCAGCTAGTGGGACTTTCAATGCAGGTCCCCACCAAAAAGCACACCTCCCTTAGCTGCTGTGCAGTGCATGGGCCCTGTGCAGCCCCGCAAGCTAGGCACACCTGGCTGCCTGATCAGATTAATAACCTGTGTCTGAAACCTGGGATTCTAGCCTGAGAAAGGGAACATGGTGCTTCACAGCAAACATATGAGACAGACACATGACGGTATGGGGTGCAAGACAAGGCCAATGCAGATGAAGTACCTAAGACTCAATAAGTCCACAGTATTTACAGAGGCTGCAGATTACATTTTCCTACGTTAAGTAAAAGAATATGTTTGTTTATAAAAATAAAACAGATGACTGTATCCTTGGCTAAAGTACCATTGTATGAATGAGTTACAATTAAGTCCTCTCCTCGCCATCTGTTTTTTAACCCAACAGGCTAACTTTCAGGTTTGCAACACTGTGAAATAATCTGTTCTACATGAAAACAGAAGACCCTAAAGAGTAACATTATGGAGCTTTATCTTTTGTTTACCTCCCACCTGATAAACCTTGAATGGTTCTGTTGCCAGCCTTTGATTGTTTTGTCCTCATATTTCCTGCTAAGAGTTTACAAAACAGCACTATTGAACAGGCAGATAAGAAGCACACCTATTTGTTTAATAACATCAAGGGAGAAAAAGTGCTGGCTCATCCATTTTGTTGTTAAGTTGCTCAAAAGGATCAAAATACCAATTAACTTGCTCGCTTAGAAAATCTTTGATATCCTCAGATTTACTGACATTTTGAAACTCTTGTTCATACTTGCCTAATGTCTTTTTGATTATGAACAAAGAAGTGCCAATCTGTTTAGCATTTGACCTGTTTTCTCAAACATTTTTATGTATTCAACTATTTAGTTCCTAAAAACACTTGACTAGTCATGGCTGTAAGTGGAAGAAAAATGTATCCTCTTCCACTGATACCTTTAAGTATTGTTCATTATTTTTTCAAGAGTATAATGAAATAGATTTTGTTTAAAAATAAAGCATAAACCAAACAAAGGAGCAAGAATAACCCCTCCTACCCCTCAGTTACATTCTGAACTCAGACAGAAAGCCTTCTGTGCTGGTGGTCAAATCGCTGGATCTCCTCCTCGCTTCCCTTGTTGTATTGACTTTCTTTCCTGAAGGAATTACACCAGGTTGGACTAAAAAACTGGGGAGTATCCAACAAGACATTAAACACAACTTGCCCTTATCTGCAGGAATGGAAAGCTACAGTCACTACTGCTTTTATTACCATTACTTTTCAAGGTTGTACTCAACTTCAGTGCGTTTTTAAATGAGAAAAATCTACTGATAAGAGGAGGCCTAATTTCCTCTCAATTTACACTAATTTCAGTGGAGTTAAACTTAGTTCACTTACGTGTAAATTGGATAAAAGTTAAGGTTAATAATTCTCCTTTCAGCTTCTTCAGGATGTTGCAAAGATGTGTTAGTGATCACAAAAATTAACCTCTTTGTTAAATCTGCTTTAGAATGGTGTGACCTTACTAAAATTAGTCATGTAACATACAAATGAGAGGTGGGGGGAAATCATGTCTGAGAATAAAATTGCTTTGATGGACAAATGAACACATTAGTTATCCTTCCTGGGAATTAAATCTCTTGTGTATTCCTGTTACATATTCATTTAGCATACTAATATATCACAAATCAGAAAAATTCTTAATTTTTCAGAATGAATTGATTAAACTACAGTTTATCGTTCAACATTTCTCAGTGCAAGGACCACAGATACACAAGCTCAAATGACTGATATACACACGTGAATTTACTCAGTCTCTGGGTTTTTAGAAAGGCCTGTGAAACTCTTTGTCTCTTCTTTCTCAAAAACATAATCAGCTACTTCCCTCTAGCATCACGTGAATGATTTGTTTTCAGTAGATTCATTAACTCTGTGCTGTCTGGATGAGCAATCTCCAGTACAGAAGATATCACTAAGAGCTTGATTTAGCCATTTGCTACTCGTTCCTACTGTTGAGGGGCTGACTGCTTAAAGGCACTGCTTCTGTTACACTACTGAATTATCAGCCTTACAGGCTGGAAAACAGTAAATACTACACAAACATTTATTTTACCTCTTGAGGAAACCATAATGACCCTATAAACTGTATTTCCTGAACCAGATTTAAAACTTGTTGATTCACAGATTCTTTCAGTATTAAAGCTAGTATATAGTAGTATATAGCCATGACAAGGGTTCAGGTCAACAGAGATCTGGTTATAATTCCTGATAACTCCAAGATACATGAGAATGAGGAAGCTGTTACGCGGAATATTCTGAAGTCAGAGATCTTTCTTGCACATGACTGTTTTTTTTTCCAGTTACATCAGTGCTTTAAATCTCTTCATTACTAGGCTTGTATCAGATGCAAGTTCTTTACCTTCCCAGTTACTACTCTTGCTCCAGAGCACAAGTAGCTTTTTCAGTTGAATTTACGTACTTCCTCAGATGACAAAAAACTGGAGAAAATTAGGGGGAAAGGTGTGAAAAGGATGTAAGAGGAAAAGGGATAAAAGGGGTGTAAAAGGAGAAAAGGGACGGGGAGCAGTAAACATTTTTATGTAATAAGCCTCTGCATGGGAACTGCCCCAATATGACACAGATTTGAAATCATGCCTTAGATTTTTCCAGTATGACTTTTCTACACACTAAAGGATGTAACAAATCAGATTTGATACCTTATTCATAAAAAATATTTTAAACCTTTTTTTTTTT
>VXAA01005402.1:207233-251574 GCA_013399115.1 Anseranas semipalmata | reverse complement strand
TTTTTTTTTTTTTTTACAATGTGTTGTGTCTAAAATCAATATTGATGAAAATTTCTATGGAATATTCCTAGGTTTTTTTTCTGATCTAATTAACATTTTCAAGCTTCAAATTAACACTCTCATCAGACAGTTTTTTTAAAACTATTTTTTTTTTTTATATCTGTTCATTCTTAAGCATGTGATTCTTATTCATATGACGGCTGAAACTCACTGACCTTCCAAATCCTTGAATTGTCTGAGCATGATGCATATTTCCACATGTTGCCTCTACTGAAGGAATCACGGAGACAGGCTTGCTACTGAATACTAAGTGCTCACTGCTGGTCTCATACTGACTTTTCTCCATTACAGCTCTCAATCTCTCTTGTATTCTTTATCTCTGATAGTTACTGCTCTCATTAGAGAATCAGGCCACATATATACAAACCAGTGTTTGTAGAACCTTTCATACTTAAACATAGAATATATTTTATTGAATGAAGTTTTAAAACAACAGCAATGTTATAGAAGTCTTACCTTTTCACAAACTCTTCAAAAAGGATGCGATGAGAATATCCTTTTTGACGTATTTTGACAGTTTCCAGAATTCCAGTGTATCGTAGCTGCAGTAGAACTCTCTCATGAGAAAATGTTAGTGCTTCTCGATCATCATTAGGTTTAATACATCGGATAAAGTGAGGCTGTCCAACAACCATTTTGGATAAAAGATCCATGAGGGAATACTAGTGAGGAAAAAAAAAAAAAAAAAGAGAGAGAGACAGAGACTTGGCAAAAAATTGCAATGCAACTATATAAGCAGAAAACATATATTTGTAAACAGTATGGAATGCTTGATTATATGTTAATCTGTAATGTTAACGTAATCTGTATTAAAGTTTTTATTAATTTTTAAGCTTTTGGCTAAAAACCAGAACCTATTAAAAGTTTTCAATTGTTAAAAACAAATTATGATTCTAGTTCTTATTTCTTACCCCCCTTCTCTTCACCTCTCCTTATACTACATTTCTGCAGTTTAAGAAGGCCCGTATTACAATTTTTAATCAACAAGCGTCCTAACTATAATTCTACTGTAGGCATATTGGATCAAACAAACATCCCCAACAGGAGAACAAGCTTTATTGTGAAACAAACAATCATAAAAAATCACAGAAAATCATGGGGGGACGGGTTGCAAGAAGTCATCAGTTCAGTCCTCTATCCACAGAGAGCGCTGGATGTATCCGTATCATTTCAGGCACATCTCTGTCTAATCTGTTTTTCAGAATCACTGATACAGACTGCACAATCTCCGTGTGTAAACTGAAGTGACACATTATCGTAATTATTCATAATGTTCTTAACATCTAATCTAAATCCTCCTGCTGAAATGGGGGCCCACTACTTCTTGCCCTATCCAATATCCTGGATATTTATTCCATTGCGTTTTACACTAAAATGAAAATATTGATGCTTCTTGCTCCATTCTCACCTCATTATCCTACTGTCTGATCAGTATTTGCTGCAAACACACTCAATCTCAAAGTTGCACACAATTCCAAGCTCACTGCATTTGGGTGTGGTCACTTTGCTGCAGGCTGCATTCAGATTATGGTGTATTTTCAGATTTACCTACTTTTTTTTTTTTCTTTTTTTTTTTTTTTATAGTTCCTACAGATCTGACATGTGGGTCTTTGCAAAAGCACACTCAAGCCATCTCTGTATTACTAGACACAATGGTGGTCCTGCTTGAGCATGGGGGTTGAACCAGATGACCTTCAGAGGTCCCTTCCAACCTACAGCATCCTGTAGTGATGCCTCCAGGTTCCCAAGTCTGGATGCTTGTCCTTCTATCCTCCACACTGCGGCAACACTTCAGTATATATCAGCTGCATCTATGCCTTTCTTTAAACTACTTTGCATGAAAAAGAAAACGAGTATTCCTACATGGCATGAAGCTTTGACCCACACTGGAAAGCACAACACTGTGCACTTCGTCCATTATTGCTGCCCAAGGACCAACTACCGAAAACTTTTCTGTTCAGTAATGACTGCAAGAAAATAACAATAACCAACAGCCTTGAACTGGCATGGGGGTTTCCTGACTCCTAATCTGCCAGTTCCAACAGTATCAATGCCTTCTCCTTACCTGTTTGATTTGAACACACAAGATTGCTCCTAAAAAAAATGACAATCCGTCTGTCTGATTTATAACAGTGCTTGAAAAAGATGAATTGTTTTTATTACTACAAATGACAAATCCTAACCTTTGAAAGTAGGTACGCCTGAGCTGAAGGCCTTAGTAATGGCAGCTATTTGCACAAAAACAGTATTCTGTTCATAAAGAGGCCTATTCTAGACCTCCAGCATTTTAGATGGAAATAGTCTAGATCCTGTTACCAGTGTACTCTGGTGACACTAGAAAAGTACCAGTATGAGGAAAGAAAAAGAAAAGGAGCAAAAGAGAATTTACGGGCTACAAAGGCCTCACAACAAAAGAAAAATATTACCTTATTTTTCTCTTTGATTTCACAGCCCCACAAATATTTCGAAATATCTGCTGTTCTTATCACCAAAATATTTGTTTACAATTTAACTTTTTTACCCTAAAATAGGAAGCCATAGTCTGTCGCTTCATGTTAGTTGTTTCCTCAGGGTGTCGCATAACCTCCATTGTGTCAACCTGGAAGACAAAACTCAGATGTTAGAGCTGTTCCAGAAACACTGCAGACCCACCCCACCCATGAAAGCTAGGTTCAATTTTTCGTATGGTCATTGTTTCAGGTGGGTATACTTCAGAGTATTCAGGGCTGACATCTCTCTGACCCTAGGAGCAATAGCTCCTGTCTAAATAGCTTGGTGTCCCAAACTCATTCACAAAACAAGAAACTGTATTTCACATGTGTCTTCCTGCATGTTAGACCACTGTTGATACATT
This sequence comes from Anseranas semipalmata, assembly GCA_013399115.1. Classification (NCBI taxonomy): domain Eukaryota; kingdom Metazoa; phylum Chordata; class Aves; order Anseriformes; family Anseranatidae; genus Anseranas; species Anseranas semipalmata. The sequence goes on along the minus strand of VXAA01005402.1, from coordinate 248,660 downwards.
CATTTACTAAATCTTCCTAGACTGACAGGCTCTTCTGGTCAGGGGGTGATTTCACACTTTTGTCATGATAATATATGGATAGGGCAATTTAGCAGCCGTCAAGATGCAATACCTTATGAACTGATTTCTAGAATGCTTTCCTTACTCATCATCACTGCAATGAACTCCATCAGGTCTTATTTTCTATATAAGATTTACTATTTTCATAATGACCAGGAAGTAAATTATCAAAATGCTGCCTCATTTTGCTCACATATGGAAAAATGTTCTTGTCAGATAAGAAGTGGCAAACAGAGTAACCACAGAATGTATGTCTCTTCCTATCTGCTGTTGAGTTTACTATTAATTACTTTAAATTGCCATTTTGATGCCAAGAATTTCAGCAGTCTCACCCGGGTGAACTGCCTTCAAATACCACTTTTTCAGCATTTCTGTAGAGATCACAAGAGTTATTTTTAGAGGGATACACGGACAGCAAACATATTGCTCCTTGTATATTTTAGCTATATTGTCAGTACAGCTGTTCTTATCAAAATGAAACTAGAATTTATGAATGAGTATAACCATGGTTACCAATCACAAGCAGATTGTGTTGCTGTATTACAGCTCAACAAAATTAAAGAAAATCAACCAGCATCCTGTTTGCATGGAGCATTAACAACATTTTAGCATTCACTTGCTTTGTGGCAGTTTACCATCTGCTCTGACCAGGTGGCATTTGTATAAACCAGATAATGCTGTTGTCAGCACCTGTGCTACACTTCCTGGACTTTGCTCCATATGATCATTTCCAAAGCTGACTGACTTAAGACCACTCTTCTGAACACTAGAAGTAATTGCTGAAAGATTACAGTTTTCAATAAAGTAACTGTGTGTCTTACCTTCAGGAGATATTTAGGAGACTGCATGCAAAATATAAAGGAAATGAAGCACTAAGTAGTAATAGACCAAGAAAATGGATTTTGTGTTGGGGAAAAAATCAAAAGAGAAAACTTGTGAAGACAAGATTCAGAATACAGATGGTGCAAAGGGAGACAGATTTCCATAAGGGCGATTACAAGAATTTCAGTATGGTTTTGTAATCTGTGATATTCTAGCTCAAAGTGGTGCACATGCACTAGTACACATCTCAAACTAATATATGAGGGGAAAAAAAAGATGCAGCTTGATTTCAGTTTTAAGGGTGTTAACAGAAAACTCTGTAATATATCCCAGGAAAAATGCCTTATCAGCACAGATAACATCAAACATCTTAAGAGGTCACGTGACAAAGTAAACATCAATGACCTAAGTCAGAATAACAGGCATGTCCATGGGGAAGGATATGGGAGTGTTTCAAAACTATCTTGGCAAGGCAACTGCTTTTTGAGCATCAATATCTAAATCTCTGGTAAAGGTCAGGTAGAAGACAAAAGCCATACCAGTGAATACTGACAGTGAGTTCAGAACAAATAGTAACATTTAAAGTTAGAAGACAGGCAATTTAATCACAAAACACCAAATGAACAGCAAACACATTGTTTGGGGACTGCAGTGAAGCCCAAGTGCCCATGAATTTGAGCTTCTAAATTGGATTCTTTGCTGTCTAGAAAAGCATAGACTCCTAATGATATTTTTGTTGGAGTTTCAGCACTCATGATCTCTTAGTCACATCTGGAATATCCACTGTCCAATAAAGGGTGAGCTAATGCTCTACCTTTTGGGCAGTATGATAACATAAGCATCTCCTTTTCACAGCTACTTATTGTCACCAAACTGGTAGAATCTTATGATCTTTAAGACTGCCACTCTGTCAAATATGTTTTACTACAGCCTGCTGGGTTCAAAAGGGGTTTGTTTTGGTTTGGTTTTGCCGGGGGAAGGGAGTGGGTACACAGAAAAACAGATGGTCAGAAACATTTATAGAGGAGGATGTAATATAGCTATTCTCAGAAAAACAGGCTAAAACCAGTATTGTGAGATTCCTTTCTCTATGGAGTTGTAAATTCAGACCTGTGCAATCTGTAAGGACTAGGAACAATTTCAAAATCTTCTTGACTAGAAACATTTGAAGGTTTTTTGTTTTGTTTTTTTGATAGACCCTGAAGCTGGGGAGATTTTGCTGTAAGAATTTTAGAAGTTTTGTCTCTAGTTAATTTACAACACTGCGAGTATATGAAGTTATGCAGTTTTATGGTAGGGCAATAATCACATGTATAACAGGCAATAGGCTTTATCATAACTGGCTTGTCAGAAAATTATAGAACATAATAAGAACGTCATGATATAATCTTGTGTTTTAAATCACTAGCTGATCTTTTTAAACTAAAATAAAGAATATTCCAACTGTTATGCCACATTTTTACATGACAGTAGTCATGACGTACTATATACATTTATGCGATCACAGCTGAAATGGAAAACAGCTGACCTAGAAAAGACAAACTGTTCCATGACTAAAAAAAATTGCTTATAAGAGTTTTGAAACAATATTACAAGAATGATTTATGATATCATGTCACCTTATGAGGTCACTGTAAATTATTATTTTCACATATTGACTACACCTGCTGTTGGCATGGTATGAAATAGTATAAAACTGATAAAGACATTAAGCAAAAAAGCTCATGACTTAAATCATAAATAAAAAATTTCAAACTTCCAAACAAAATTATGACACTTTTGGATTTATTTTATAAAGTATAAAATAGTAATTTAAAATATTTTTCCTGCAGTTGTTATAATTTCATAAAACTTTTATTAAAAGTATTTTTTCAGCTAAAAGCTGTATCAATTAACATTTTCCGAATAGAGATGAACTTCTTATGCATGTTTTTTAGCTCCTTCTTTAAAAATTTGAAGGGTGAATTAAAACTACTTAAACACTACTTAGTATAACTCTAAAAGAGAACTGCTCTATTCCACTCCGGCTGTAGCAATAAAATGCACGCTTACAAAGCTTCTGCTGTTATAAGCTGGATGTGGAAGACAATGTTTGTATCATACAAGAAAATTGGAAAGGCCATAATCCATCCTTCAACACTGAAAGTGTTTATACCAGAAAGGAAATAAATCTCTGAAATCCAAGTCTGTGTTTACAGGTACAGTGAAGGATATAGATGTCTGGGTGACTCACATGAATTACTGTATCTACATTTGAGCATGAGCTCCTTATAATAGGAGAGAATGGAAAGAAGAAACAGAAAACCCCAAACATAAAATGCTGTAGACTTTTGAACAGTTGCTGTTGGAACATCTGTTTTTAAACATTATTTTTGTTTGCTTTGAAGTAAAAACAAACAAACAAACAACAACCAAAAAAACTAAAAACAAACCACTGAATAATCAAACTTTAACAGGACTATCCTGGAAGTAGGGAGGGAGTGTAGATGCTATCAACTTGAGGCACAAGAGTTTTCCTCACATATTAAGTGAATACAGTTGGCAACACTATTAACTGCCATAAGAACATCCCATCCTTTTGCAGTTATGCCACATACCTTTATGGCAAAATCCAACAGCATTTAAATTCCATGGTTGTTCTTTTAACTTTATAAAGAATAGTGGTTTTGCTGAGTGGTTCTTTTCTGGTCATCTATCAGTCACAAATGTCCCTTGGTTTTGAATTTTAGGTTGAACTGAAGAGGAATGGATCATTTTGCTATTTTGCCTTTCATATGGTTAAATACACTAATCGAATTCTACCTAATTAAATCTCTTTTTAGGCCAAAAATTGCCAAAGGAAAACCTTGAACCCACTGAAATCAAGAGTAATATTGCTATTGATATCAATGTTAACTAAGATTTCACTCCTGAAGTTTAAAGATTAATCAGTAGGAAATTGATTCTTCACTGGATTCTACAGTAAGGTCCTCACCAAAACTGGAAACAGTGCTCCCAACTAAGGTACGTGTTTTCTGATATTAAGACTCTCACTTGGTAAAAGCTTCCCTATATACCTACATCAGCTAAGCATTATGTCTACAGTCTCAATGTAAGATTTCACGAGCAATTACCTTGTTTCAAAAGGAACACTACTAACCTTGATACGCCCAGCACTAAGCTGTGGAGGCAAAGACCTAGATGCTGCCGTCACTCTGGCTCTTGCCTGTGCCAAGTTACCTGTTCAAAAAGAAAGAAATACATACTGCAAAAACTGTTCAAGAAGCTTAGCAGGGAAAAATTTATACGGTGGAAAATCGGCTTGCACAACAGTAGTAAAAATAGCAGGCCCCACTACACTTCTTCCACACCCAGGTCATTACCAATTGTGCCTTGCAGAGCATTCAGCATGTGCATGACACAGAGTGCAGTGTTGATTTAAAAGGGAGGAAAAAGTCAGCGATAAGGTGGCATGTCACTGACCTTAGCTACTGAGCTGATGAAAACAACGACAGCACAAAGGCATACAACTCAATCACTAGTAATCAATTTCTCTGTGACTCATTCAGAGATTTAAAAGAGAAAAAGACAGCAGAAACAATCTTGTTTCTATGAAATCATGTGGATGCTGAAGTGTTTAGACACCATCTTAAGCTCACAAACTAATGAAAGAGATGAGAAAATGATAAGACACTATCTTTTCTTGACCTTTTGACATATAGGCCTACTTAATCCCCAATCTTATTGTCCCTTGGGGTTTTTAAAGACTGACTCAGTTCCTCAGGCAAAAACATACTGTGGTGTCAACTGAAAGACAAGTGCCTTTTTTTTTTTTTTTTTTAATTGTACAGTATGATATGTCCTAAACTTTTTCCGCTGTACTTGCAGAAAGCCAAAGTCATCATAAAACAGCTTTTCAAAATAAAGGCTCAGAGAAGAGAGAGGAAGTGATATGGGACTGTGCATATGCAAGACACTCTGTATATTTCAAAGTTTTAGCAAGTCTAGCACAAGATGTCCAAATGTTTTCTCTGGCTATATCTTCAGAGGCTAAACTGTGATTAATAGCATTGAAAGAACCCTTTGAAGCAGGATTGGTGACATCAAAGCCCTAATCCATGGGTGGCAGGATTTTTATAATGAGTGGGAAGCATTTTAACACATTTCAAAGGATTTACAGCATGAATAAACAATAGGCCTCTGCAGATGTACCACACACCTTTCAGAACCAGAACACATAAATAAGTGTCCATTTTAATTTAAATGTAAATAAAGTGTTAACACTTCTTTCAGATGCTAAGTGCCTTGTTTGCATCAACTCCAGTGTTTAGCTATTTGCTTTACAGAAAGCCAGTAACTCTAAACAGTCTTCAGAGTTTTGATAAACTGTATATTACATAACTAGTAAGGAGGCAGGATGGGAGAAACAAAAACGAAGAACACTTAATCGCTGGTAGTTATTCTATACAGGAGCAGAACAAACAGTGTCCACATAACACTGAAGGGAACTTTTGCTCTTCCCTGTGAACAAGGAAAATACCAATCCCCTGAAAACAGTCTGGGGGCCAACAGTCAGAAACACTGCAATGACATTCTTTAGAGCAATTTAAACATTCTGTATTCATTTTCAAAAGTATTTCCCTTTTAAGATGCTGGCATTGGGACCGACACACAGAAGGTACGTCCATGATTTTGGAAACTGCTTTAGGCTATAGCATTAAGGTTAATGTGAACTGCAACTCTGTTTTGAAAATCTTGTGCATGTATACATACATGCATACTTACACATACTTGTGTTTTGAAAATCTTATATATGTGTACATATATACGTACATATACATACATGGTATATACATCTGTCTAAGGTTAAAATGAGGACTTTAATGAGCAAGTAGTTGGTGAATTTATTTTTCTCTTAGCTGTAATTTTCGTATGCAAGAAATTACTCATTTGTGCCCCTTTTTTGGCTAAAGTAGAAAATCTGGAAAGGTGGTTTTTGTCTATGCTTCATGTTAGCAATTAGAGTCTTCTTTATGCTTGAAGGCCTTGCACTGGAGAACTGATGAAGTATATGGGGTAAAACAGCAGAGTTGGGAGAAGAAACAAATTTGAATCAGATTGTTCAAAATGACTAAAATTTTGCTACATTTTATAACAAGTTACAAAACTCTAATAACCAAATAAAATACAGAATGATAATATAGTTGCTCAAGGTTCTCCATACTCACAGCTGGCATTAGGTTCATAACTAACACCCCTGAGCTCTCCCTCAGCTCCTCATGCAAAACTAAAACTACACTTTACATTTCTGATCTGGCAAAACAAGCAATTTTTATTACTTTTTTAACAAATCAAAAATCACTTCACACTACAAAAGGAAACTAAAAAGTGGTCAGTTCCTACTTAAAAAAAAAAAAAACCTCTACATATCATGATTTTGTTCATTAGTTCACTCTTTCTAGAAGTAGGCCAGAACTACATATTTAGGTCAGATTCCCAACTCCTGCAAGTCCTGTGGTAGCTGACTACTTCCAGTCTGGCTGTAATAGTTTGCAAAATTTCTTCAAATATATTTACATAAAATGTACTATTATTTCCAGTGCTGTAATTGATGTTGGGAAGATAAAGTTTTGTAGTTTATAGGCAGAACTGGCCACAGCTACAAAAAAACACCAGCTACATTCTTTGGTCTTTCAATTTTTATTTATTTGCCTCAGCTGGCCATATTACTGGCTGTTTTCATTGTACCTGAAAACAAAAACTCTGATTATATTTTAAATGTTTGTATCGGAGAGTTTTGAACTGACCAAGCCAATTGCTGAATTTGCAGAGAATTCTAGGATCACTTTCATCTGAACATCAGCTTTGGATATCTTTCTTGTCACTTGCTCCGAGGAAGAAGCTTCTCCAAAACAGAGAGTTCCTTGTTTTCTTAGAGCTACTCAGAAGTCTTCCCCTGGTGTTCTGACATGAACATACTTTTATAGGAGATTTCAGGTTGATATTTGCCAGTCAGACTGTTGAATTCAGAGCAATAGGTTGCCATATAGCTAAAACACGATGCCTATATTTAATGTCTGAAACAAACACTGAATCCCGTCTGGCAGAACTCCTGTATGTCTGATTGTTTTGTAGTAATTACACTCAAGCCTGTACTCATTCACCTCCCAGGACTGTTCTGATTTGTTTGCACTTTTTTCAGTGGGTTTGAAACTGTTAGTTGCTCACCATGTTAGTTCCTCATGTACACCATGTACTACCTCTCTTAACCTGGGCATGAATATGCCCTCCAACAATATTGTTCACCTGATGGTTATATTCAATATCCAATGCATTTCCTAGATACTATGCCAGCATACATGATTTTCTCTGAATACTGTATGGTCACGGTACATAGTTGTTTACCTAGCATGACTGCAATTTGCTACTGGGAAAAGCAAAATTCATTCATAAACAGTGATTTGCTATCTCTTTAACACTAATAATTTCATTTTTCTTATTGGCAAAAATAAAGAATAAGCTAAGAATAAGACTGATATTTCTTTATGGATTCTAAACAATTCTTATTTCATATGTCAAGTGAACTCCTATCTCATTGGTTAACTACTGAACTGCAGCACCAGTTGAAATCCACAGAAAAATGTTACTAGGTGTTTTGTTTTTTTTTCTTCCAGATCAAACGCAAAATGATGCTCCAGTAAAAGTTCATGAAATAGTTATCTTAAGTAGTTCATGTTCAGGAAAATTACTATCCGTAACATGCCTGAGCCATTAAAACTAGTAACAGGATAAATTTGGCTTGAAAATTAGCCTACATAATAAGAAACATTTCACCCAGAGTCAGGATGATGTTTATAGTCAGTAAACATTTGGAATACCTGTCCCTGTATTCGATTTTCATTTACAAGGTCATCTATTACTTTACACACCAGAAATAATAAAATGTTATTCCACTTTGTGAAGAACATCAATATTTGAAGAACAAATGTTTTTAGATAATATCATAGCCAGTTAAAACTGCCGTGGGTTCCTTGACAGGTTAAACCGGTTAAAGGTTAAAAGACTGCTCTGTGCCTTTCAGAATTCTGGCTTCACACACACGATACGGTCAACACTTTAGACAAAACACAAGTGATATGCACATCGAGTTAAATAAAATACTACCTATACTAAATCCAATGCCATAAAATGGACAAATTAAGCAATTTAACCCCTCCTCAAAATTTTCTGAATTTTTTTTGGAAAAGACATTTATGAGGGAGGGGAGAGAAGTTAACAGTTAGAATTAGGATAGATCTTTTAAACAGGTACATGCTTAATTTTATTCACAGGCATTTCCTCTTCAGTTCAACAGGACCACTGATCTGAAAAATGAAGGCTCCTACCTATGTGTCTGCAGGATCAGAGACTAAGGTCTCCGAGATTGATTTGTGTCAGTGGGTGAGTCAGACAGCCCCAATGTTTCTCTTTTTTTCCCTCTGTTTAATAAAGTTAGGAATGTCATTAATGCTTTGTGAATTTTCAATCATTAAAGTTTGTGAAGTGCTCTGAGAGTTACCACCAGAAAGAAGTAACAACACAGAAGTCTATGCAGCCATTGCTAAGTTCGCTGTGCCAATGCTCAGCAAAACTTTTGTCTTGAAGATGTATAGGAAACGTATCTCTGCAAATATATTCTTCACTCATACCTCATTCCAGCTAGGTAGGAAAGACAGTGGCGTCAAAGTACCCTATCTCTTCCCCTGTGCAAACCCAAGCAGGAGAAGTTCTGAAACTATTTCATGTATTTACATAGCACGGAACGAAGAAATGGGTTGTCTTTTTTCAAGTTGGACTTTGGAAGCGCTCTCTAGATTTCAGAAAGGCCTAGTCAGCATTCCTGGCTTCTCACTTGCATCACTGGCAGTTACTCACTGTGGAATCTGGCCGAATTAATGAGTTGTCCAGCCATTGACTTTCCACACTAATTATGAAAAGTTCACTCTCTGGCTGGAGGTTGCATAAATTTGTCAGTACTTCATTATTCTTAGGTGATGGGTTCTAAAAGTAGTATCAAGCAAAAATTAGTAATATTAGCACTCTATTTATAATGACATTTTGGTTATGTCTGCTATAGATCACTCCTCCCTCCCAAAGTAAAAGCATGCCAGGTAAGAATTACATTATGCTTTGATATAACTTTCAGTTTGTGAAGTGCAAATGACTTACAGAGAAAGAGCCTAATGACAATGTCACCTTACTGTACAAGCTGTAGCAGGGATATTACTATTATATAGAGGGCATGCTACAAGCTCTTTCCTTATCCTCATATATTTTATTAATTTCTTTCATGCTTCTGGTTCAGATAAAGAGGGGTTACTTGAAATACCATGTAGATACAGTATAATATGGTCAGAAATGCTGCAATGCATTCTTATTTCATTGACACTACTTCTAATCACAGCTAAGCACTTGTGCTCCAGAAGAGGTAGAGTCAGACGATGTCTTTGACACACACAGATTCTTCTGTCTTTCCTTTCAGCACATTTTATCTAGCCTAAGGAAGTCGACTGCTTATCTCCATAATGCATTTTCATCTTCTGCTACTGTAAGACTAAGCTTTTCTTAGCTCGCCTATAAATGAATACATGTAATTTTTTATTGGGTACTAATTTGAATCTGGCCACTGACTATCAAAACTCTATTCTTTTGAGTCATAGAAGTCATTTAAGCTAATCTTGTGCAATAAAAAGTTAAGAATCCAATTTTCTCATATACTACATATTTTACACAAGAATGTATTAAAAAAAATACTATCTGTAGAATATAACCATCAATACATACACACTTCCACTGCTGCTTATTCTGAAAAGAGAACCACTTTACTTCCCATTCAGAATAAGTAAATAAAGAATGAGAAATAGTATTTCCAAAATCCAATCCATATTACAAAACAGAATCTGATAACCATGAAAACTTGCCTCAGGAGCAAAAAAGATGCAATTTTTTTGACCCAGATTATTCGAAACGAAAAATCCATGCCATAGTGAACTAACAATTTCTGATCCCAAATCTCACTTACACTAAGGTTTTCTTTAGTCTTATTGCTAGCGTGAAGTAGACGTAGATCATATTTACATCATTTGCAGTTACTTAAAAGCTTTAAAATGCTTAAAATGCTTAAAAAGCTTAAAATGCTTTACATTGCTAGACTGGGAGAGAAGAAACCAAATGTAAATTAGGTGCTGCTACTCTCTCTGTTGCATACATTGCAGACACTTCAGTGGTCACTTCCCACATTAGCAAGGCATCCACTGGCAAACATACAACATGATGTTTACAGCAACAAATAAATCTGCTTGCAAGCATGCTTCCTGCCTTGTTTAAATACTGTTTTAACACTGTAGGTTAGTAGGCTCCTTGTAGAATGCAAAAGAACAAAGACACTCCTGACAGCAGTTGAGATGAAATGAAGGTCGAACTACCTACTATATTCCAAGATATGTAAATGTATGATCTCAGTAAGAAAGGTCTTAGTTTTTACCCTGACCTAGTAACCACTAAGAAAGAACAAATTATGGCATACCATTAATTACCGGCAGTGCCCAAGGTGTTTTAAAAACACAGCCTTGAGTATTAAAGTCTACTTTAAGCAACATGCCCAATTTTCCAGCTGAATTGAATCAGAGGTATGTAGCCATCTACCCAACTGGGAGTGTGTTCACTGAAATGCAGACATTTCCTGAAACATCACAGGCACATATGTAATCACATGACATGCAAGTAAACCTTATGCAATTCTCAGAACATCATCGTCCCATGAAATGACCACATTTACGGCTGGCAGGCAAAGCACATATGCTATAGTCTGATCACGTGATAAAAATGTTTTCAGGCACAGGACAAGGAAGGATCACATGGTTCTGGAAAAGATGGTGGCAAAGAGGGAGCGGATTACATGCTGGACAAGTTCTCTATCTGGCCGCAGCCTGGTGGACGAAGGTTAGGCGCCTCTGTTCAAACACAGGATTAATGATGGAGTGATACACGAAGTACAGCTGAGAGCTAACTGTATGAAACTGCAGCTAGTCAAAACTGAAAAAAATGAGAAACTGTTTGGAAAAAGCAATTAGAAGCCATGGTGTAAACAATGCTGAAGTTTTCTACTGCCAGATGCCCGGCGTTTTTAGTCAGGTCTGCAGCCTGACTAGTTGAAGACCTGACTAACTGGCTGGGGACTGACAGCTGACTGCAGCCTCATCTGTTCAGCCTCCTGAAGCTGCAGCATTACAGAACAAAGTGACTCGTCTTTTTATCATTTATACGTCATCAGGAGACATCGGCCATTTCTTTCTGATACGGTTCTTAGTAACTTCCATCCACATCTTTGATAGTGTAAGATTTGATGCTGTTGTATGCGACCTACTTGGGACAACAAGCCTCAAAATCTCTGGGGAACAGCAGACAGTACAGAATGCTGCAGCAAAGTACCTCACCACCAACAGGAGGTTTACCATTGCTTCAGAATGTTGCCTTGGTTCCTGTAACCACATCCACAACTAGATTAAAAGGAAACCAAGGGAGGCATATTTTCTGTGAAGACCTTAGCATTGAAGAATGCTCCATTAATTTTCAGCATCAGCAAAACCACCAACCCTTACTGGAATGACCACTATTCAGGACAGACAAGAAGTTTATTTCTTCTTCCAGAGGCATCTGGAAGAGTATATGTTGAATTTATGGTTACTAACACATGGCATTTCAGATCTGGTCTCTCTCATTATTTTATGTATTTGACAGCCTTGCTTTTGCACATTATGTAAGATTCTGTTTTCCCCAAAATCTTATATGCTGTATTTAGGTAAGTAAAATTTGATTATGAAGAATGTGGTTACCTCAGTATTTTATCTCACAAACACAAACCAACAACAAGAGTTCTGGTAGACCACTTCTCAGCATCTTGCTTCTGACCATCTCAGAAGGACTGTACTCATATACTACTTAAGCTTCACATTACTCAGTTTAACCAGTAGCCAAAAAAAATTTCTACAAGAACAGTGAATAAACAGGAAACCAAGGAGAAGTCAAGAACTGTGATTTCTAGCCCACCGTTTGCATTTAAAGAGTATGTTCATTCCCCATGTAATGTATGTTACAAAATATTTTATGGTATATATTCTATCACTTAGGACCTGCTACTGAAGCTGCTCTATACATACAAAGAGAGTCTGATCTAAATCCTATTAAAGTCACTGAAGTTTTCCCAGTGAATTCAGTGGTAAAAATTCAAGTATAAATATCTCACTGAAAGCATATGGAATAAAATGGAGGAAAGTTTCTCTGACCTCACTATGACTATCAGTCTTGTCAGTGGCTAAGACCCCAAGCTAGACAGGATAAAAAACGGTGTCAAAAATAGGCTTTTACTCTTCAAGAGAAGAGCTATCTTTTAGAAGTCTTAATTTAGACTGAAACATGGTTACGGAGCTTTATGAAAGTCCCAGACCTCCCCATGTTTGAAATCTAGGCATTAATGGTGCTGACTAGTCATTTAATCAAGTCTCAAAGGCTTCTCAACTGAACGTTTGTTCCTCTGGATCTCAGCACTTCTATATATTACCACAAATAGCATGAAGTCAGTTATTTTTGTGGTAATTCAAAACATTATTCTGATTTATGTTTGCATCTCCACACTGTAAAACAAATACCTACTCAAACAAACACCCACAAACGCGCTTTCTGTCTTTGACACACACACAGTGACCTGCTGTCCAGGCAGTTCAGTTATAAGCTCTCTTACATCAAGCCAAATCAGGTCAGAATACGTAAGACAGAGTTAAATAAGAGAAAAGATGATGCTGGTTTACTAAAGTATTGACCTTTACAGTTTATTGTAGGCTGAAGGAGTAAAGAAAACTGATAGTGTTAAAACAAAGTAAAAAATCATAGTAAGACAGCACCCTTGGAGTATGAAATACTCAAAAAAAATTGACAAAATCCTTCACAGACTTAGAGGTTTCTTTTGCACCAAATACATTCATCTCTTAGATACATAAACCGCTAATTCAATTATTTTGAAAGACTGGGAAATATAAGCACGTACTTTGTAAAGGACACACCAAAAAAAAAAAAAAAACAACAACATACACATTATGGATATTCTTACCAGCCATGTTATCTGAATATTTAACAAATTGATCTGCTCTACAAAATCACTGGAAAATTTTAAAATAATTGCTCTTCTAAGGTTTGATCTTGGGAGCTACTGAATGCCTCCAACGATGTACCAGGCCGATTTTACAGCACGTAGTGCCTTTAGAAACTGCCTAGTAAACCACTCATTAAAACAACTACTTGTTCTCTGAATATTTCTGTATTTAAATTCTGTATATGCTGCACAGTGAGATCCCACAGTCTACTAGTTAATATTAAAGACAGTAACATGTTCTGTACAATACATCTGCTGCCTCCTCAATATCAACACATTTTGAGTTTAGTTAGTATAGAATGAAGTGTTAAAATTAATTATTGTTCACTAGTGTGAGATAATGTTCATTGTAGAATTGAGAAGTTAGGTTAGAAACACGAAAATTGAAAAGATGGCTCTTCTCTTCTGAAAGAAAGGCAAAGAAAAGTTTTCTCAAGATTTGTTCTACAGGGGATGTCCAACTAATAAATCAAATCTGGGAGCTCATCAAGATATGTTCTTAAACCTGCCCACTTGTACTTTTTTGGAGGGTTCAATTTGCAAGCACTTGGAGACAAGAATCTATGCTATGCTCATTGCCCGTTTTCCATACAATGTAATCTGTGAAGTCGTATATTAAAAAGAGTGGACTTCTGCTTGGGCATCACCCGTTACCAAACATAACCATAAATCTAACTTGACCTTTCCAGCTGTTGTGCTTACTTCATGTGCAATGCCAGTGTTTCACCGACACTCTTTATTCATAGAGAGTTATTCTCAACAGTAAATAATTGTTATGTCTTACATAAAGCCTTAGCAGGACTGAGACCTTAACTTTGATCTGATAGATGGTTCTCTTTCTAGATGAGTTTCATCTCTAGAGCCATCTTAGGGCATGTTTTGGATCCTACTACTAGCACTAGTCTTGTGAGTATCTGTGTACTGTATTTGCCCTATGACACAGAACCTTAGGATGTGAAGAAATACTGAACTGTAAAATGCTTAACTGAAAAACTAAATAAAATGTAATCAAACTCTACCTCTCAAACACAGTTAAGCTACATTTAACTTAGTTTACTGATGTCCCACATCTGCAACCCAGTAAAGTTCACAATTGTTACGTTGCACAGCTGTGGTTTAAAGCCTCTCTTTGCACATAACACACTGGCAGCAAAGCAAAAATGATTAACTTTTATATGCTTTTAACATATGGACCAGTCAGAAGTAGGAAAGCCTCTGTGTTCTGAGTGAAAATATACAGCTTACATTAACCTGACCCAAATTCTTACAAAATGTAAATCTGATTCATCTATAAGTAGAGAGATTATAATTACAATGGCTTTGTTTCTGATTCATTTGACTTAGAGTGCCTGCCAGTTATCTCTTAGAGGTGAAAATACTAACACAAAAGTGACATTATTAAAAGAATTTATTGTAAGATAAATTAGTGAAATTAAGATATATTCGAGTCTTTTGCTCTGTTGTGATGCGTGGCATTAAAAGAAAAATCCACTAAGCCCAAATGGAAACATGCTATATTTCAGTGGGTAAGTCTGACACACACCAAGCCAAGAGACCTGCTGCTATTTATCACTGGAGGAAGTGCTTGTGCTCAGTAGGCGTGCACAGTAACAAACATGACAGGTCACATCATGGTTTCACTGAAAACACTGGCAAAGCACCTAAGATTTTAATTGGCCAGGATTTCACTCTGTGCCCAGTAGTATCTGTTCATGGGACTGAAACGCAAGAAAAGTCATCTTTTTTCCCCCAGTTTCTGACTCTTCATAAAGTATCAGTTGCTAACAAAGTTACAGATAAATTAATATTGAAATAGTGCTCGTCACCTTGAGAAATTGCTAAGGAGTGGTGAAAAGTAATTTTTTAAAGTGATTTTGCAAAAGGTCTTAGTTCTTGTATGCTTTAGCGTGCATACAAAGAGCCTAAAACATTTTTTCACATTCTTTCTCAGCATGTTTTTTTTTTTTTTTTTTTATGAGACACGTTATTTATAATTAATTTTTGTCTGAGGGCTGGAGGTAGGGCTGGAGATTCAAAGGCACAAAGAAAACAGACTAAAAATCAATACTGAGGAGGGGAAATGACCTTTAAGAAAACTAATTATTAATTTGTTTTTGAAAAAATATTTTTTCCTCATATGTTGGATGAAAATTCTCCCTTGTTAAAATATCCTAACTCTTTGGTGAAGGTTATGAAAACTTTCACCCCAGTTCTCTCTGGCAGATTATGCTCAAATATCTAGGGTCTATGAACAAGGAGAGCTTATTAACCATGGGTGATACATTAATACCATGTCACTCTGAATATGTGAGCCATACCCAATGCTACTAAAATTATCAGACATGATGTTTCTATAGCAGTAGTGGTGCTCACCTGTGTATTTATTCTATGCAGCCAAGCCCAGGCCAAGTCCAGCTTCTACATATCCTCAGAACTGGGACAGTGACATCTCCGTTGCGTCCCTGCTCTGGGGATGGGTAGGCTGGAGTATTTTTCCTTTCCTCCCTCCAGCTGGCTACTCTCCTCCACCTCTCCCCAGCAAAGATCTAAGGCAGAACAGAGACACCATGACAAAAGTTGTAAGTGTCTGTGAATCTTAGAATGGGAAAAAGTCTGCAGGGATTGTATTTCAAGAGTAGAGAACCATGTTGTGCTGCAGCTTTTCTGATAAGATGAAGCCCCTCTCACACATCTTTCTATCCCCCCAAGACAGTCAGGTCAGTTGGAGAACATAAGGTAAGAGAGGAAAAGTGGAAGAGGGAGCTGCAGTCTTAGAAAAAAAATCAATGGTTCTTTGTCCAAGCAGTCTAATGGTACCAGCATTTAAATGTGATACTGAAAAAATTCTTAAGTATCAGGACTGGGAGTCAAATAGTCTGACTCCTCATTGATATCACTAGTGAATGTTCCAAGGCTCTCCTAAATCTTTTCAGTTAAACTGACTGAGCTTAAAAGTAGACTCTCCTTTCTAGATTGCATGATTCCTTTTCACTCTGATGCTTTAGCTGTGACAGCGATAAACCAACACTACAAACAGGAACGCCTTATATCTGAATGGGAACATGCATATTCAGCTGGAGTAGTGGCATACTTTCTTAATATGCTCTATTTCTCTCTAGTATTTGGAGTAATTTCTATATCAGTTTTAGAATATATAGAATCCTCATCACAAAAAAGCTGCGCCTGTAGAAAAAGTGACAAATATGGAAACAATTGAGAGAATTGGTAGGTTAAATCAGAATATGTTCATTCAGTTTTGAAGTTAAAGGTCCGTAGAAAGTACAAACAGATTCTGAAATATGCTGAATGTACCTAAGTTGCCTCTGAAGGAAGAAAAAACAAGCTGTGCACTCACAAAATTAGTCCCAGAATGTTTGGTTTAAGTTCTGGTGTCTCACACCAGTAATTGTGTGCTCTTTTAACCATAAATCACCATTACAAATGTGCATTTAATGTCCTGCTGTTAATTTCTGGCTCTTTAAACTACACAGTCTGCTACTGTGAAACAGAAGCATTTGTTAAGAGGGGATAAGTATATTTGATAAATTAAAGGGATTAACATGATCTTAAATTACTAAAGGAATTTAGTCTTTTTAATATTTATTTTCTTGCTGCCACTTGGTTTTGACAGTGGAAGACATGATAGTTATATAAATATACTTCAAACAGAAGATCTTCTCAGGGTGGGAAAGGCATCTTTTTCTTCTTACTGGTATTTAAGAACTACATTTCAGTAATTGTCAGACCCATGTTAACAGTTTCTTGCTTCTGGGATAGCACCACCTAGTGACTCTTACTCATATTGGAGAGAGCTGCTTGGCAAAAACCATGTACGCTGCAAATTCCAGAGCTAGTTGCAAGCAGATGTGAGAATGTGCTGTCACTCATCTTCAAACAAAACACCAGAGATACTGGCAGAAGGCTCATTTCAAGTCAGGGTTACCTGGAGAGATGCAATATGGCTTCCATGTAAATTATTAACTTTCGCATCAGTCAGTAATCTACAAAAAAAGCTGGAGAAAATTGTATCAAGATTATGAATCTTAATCTGTATTTTTTCTGGTTTGCTTTAGGAATGAAGCACATGTCAAGTGGTGGGAAGAGGGCTAAGAGGCAAGGACAGGGTGCAATGGGACATTTACACAGTCACTACTCTTTTGTTTACAAACGCTTGTTTGTAGAAAGTTAAGAGAATATCATTATCTTTCTTCACTAAGCAGAGATGAAGCAGCATTGCCAGCAATACCTTCTGTTCTCAGCCAAACCTTTCATTTATCTTGCAAGCTGCCAAAACTAAACCTGGCAACAATCTGATTTTAGAACACAGAGGCCCCAACACAGGATGTGGGTGCCAATTATATTAGACAGCTGGAAAAAATAGAGCAAAATCACAAAGACTTTCAAAAAATAGAGATGACATAAGGGTTTTAAGCTATTCTTATAACACCATGCACAGGAATATATGCATAATAATTTTTAACAGGATGTCCTGTACTGACTTGACAGAATTACAGACAACACCGAACTTGTTTGCACTTCTTGGAAAGATAAATGTTCTATAATGGCACACGGAAACCATCCAATTCATTTAAATAGGAAACAAGGGAGGAATGTAAGAGACAAAAAAAAAAAAGTGGAAATACACCAACAGGGTAAACATACATTGCTGTAATGAGAAGTATCTTCTTACTGAACCTTTTATGCATTTTGGGCAAAACACTCAGTTTTGTGCTGCTGCCACTGAAAATACCTCTAAAAAGCCAGAGGCAGGTAAGTTTGCATGAAAGCCTCAGTGTTCATACGGTTGTCTTGTTCATCATCAAATTAAAAAATAGCAATAAAATCAAATGTATAATATTTACAATAATTGTGACTGATAAAAAGAAAGCACTGGAGAAAGCACCTAGTCTGTTATATTCTGACAACAGCTCTAAGGTATAAAATGGCTGGTGAGAGGTGTGAAGGCACATTTGACCAGATGTGAGCTTTCTTCTTTGCTTTGTTTGATCCATCTAGCATGACTAAAAGAAGCTATTTTTACTGACTCAAATGTCAGAAGAAATAGACAAAGATTCTTTGTTTCCCACTTAGGTGATAAACTATCCTACTCCATCTTAAACTATATCTGCCTCCATCTAAGCTTGTCATAGCTGAAATGAGAAGCAGGTTCCTTATTGGATTCTCACCTCTCAGGGACCTCTAAAATTGTAATTTGAAAGAAGGTAATCCAGAGCCTACTAATTACAGGAAAAGTGCAGAGACAATGTAACAGGAATCTATCCTAGGTAGAATATAACAGATATTTTGCTATCAGTAACACATGTGCAAAGAAGGCTGTAATATCTGGGATCCTCCAGACATTCTTTTTCTACATGGAAGTCTCAGGAGAGGTTATGGGCAACACCAGAGGCTGTGACTGGGCTACTGAGTTTCCAGAAGCCCTAGACAGAGCTGCTGCACAGGCATAGAATTGTATCTACAACCTACATACAGTAAGCTTATACAGCACTACCTAATGCATGTACGCTTATTTCTACCCAGGATATTTTTGATAGAAATACAACCTCACTTGTTTACATCATATCAGACCAAAATAATTTTGCAATCTCAAACAAGACATTGTATTTGGACTATTCCTTATTACTACGTCTTTTTCTTACCCATTATGAAAAAGGAACTTAAAGAACATGGAAAACATTGCGAGACATTTTTAATGTGTACATTTCTTGGGTTGTTGGCATGTATACTGCAGAACCATCATTCCAACTACCATACCAGATTACTGGGATTCTGGCATCAATACATGGAGTAATCAAACTTTATCTTACTGTTTTATTTAGCCATAGATCTGTGCACTTTCATGTAAGTCAGTGTCAACAAGCTTTAACTAAAGTGAATCAATTAATCCTAGCAGATCAGTATGCGTACTTCGTAATTCGTAAAAAAAAAAAAAAAAAGTACTGCACTGGTGCATCTAAACAGATCTGTATTACTTCCAAACAAACTTTATCTATGCAACATGATTTCTGAACTCTAAGACACGCGATACAAGCATCTATCAACTGAACTGCATTTAGCACAGGACAAAGGACCAAGAAACTCCCACATTCTCATCCTGCTCCGAAAATGAGTTCTGGCCCTATTCATACCAGATAATCTCCCTTTCTCTGGAATGAAATCTTGCCTCCTGAGTTTATGCCCACATATGTTTAAAAAATAAAAAATAAAAAAACACTACTGTCATAATTTAATATGTGAGAAACTTTAAACATCAGAGCTGAAAAAGAATGGCAGAGTTTTGTCCAGAAACAACTAGATTTTCAAAGAAGGAGGTAGCTGAAGAGGTTGCAATGTCAGCAAAGCTGTTGCAGAAAATACCTGTTTTGGTTAACGGACTAGAGAAGAGCTGCTGAAGAAGTTTGTTCTCTGAAGTTCGCAACACCACCACTATGTCGGCAGGAAGAGTGTCTCTGTTCTTCTCAAGAAATGTGCAGGCATCATATAATACCTAGCATGCGAAACAGAGTCAGAGAAGTTGCCAGAAAGGGTTCCCCCAAAATTACTGTGTTAAAGTGTGAACAGTCAAGATGACCTTGTAGACCAGTTAGTTTGGCTCTGACTAGCCACTGAATTATCCACAAAAGGATTTAGAAGTGTACAGCTACAGCAATGTCTTCAAAACGCAAACCATTTAAAAAAAAACAACAACAACAACAAAACACCTATATTCATCACATCACTGCAGATCAAATTTGGTTAAATAGCTGTAGTCACATTATATTATGCATTATATTATGCTTTGTCACGTCGAACTATGGTATGCAAGAAGCAACGTAACACAGATAACTCATTAAAGCTTAAGTTGACAGTTTACACGTGAAATAAGCAGCAGTTCTCAGGTAGTCACTGTCTATTTGTCATCTGCAACAAACTGATCTGTAACTAGATCTGTTGGAGGAACATGAGTAAATTTCAGATGCAGGTCAGTATCAAGGTACATTAAATAGGCTTCTTATTTCCAAAATGATAGTAGAAAAACAACACATTAATCTAGGACCTTTCTTTCACTGTGCTAGGGCACATCAGTTTTGATTCTTTACTCTCCAATGCTTCAGTAGGCAAAATTGCCTTTTATTTTTTAAATTATTTTAATTGTATTTTATAGAAATTAATGCCTGGCTATTTGTAATCATATGAGAATCTGTTAATTTTGCTTAACCTTTTTTTTTTTAAACTACACTAACATTTAAATTGGTTTTATTATTACTAGCAATATTCCCTTCTAGCCTAATTCCAGTGGAGTCCATGAGTTCACACAGAAACCGAATGCTCTCTTACAATGGAGAACTAGTCAGTAGTGTTTTTATGACTTAGTCATTTGGGTATGAAGAATTTGTTAAACCTGTGTGGAATTTTTACAGTTATTCTTAACAGGCTAGAAAGCTGGACTAAGTTTACTAGAGCATATCATAAAATTTTTGACTCTTTATAATGAGACGAAGAAGAGACTTTATTGATAACTATACAAAACATAGGTATTTCATTTTGACTTTGTTTATGAATGAAGATTTGCACCTGAAATCAGAAGCAAAGCTCATGTCATGTGAAACAACTGGACCATTAATCCTCATATAAAATAATATGGGAACTGCTGAGAACAAAAGAAATTAGGTGCTGCAGAGTACAGTAAGTCATCTGTGCTAGCAAAAATTGCTCCAGTCAGTCTTTCCAGTGCTCTCTCTAGGATTTTAAGTTTTATTGGAGACACTGTTATACATTGCCTTTGCACATATACATGTGCACAGTCACACACAGAACTACTGTGGCATTCACACAGTGTTAACAATTGTGTAGCCTGTACTGGCTCCAGAGAGTTGCTCCTTGAAAAATATTGTAGCAATGGTGTTCCTCGTGCCAGATTTCTTGCAGAATAAAGGGTGGTTACTGTCTACCAAATTTCTGAAGAAGTCCTAAGGATAGGTTCTGAAATGGACTACTTCACACAAAAATTTTATCATAGATTCTAGGTTTCTGTAAACTTTATCATTATTAAAATATGGAAAACATCATAAAGAAGTAATTTTGGATAAAACAGATAACGACCCCAACACTGTGATTTGAACTAAATAAAAGTCACATGGCCTTACCTTCCCAGCATAGTGCTGAATACCAAATGACAGTTCCACTCCTTTTGGTCTCCAAAAGTATTTGCATCGTAAGTTATCTTCAAATTTGTCTAAACATTTGAGAAGTGACATTGATAAAAACGAATTACAGTGATTAAGTAAAATCGCCATACTACTTAAAGACTTCTTGCTGCTCAGGAAGCCAGAACTACTATAAATATATCTATTACCAGATTGCGCAGTAATAGCTGTGTGCCATCTTCTTTGTGCTTTCTTCCAAGCTGCTACTTCTGAATAGAGCAGCTCATTCAAAACTACGTCTTTCAAATCCCTATGTTCATGCAGGTTTTTTTGTGCATGAAAAACTATTAAATAATAGGGGCCAGTGAGAAGGTGTGAGAACTTCTCATATTCTGCTATGCATTTGCGTTATATATATATGTAGGTAAGGTTTGGAGTGCGTTTATTTCAACTATGTACATTCAAAGCTGTACACATATCCTAATACCTGTTATTTATATTTTCCCTATCTTCCTTTCCCCATTCATTTAGCTCTGTGCATCATGTTTTAAGCATATGTCAATGTTTTCAGGCTGGGGCCATTTGCCTTTGGACATCTAGAGAAAAGGAGGCTTCTATCCAAAGGGCTTTCTGTTTCCTGTGACATACTTCTGAAGAGCTGACAGATAAAGAAACACCACTTGCTATGCGGTGTCTTTTTTGCCCTGTGATATTTCATATTCTCTTTAACATTTGGTAGTGAAATTGGTGCTGATGCTGTAAAACTTGCTATTGTATTTCTTTATCTGCACATGCAACTAGAGACCTGAAGCCAGAATCAATTGATAAAATTCTCCATCATGTTGTGTAGGTCAGATGATATTATCAAAATGTTGTTTTCTAATGTTAAAATCCATTAATATTTTTTCTTAGACTTTTCTTTCTGTTATTCTGTAACCAAGCTTGAGAATCCTTCTATTTAAAGCANGGGGGGGGGGAAGGGGAGAAGGGTTGGAGGTGGAGTGGTAGAGAATTAGTGATTGTCTGGCACATCTGGAGTGTGCAAAATATCTCAGTTGCTGTCTCCTTGAGGGATCCTGCTGTACTGTGTTCTCAAGACATTAGTAATAAAATTGATAAGCACTGGACTAGGGAAAATGCCACCGACGAAGTGCAAGTTCAATATTCGATATTAACTGTTTTATAGGACCCACAGGGAGGCTCACAGCTTTAGTACACAAATAAGGACTGGAATGAAACCACAGCATTCATTCCATCTTTGACCTCATTTCAAGCTGCAGCCCAAAAGTGAAAAATCTTGTGCATATATCATGCAATTTACCAGGCAGCTGTTATTTTTCTCTAAGAGTTTGAATGCCTGCTGCACATTCCATTGAACTGGAATTCTCTGTTATGTATCACAGGGAAAAATGTAGCTCTAGTAAATAAAAGCAGGACAACAGTTTTAAACATGGCATGCACTGCACGTTTTAAAGTTGGCACCAAGATTTGTTAAGACATACGTAAAATATGCACAAAGGAAGGGAAACATTCAGCCATATGGCACACCAGAAATAACACACACTTTCTATTTATGATGAGATAATCTGGAGTGAAGCAGTATTTTCTAATTGGATAAACATGGGCCTAGGATCCTGGGAGATCTTAACTTTACTCTCAACATTAATGCTAACTCACAGGGTGGTCCCAGACACACAAGATTCTGCTATGTCTCAGCCTTCCCTTTTAAATGGGGATAAAAGTTTCTTGATGTACCTCACATACAGGGATAACACACAGGTTATTTCCTTAAAACACTGAAAAGACAATAAGACCTTGACACCAGATATGTAAGATAACTTTTGCAACATAAAAAACATGCAAGGCATAGAAGAATGATGAAGCACAATGAAAAACACACCTAAAATGTCAAACAAAATGGCACAGCCTCAGTAGAACAACCAGGCTAGTAAGACTTAAGTAAAGATGTCACTCCATGCTCTCAAAACATATTAGTTGTTTCCCAGGATTTTTGTTTGCTCATACCAACTAACGTTAGGTCTGTTGCCTGAGGAAATCGACTTTCTTCGTCTAGTAGAGAAAGGAGACCCATGGGTTTCTGGAGGAACATATCTAGAAGTGGACGGTTGTCCTCATACTCAACCGCAGCAGCATCGATTCCCTCACTCTGATATTCCATCTAGAAAGTTACCAGCACAATTTTTATATTGAAACAGTAAAAGAAACATCATTAGGACATTTATGATGCACAGCGATGCTCTATAGGCCCCAGCATTATTTACAAAACAGCAACAACCATGCTGAAAGATGCAATCATTACTTACATTTAAATCCTATAACCATTTTATAGCTTATAATGTACTCCTGAATATGATCAGGGTCAAAATATGATATAGGTCAAAATGGCTGATTCAACTACACTTCATCAGAGTTGAACTTACCTGCTCAAGTGCAAAGATATGTTGATTGAAATAAAACTGGATCTGCTCATTAGCAATATTTATGCACAGCTGTTCAAAGGAATTTCTTGCGAAGTTCTCAAATCCAAATATATCTAGTATCCCAACATTCATCCCATTTTCAGCATTGCTGCATGTGAAAATACAAACAAAATTCAGCAGTGGCAACACCCAGTTAAAATCAAAATAAACATGGTAACTAAGATTGCACAATCAACTCGATCTGCTGCAAAAACAGAGCAGAAAAAGTGTGTTTGAACTTATCACAACTTGTGCATTTGTTCAGCATCATTAACACTTTGGTTTTCCACTTGCTTTTTGCAAATTTGCATGAAGAAGGCAGGAGAATAATAGGTACTTCCTAACAGACTCTTCACAGATGTATTAAAACAAGTGGTTTCAATAAGCAGATCCAATCAAAACCTATTGTCAGCAGCTCCAGGTATACAAAAGGTGTCAAGCTCTAATAGTATGTTTTTGCTATACTCAGTCAGCAGGGTAATTACTACCAAGTCTGTTGCTGCTGCTACAGCAGGATTGTTAAGAGTGCTAGCTTATGTATACTCATACCACACTCACCACTCCAACTGCAAGTGTGGATGATGACATTTCTGCATGAGATAATAAAGTACCAAGTAGCAATCTCCAAGCTACCTCCAAGACAAGAAAAATGCACAACATATTAACATGGTGCCAAGGCACAGCGTTACATTAACACTGCTGTTCCATTTCCAGTACCAAAGTTCATTCACATATTGTCTGTGTGTAAATAATAACACATTATGCCATGTAGACATGCCTTGAAAGGAGGAACACCATATGCTAAACTTCTCCTTACCTTGGCTTCTGACTAAAAGAGAGAGTCAGATTATGGTCAGAAATAGCAACTGTTTATATTCAGTGCAGTAAAGGTGAGCTGAAGTTACAACAACTCCCAAGACACCTTTCTCTATCTTGACACTATCAAGGAGGGTGAAACAGCTCTGGTAGAATTCAGAACTGGTATCATCTTTAAGTTATGTTTGCAGTAATTATTCCACATGTTCTATGTCCTACTATAGTACTGTTCCCTCCATGCCTTCTCCAGCCTCCCAGCAGGGAAGGAGTCTTGTAGCCAGTAGAGGCACTTTGACATCACCCAAGGAGTTCTCTTATTTCTAGAAATCTCTACAGCTGCTTGAAAAGAGCAAAGCAGCCAGATCAGTACTTGGCAATGAAAAAACAATGTGAACGTTTCTATAATTATGAAAAATTCAAAATTGTTAATCACAACTCAAGTAACAGCATAATAATAATCTGAGATCTGTATTTATTACTATCGTACAATGACAGAAGTACTGGAAGGACTGTGAAGACACTGAAGTTTTCAGTGTACTCCAACTATTCACTGGCCTTTGGTATGATTTTAATGTTCACTAGATAGGAAACATCTTCTTAAAGAATTTTACATGATTTTCACCACCCAATTTCCATTGGCTTCAGTAGCTAAATTCCACTCAGCTCTTTAAAAATGTTGGGGTTAATGTCCTGGAAACAGAATTCAGTATCACAGCATGAAAACCATTTTGAAGCCTTAGCCAAAATAAACACAGCACCCCTCCTGCAAAATCAAAAATATACAAATGGATGAACCCATCAAAGACTACCGCACAGTAAATACAAATGATTCACTGTTGTGTAACTTGCCATATATTTTTATCAGGCTGAAGCAGAGTATTAATACGATTTACGATCCAGCTGAAGAGCCGGCCATAAAGTGCTTTAGACATGGCATCTCGCACATCAGCTGCTTTGTCCACAGTGTTTGTTCGAATAATAGTCTCCCCCCGTGTTACAACACAGTGGGATGTTAGGGCCTCTTGAAGTTCTTCTGACCCAATACTCAGCAGTGCAGCAGCTGAAAGACAGTGAAGAAAAGATACTTAATTGCGATTATGCAGTGGAAATCACTAGCATAGCCTGTTACCACAAATTACAGATTCTCCCAAATACAGTCAAATTGCATTTGTAGAACTGACAATGTTAAAATGTATTTACCATTATCTAAGGCTTCTGGGTTGGGAACCTCACTTTTATCTGTTTGGTGTTGCGATGAAATGGCTGCAAACTCAATATTTCCAGTATTTAAGATTCCAGTCAGAATTCTGTACACTGAGTACACTTCCTGTAAAAATGACAAAAAGCACTTTTAAGGAATCCAATTAGATACGTACACCAAATTGAGTCTATGAAAGAAAAAGGTGAGCATTGGAATGGCTATTAAATCTTGTAGATTGTACTATTGACACAGAACTGTGAATGGACCTGCCTGACTACAGACTGTAATCTCAGACTGGTCCTGGCTTCTAGGTGTGTGGTTTTGCTTTCATAATTCATTTCTGTCATAAGAGAGATTCTGTGGCACAGCTGTGTATTCACATAATCAAATGGCAGCCTGAGCACAGGCAGTGCTGGAGGTGGTTTTTAGAAAGAAGGTCAATAATGGTTTAGCAACTGTATCTCTTACCTCATCAGTGAATCCTATAATTCTAAAGCAATGCTGAATTGCTTCAAATTGTCTTCCATAGGAATCCTTAGTAACAATATCATGCATTACTCTTCCAGTTTCATTATCGATATATCTAAAAAGAGTAGGAGAAAGTAAACACCAAACTAGCAGATATGCCAGTACAACCTTCGGTGACTTTAATGCAACTACATCAGTAATTGGAAAGAACATTTATTTGAATATCTTCCAATATTTTGGTGCTAATTCATAAGAAGTTTTTGTTTCTATTACACTAACTTTTGCTTATTCTTTGTTAATATCTGTTATTGTGTTTACCAACATTTATTATTAATTATTAATTATTAATTTATTATTGTGTTACCAACATTTTACACACATGCCCTCACCCAATATAGATCAGATGCTCTCCAAGTACAAATACCAATTAAAAAACACAACTCCAAAACATATTCAGGGTTCTTACTGAAGTATTACCAGAAAGAACAAGGTGATTGTCCTGATCTGAAAGTAGGACAGAATATGTACATAATAATGAGACTGTTTCTTCCTCCCCTTTAAATAGTTAAAATTCTCATACAAATAATGTAATTCCTTATTGCCCATCCTTTTCTTTGCTTGGGAGATTAAAAAAGATCCTTAAGGGATGTAGAAGGATTAAGAGAGATTTTAAGGCATCATACTGAAAGCAAGAGCTGATCAATAGCTAATTACAACAAGTAGTTAAAACATGTGATAGTTACCTAGGAGGCTTTTTTTCAGGAAGTCTATATTCAGAAAGTTTCTTCTGATGATAAAGGCCGGCATAAATATAATAAAATATATGGAAATTTTTCTCTCCCCTGGAAACAAAAAAGTATTGCTATAAAGCACACACATTTATATTTGCAATATCTCGTACAACGAAAAGCAGAAGTCCTTATCATGAGCTCATTAAGTAGGTAGCAAATATGCCACTTGTTTTAATGGTGTAGGATCAGGGCTAATAATAGTGAAAGCCCAAAGACAACTATTTCAACTGTGAAACACAGAAAACCCAGCCAATCACAATATTTCTCCAAAGAATGGAACAGGTCTGGCTTCCATTCCAAAAGAACCTTACTATTCTTGTCATTATAGTACTGTATAAAGGATTATCACTTTAGTAGAGGACACTATTGAAAGCATTTAAAATAAGTGTTTTTGCAGAATTAAACAGAATCTAAACATCACATAAACGTGAAAGGACAGATGATTAGTATACCTACACAGCCTGTTTTATGACCCTTGATTTTTCAAGTAGATACTCAGAAATCTTTGCCCCCATTACAGCTCCTGTGGGCGTGAACATCATTTCCAGATACTTTCCGAAGCGACTTGAGTTGTCATTGATGGCAGTGCAGGCATTCCCAAATGCTTCAACCAGAGGATTCACCTGAAGAATTTTCTCACGCAAAGCACGATTATTGGCCTTGACAGAACAGACAGACCAGAAGGATCATTAAAAGAATATATTGTTTACCCACAATCCAATTCCTGCTTCAGAAGCATAGCATCCCTCCATCATGTTCTTACGGAGTTAGATATTCTGTTAACCCAACTCATACAATAGGGCCATAAACTGAAAGGGAAATCTCCTACAGGTAAGAAAAACTGTATTCTTCCTTCTCTGCAATTGTTCTGCCTCTGAGGCTTCATGCAACTTAGTTAAGCACCAAAACCATCAAAAACTAAACAAGAAGAATATTAGCTAAGATCACAATCATACTAACACATACACTTATGGTTAACCTTACACACTTCTTTCCCCATCATTTTGCACTAGTAGCCTTACTCATAACATCTAAATGTGTAAGAGCTTCTAAGATCGGATCCAAAGCAAGATCTGTCATTCTTCATTGTATACATGAACAATGCTATATGTCATAAACACTGTAGATAACTACAGGCACTGAACATTTGGAATTTGGCACTTTCTCTTTAAAAATATTGAGTGGCTTGGTGCAGGTCATACTCTAATAGCTTGATTCAGTGCTCACAAATGCTTGATTACTCTGTCCCTGACTTAAGTGGGACAATTCACATGAACAGTTTTAAGCATTAAACATTAAATAAAGGGGAAATTTTAGGGGGTGGGGAGCATTTGTTCATAGTTTTACATGATTGGCTAGAAATACCTTTCCCAAGAAGGTCAAATGTTGGACGATCAGATGGGCACTTTCTGTCTTTCCAGCACCACTTTCCCCACTGATGATAATGCACTGAACACACAAACAAAACAGTAAGTACACAGCTCACCACATGGTCGATAAATAGGTTTTCAGCTGTTACTGTTCCTGTCTGTTATTTAATGTTTAGTACCAAAACTGCAAAATACCTTAGGGGTCAACTCTCTCAACTTCTTTCTGAAAGGAAAGATCAGTAGAGACAGAGTGTAATCATTTCTTTATTCCTTAGATCGCTAAAATGCATCTTGCAATGCCTGACAGGAATGTGCATCTGTGCAAAGGAATGAGTGAAATTCTAAGCACTAAGACACATAAATGAGTGACCATGTCTACAAGTTAACTCACACTATGCACACATGCAGCTTGTTGCAAATGCTTAAAACTCAGAAGATTGCCACAACTAGTTGAAGTGACATAATTCAACACAGCATCTGAGCTCACTTTATTGAGTTCAAATGAATTAGCATGAAACACAGGGTACAGCTGTATTTAATACACTCACCAAAAGTCTTCTTCTGGGCTTTAAAAATTATCTTAAGGTTTGCTGCTGTGTAGAGAGATTATCCTGTAGGTGATGCTGATATTCAGGCTAAAACAACAAACTGGTATCTAAACATTTCAGAAAAATATGCATGTGTTCATTGGGTGATTCTGGGAGAACATATCCACATTCTTCCTGAGTTGGCAGCCTGTACGTAACGTGATATTTTATAGGTTCTCCAAAGGCTTACAAACTCAGGGATTAGCTAGAAGCATCTAAACTACTTGGTAATCTGCTTTCTGCTTTTACGCTTCATGAATGAAAAGGAAGTAGAAGGCCAGTACACCTGGAATGCCAGTTCACAGCTGAACTGTGAACACTTCAGGTCACAGCAAGTAAGAATTCTAATGACATTTATTATTTTCCAATTTTTCATGTGCCCTACAGATCACCAGTACAAATATTAGTCTACTTAAGGTACAGTATGAACTGACATATAATAAATGTTAATGCTAAGCAATTGCATAATTTGTATGTTTCTATGCGAACACCTGAGACTTACTTCCACCACACACTGAAACATACAACATTCTTTGCTAGCAAAAGAGACAAGGTCCTAAAATACTTGATGCAATGAGACTTGATAAAGAACTGAGATTTCTGAAAAGGTGTGAAAAAGATAGTAGTTCTCCAGACAACTTTTCTGACTTTCCTGTTTGACCAAGAGAAAGTTTATCCATTCTTCCCTCCCCAGCCTGGAATATACGGAGGCATTTCAGTTTTTTTCTTTTTATTTACCATACTCACTGTGAAATAGTCTTCCAAGAGCAACCTTTGCTGTTCTATAAACAGCAATGCATACCACTGGGGAGGTAAGTTATATGAAGCACAGTATATGGAATAATTAGTGGGTATGTTAGATACTGCTGTACTCTGTGCTCCATGATAAATATTGCTGTGAAGTTTTCTTAGGAATCAGGCATCCTGTGGTGTCTGATAGCAGGTGTGGGTATCGACTCTAAGTAATGTTAGTGATATGACATTTGCAGCTCATTTGTTTACTTCTTGTCAGGCATTCTTCTGCTTCATGGAAACAGACAACCTGGTGATGGATTTACAGGGTTTTGATATCTAAAACTGTCTTATCTACCTTAATAGAGGAGTCATGTGCAACAGCTTATACAGTTAAAGACCATGAGTTCTTGCAGAACTCATCCTGGCCATACTTGACTTTAGCTTCACCAGAAATGTTAGACTTGGAGTCAATTTTCAGGTTTCAAAGGAAAATACAAGGGAAAGCTGAATAGATAAACAAGCAGAATAAATATATTTTTGATCTAGTTACGGTGTGCATCTAGCACACCTTTACTTGAAGAACCAGCATAACATTGCACAGTTAATGGAGATAAACATACTCCTGTAGTCTTTTGCAAACAGAAAACAGCAAACTATATATGCCAGCAGGCATACCTGCATGCCTGCAAGTAATTAGCTGCCTCTGCATAAAGATCTAGATCTCAATGCAAATTGCTTCCTAAACAGGTAGGAAGGATATATAACATTAAAAAATCTATAAAGTTAGCCTGATGGACTGGTGAAAAAAATGATTATTTCTCCAGATAACAATATATAATTATTAGACCCCCAACATCCACGTACATACAACACATCATGTTAGAAAGAAAGCAAAATTACAGTTTTAAGAATGCAATAAAAAGAATCTAACTTCTGCAGCACAGTACTTCGTTCTTATTAAAATCATTGCTAGACTTGTGGCCTCATTATGTTCATATTAGACCTACACTTAACATATTTTACTAAACAATGAATTAATAGTTTGTATTTTTTGTGACTTGTAGTCAAAATAATTGATAATCCATTGCTTGCTACTGTCTTTATGCAATGGATGAGCAGTTCAAACTCTGTTAACCTGCTACAGCATTGCGACCCCCCTATTTTACACAGGTGTAAATGACTACAACACCTACTGCAAGACAGGCTAGAATCAGCCTGTGGCTGGTATCAACTGCCAGAACTTCATGGGTGTCCAGGAAACTATAATGGTCAGATAACCCTTCTATTTGACCTATTCAACTTTGTACTCTGTTTATGCCACTGTATCCTCTTCAGAAGTTCCAGACCTGACTAGATTTCTGCTCTGTTTTTCCTCATATAGGAATAAAAGGCTTAAAGTAAAAAAAAATCCCAAAGTACAACATGAAGATTCTTACCTGATCTTTGCTGAACGTAACCATACTTTGGTAGGCAGCATCTGCAGAGGCAAATATGTGGGGAGGATTGGATGAACGCTTCACACCATGGTAAAGCTTGGAGAACTAAGTTAAGAAAAAAAACCACAACAGTCAAAATACCCAATTAAACCGTACAATTTAACTGTACAATTAAGAACTGAAAAAGAGGATAATGACTATCTTCTGCTTGCTAGACAGAAGGTAGTTGACTGTTCTACTCTGAAATTCCCAATGAATCACCTGGCAGAAGAGTGGTATTTCTTGGCACTACCCACCTTCCAGAATACAAATTACAACACCTAAAATGCATCCCAAAGTTTCCTTCACAAGATAGTGGAGAGAACTGTATCACAAGAAACAGAATTTCAAATACAAGCATTTAAGCAAGGAAATACCCAAGCTGCACCACAGAAACTGGAAAGATAAGAGTGAATCTGGAATCTGGTCCCTCTGCCTGCAGCCCTGATTTAGGCACCCACGGAGACTAAGATTTATGGCTCCACCTCCCTTCATATTCATAGGGAATTAAGCTGCCTCTATCTTTACGGTATTTGATTCACTCGTTTCTTTTAAGCTACAGCCAATGGCACAGGACATGTAATAACCCAATAGGGAGAGCAACTGTTTAGAAAGCAACAGCCTCAGCATGAGGTGGCTCATATAACCATCTTCTGTTTCCCAGAAGAAAGTCCTAAATGCCAGACAAGAACAGCTGTAGCTGGGGCGATATTCAGCCCTCCTGTGGAATTTGTGCTACCAAGTAGAAAGCAACAAAATCAAACTACACCAAATCGAAAAAGGGGAGAAAACAAAAAAAAAATAATATGATTTGTAGCCACACATTTCCGGAGGAAGAAAAGGCTGAAGCTTAGTCTGTGCTCCCAACATCATTTAAGTACTTTAGCCAGTGGTGTTAATAAAAAAAATGTAAGGCAAGTGCTGTCCACATCTTGGAATCTGTCTTACCTGCGGAGAGTAAATGCTGAGATTCTGGAAGGGGTTTAAGGCTATTAAAATGTCTCCAACATAAGTATAAATTTGTAAGTCAGCATAGCGTTTCTGCAGCTGATGGATAATTGTATCCTGAGAAGATTACAAAAAGTTTGATTGTTAAGCAATATTTTCCCAGTCAGGACAATTTTTGTAAATATACTTAGAACACTGATTAAAAAGTACTTATTATACATGTTATTAATTATTTCTCAAACACCAACATCATAAAACCAAACAAGTATTTTCAAAATTCTTGCTAATGCCATAAAACGAAGTTAAATGGCACATCCTCTTGCCAGATTAGTATGTATTTTGTTATATCAGTCCAAGAAGTAAAGTTTCTGTAGATAAAATGGCCATGCAGATTGTTTCTGCACTTCACAGTACATTTCCATTTAATTTTTTATTTGACCATGAAATAAGGATAATAATTTTTCAAGGATTAAATTTTAATTGGTAGTAAGAGACCGTTTTAAGCAGAGTGCTAACACAATTTAGTATTATGTCTTTTTCTTGCTGGCATGCAAGTTAAGGATCCTTAGAAAAAAAATTGCAGATAGTCTGCACGTAGGTGTTACAATGAAATATGCAACTGATGTTGTTTCACCACTTTTTATTCACAAACTGTACATGTGTTACTCTACACAAATACATCAGTTTTAGAAAAGTCACTTAAATCTAAATCTTCATGACAAACTTCCCATTTTAGGAAACTCACAAAATATTTTAAACTAGCATCGCTCACATTTAAATTCTTCTGCATAATAGGATTCACTGCTACTACTTTTATGTCACTAAATAGAATATTAACAAAGTGATGATAGCAGATCAGTCACAAGATGATCCCTTTTCCATGCTGAGACAAAAGCTTGCAAAAAAGGAACTCTTCTCATTATGTTAAAAGAAGCCTAAAGAGCAGAAACAGGGAAAATGTGAGGCACAGTTATCAGAAACTGCTGCTCAGACAGTACAGTACCTCATCTAGAACTTCTAGATTTACCAGATCATCATCCAGAGAGTACTTGTCAGCTCCATCCACATGGTAAGGTCTTCTAGTATGTATTCGTTCATGCCTGGAAGTTTGTTAGTAAAGCACCAGTGTTATAAAACTTGACTGAATACAGCAAACAGTAAAAGGCAATGGGAGTCATGGGAGAGTGTTTTTGCCATGCAGAAAACTTAGGCATGCTCTCTGGAATACATATTGTTTACTTGAAATACCCTTTCATAAAAGCAATACATCAGCTTGCTGTGCAGTGTAATATCCCTGTTTTCTTTCTCATGAGATATAACCCTGATATATTTATCAATGCTCATACATGAATATTTATCTGTAGGCTTAATACTCCCCACTAATACAGAAAAGTATAATAAAAAATCTCTCCTTCCCTTCTTGACATAAGTTAATAAACTACCACTCTGATTAATTAAATCTTCCCCACCCCATGTACACAGTCTATAGTTTTGTCATCTAATGGAGTCACAAGTAGTAACAAGTAGTATAAAATCCTCCTGTTACCTTGGTGTATGACAAAGCGCCTCCTCAGATGACCCTAGATCTGGTACAGAACAACATTTTTGAACCACAGCTGCCATCAGATTCTAAATTGTATGGATGTTCAGTCTGGTTGTCCTCAGAGATTTAAGCCACACAATAAGCAGCAAAGACAAACTGACACATAACCCCTTCATAATCAGATTATACTGAAGGAATCTTTGAAAATGCTGTGTATATGTTTTTAAACAGCACATCTTGTTGAAACAGGGACAAATCAAGATGGTGTAATATGTCTTCCACAGAGGGGGTGAAATATGAGTGCTGTAAGCACAACTAGGCTTTTCTTTACAACAAACATAATCAAAGCAGAGTAGGAGGACACCCACCGAGATACAGACTGCATCCTGCTGAGTAACATTTAGCATTGATCCTCAATGACAGTCCCTGACAGATTGTTTCTGCATTGGCTGCCATGTAGAAAGTAGGAATCACATGCTCATACATCCAGAAACAATGCTAAATATTATATCAAGCAATAATAGAATGATACTGTAACATGGCAGGAAATACTCCTTATCTATAATGTTGAAGGTTAAGATGAAGATGTAGGAGGTCTTTTTTTCTTTAATCCTAAATTCATATACTCACAGAATCCTGTTTCAAAAATGAACATTGAGGCTCTTGCTTTTTGTCCCTTTATATGTGCACTTTACATTTGAACTTAGTCAGATTTCATTCAGTAAAGATACTGTTTTCATACCCAAGAGCTATTGTGTATAGAAGAATTATTGTTTGGAAAGTGTCTAACAAAGAGAAAAGTGTTAAGTATTTATTGATAATTGTGAATTACATTTAAAGATCCTCATTTTTTATGTCTATTTTTATTCATTTACCTTATTTACTTTTGGCTACTCTATGAGTTCTCGAAAACTATTCTGTAATGGTTTATTTGAATTGTAATTAAATAAAACTGTGCAAACTGTTGTCAGCTAGGAAATAAAATACAGGGACTATAGCATGTTTTGATGACAGTCCCACTTATATTTTCTATCCTACATTCCCAAACAGAAACGGTTGTTTCCTTGATGTACATACAAAGAAATGAAAGAAGGAGAACACAAACAAGAAACTATGAAAGAAAAATTCTTTCAGTGCTTATTATTTCCAGTGGGCAGCATGGAGAAGGTGTCAATTTGTTCTAAGTTCCATTCAATTAAATCTTCTATTTTTAGATTTTTTTAAGTGCTTACTTCATTCAAGAACATTACACTTTGCTGACAAGCCAGATCCTCAAAGGAGTACGAATGCATGTTAAGTGGCATAATGAACTACTGTTTTTCTAATTGTTGTTTCCATTTCAAAACAGAATTCAACCTCTTACTTCACAGCTGAGAAAAATGCTGTTATAAATAATTTAAACCATTTAGAGATGGGAGCACCTATCAGTCCACAATTGAAGCAAATATTTTAACAGTTGTTTGACTTCATGGAGGTATAACTAACAAAGCAATGGCTAGACATTATAACTAACACAACTAAGCTGTGAAGATGTTTCTTCCTGGTACAAACCATCATAACCACAATGTTAAATTGCAACAAGATGCAAGTATGGATTTATCTACCAGAGGTGCAGGGAGGAGGGGGGAAAGAGGGCACATAAACTTAAGCATCTCTAATTGCAGGATGGCTTTGCAAACTAATCTGTTATCTGATTGTGTATTAAACTCCCGCTGCTTGGTCTCCTTAAGTGATAAATGATTCAATTGTGTTATTGGAAGTGTTTTTGTTTTTTGTTTTTAACTCCATGTAAATAAATAATTAAGGAAACTAGTCTTAGTCACATATGTAAAACAGATACCTTTGTGCACATATTTCCTTGTGCTTAACTCATTTTCCTAAGCACATGATTAGGAAGAGGATATTAGGAGCATAACATCACATTAGCTTCAAATCTCCTGCTGGCCTCACCAGTTTTCTACTGACCCTAAGTCCTGCTGATATGTTGACAGAGTGGGAAGGAAGAACACAGACAGTAAGCTTTCATTATTTCCACAATACTACATCAGAAGTTCACTCTGCTTTTAATGTATTTTCAAAACAATTATTTCTTAAAAAGCAGAAGGAAACACTCTTAATCGGGGAAATAATTGTAGGGTTTTTTGTTTTGTTTTGTTTTGTTTTTTCTTCAACAGGACAATTATCAGCCTTTTTTCAACTACCCTTAGAATCATAGAATGGTTTGAGTTGGAAGGGACCTTAAAGATCATCCAGTTCCAACCCCCTTGCCAAGTGCAAATTCTAAGCAAAAGGAAAATTGAAGTGTTAGGTTATTTGTCTTAAGGTTCCAGGAATGTTCCGATTCATACCCTGGAGGATGTAGTCTCTTCATTGCAAAAGAAGTGGCATAACGGGCTGGTCACTCAAGGTACCTAACCTTATAAAACCTAAAGAGCAGTATTAGATTTATTCCAGAATTCTAGTGACGAGCACTCTCTTTTGAAAAAGGCTCTGTCCTCCCAAGCATCTTCCTTTCAGCTTTTTATCACGCAAGGATAGCTGGAAAGGAGAGAGTTTTCTCAGATTTTGGAGGAGGTGCAAGTGGCAAGCAGCACTTCTCTTCTTGTACTAGATGTCAGCCACAGTAATAGAAGTGCACTGTAAATAGCTATATGCTCATATGACCCTGCAATCAAGCTGATGGTGGAGAAGGAAAAGCTAGATTGACCACAGACACTTCTAGACTGAAAAATCACCTTGCTGACAGGTCCGCCCTGAGCAAGAAAGCAGCATAGACAATGAATTTTTGTGTTCTTTGCCAAGTCCCCCCTCCAAGCTCTCCCCTCTCCACCCCTAACATTCTTTTATAACAGTGCCTTTATTTTGGCCTCTTCATGCCATTAAGTATTTGTTTACTGTTTTTCTAGGACTCACATAGGAAAAACTGTTTCTGTACTAGCTATTCTTTACTTTATTGCCAATTTTAAAATGAATTGCACCCAAAGAGATTTACAAGAAAAATACTCAACAGAACAAGAAAGAAGAAATAGTGGTAAATGTGCTATTGTCCCACAGAGAAGCACAGCATTCCCCGTGCATTGCAAAGAGTAAATTTTGCTCCTGTACATCAAGTTTCAGCCTGGAATAAATTGTTGAAGCAAGGTCATAATAGAAACACTGACATAGCCTTAATTACAACAATATAAATACTGTAGCTATAACAAACATCTGTGTAACCTCCAGTAAAAACACACATTGTAATCAGACCAAGGATTGCTTTTGGGGGCCACAATTGCTTTGTAATTTTTTTTCTGAAGTTTTTAACTCAGTCACCTGACATTCATACAGATGAAGGCTAGAAGTATTGCATTTAACCCACATTAAATCCCGTGTGTGCAGCATTTTACAACCAGAGGACTGTTTCTCTTTCTGTTATTCTGAGTCCAAAGGAAATCACTGGCTGAATGCAATCAAGTTCCTTGCAGTTAATTGCTTTCAAACCTAAATGTGAGCTGGCAGAGAAGCTAGATATCTGGTTGTAAGAATTGCTTCCTTGGACGGACTGCTGCTGTAATCCAGCTGGCTGACAGGAGGGGGGGAAGCTGCCAAGCCACCATAGTCTCATCCTAGTATCTGACAAAGTACCCTGAACCTACCTGCCCTTCTCAAACTATTACATGTTTAGCTTTCTGCTTTCTTTTTGTCCAGTTTTTTTTTCTTTTCCTTTTTACTTCCCTTTTTCCAGGCTACTTCAAGTTTGATTCTTCCTGATGTAAAGGTTTGCATTTTCTCCCTGAAAATCCAAGGTTTCATGACTGTCTGTTCCCCCTTACAGTGGCACTTTGACCCAGCATAACCCAGAACAGTGAACTCTTTACTCTCTACAGTAAACTTGTTAAAACAAACAAACAAACAAAAAATCATCTACCCAAATGCTGAAGTTCTTTCATTCTTTTAAAAACTGAAACCAGAGGTTAGTAGAAGACCTCTTCCTGTTGATTCCTATGAAAAAGCCTATTTATAGGGGAACATAAAATACGCAGGCTGTAGAAAAACATCCGAGATAAGAATAAGCCACGTCTGGAGTTCACCTCTTCAAAGGTGCTGATAATTTGGAAACAGCCACTTTGAACCATGCAAGCAAAAGCATTTGATACTTAATCAACATTGAATTTCAAACATCAAATCAGTTCTAGGAATTTTAGGCCAGGAATTATTGATCACTTGAGGAAATACAACAGACCATTGCTTTGTTCAGCTTCAGCTCTATGACATTTCATAGACCCTGATAACAAAACAAAGGTAGATGGCAGCTGATAATATTAAGTATTTTTGTTACCTTAAAACTATTATAGACTTATCTACTGCATTTTGTATAGATACTCCACACTAGCTCTCCCTAAAGAACACATGGACATTTCAGTCTTTGTGTGAGTCAAGGATGGGTAAAGAAAAAAACAAAAAGACAAAAAACTGAGACAGAGCCTGTGACAGCATCCTCTCTGATTTTAAGAAATGCATCCTGCCTACAGGCAGCTATATATTGATGGGAATCAGAGTGCTCTGGCTCCCCAAACGAGCTGCAAATCAGCATCCATGTGTTAGAAAGCAATGAGGTATTCTACTTTAGAAGAAATGGGAAATAAAAATTCCACCTTGCTGGAGGAAATACATATGAAGAAATGTTCTGATGTACTAACCACTTTATTTTTTAGGGATTAAGGAACTTTTACATAAAATAGAATTAATGGACTATTTAGCACTGGATAAATTTCTTCAAATAAA
This sequence comes from Anseranas semipalmata, assembly GCA_013399115.1. Classification (NCBI taxonomy): domain Eukaryota; kingdom Metazoa; phylum Chordata; class Aves; order Anseriformes; family Anseranatidae; genus Anseranas; species Anseranas semipalmata. The sequence continues at coordinate 210,287 of VXAA01005402.1, read as the reverse complement.
ACTTTGTATATCTGCTTCTATGGCAAAGCTGTTAATGAAAAGTAATATACTTGTCATTACTATCTTATGTAATGATTATACTATATTATAATATACAATTATTATATAATTACTATATTTTATTAATTACCACTTATGCCCAAGTATTGATAGAAACTGGACAGAACAAACACACGGTAACTTAGTTTATAAAAGGGATATGGAGAAGAGAGAAAGATAATACCAGAGCTCATCCTTACACAGCAGTGACACAGGACCGTCAGTTTTCCCTCCTGAGGGTATAAGAAACAGGCAATGCAGGAGTGGAGTGTTGACACTGAAATTTCAGCTTCACTCAAGACAATGGCAAAACCAAGGATTTCAGTCTAAAAGATGCTATCAGATGAAAGAAGCAGCTTCTTCCTCATTACATGTTTGGAAAGAAGGGTGTCCGTGCTGGGTTTTCTGAAACTGGCAACACCTATTTTTCATAGGGATAGGAGATACCTGCATCTCACGCATAAAAATAATTTAGGGAAAATCACTTTAAAGCTGGTGGAAAAGTTTCAAAGAGCATCTTTTTCAATTAAAAAAAAGGCAGGAGCAAGTGCTAATGTCATTTTTCATCTAAAAAGTCATACCTTTTGCTGGCATAAACCTTTTAGTTTTAATTATTAAACTCTCACGTAAAGGAATTAGAGTGTGAAGCTCTCTAGTAGGTCACCTCATGGCAAAGGGACACAGCAAAACAATATGTTTGTCAGAAACAAACTGATGATAGCAACAAATGCATGTAAAACAAATCTTGCCAGCAAAGCCAGCAAAGAGCCCCTTTAGTTCAGATGGATGAAAAACTGTGCTGAACTTAAGCCTAGCTATACTGTGCTCAAAGAAGTTTATAAATGAAGATTGAAAGAAATTGAATTAAGGAGAAGTTTCAGGCTGTGGCTCCAGAGGTCAGGCCAGATGATCCTGCCAAAAGGTGACAGCTTGCTTCTTTCTACCTCTCTCATCTCTTACTTTTGGTCACTTGAGATAATCCTTCCTTTACTTCAGCTATATCAGTTGAGAAACCCCTCTCTGCAATCACTAACACAGTAGAAAATCATCTGTATGTTTCTGCTGGCTTAGGTTTTTTTCTTCTACTTTAGAAGCTCCAGATCAGGAGCTTTTGACAACAATTGGAGCTGAAATAGAAACAGCATCATGAGTTGTTCCTGGAAGCTGTGGTAAAACGGGAAAAAGAAGCCAGTTCTTTCCTTTTCAGTCACAGTGAACTGCTAGATCAGATCTCCACGTCTCTCCATTATACCCTCAGGACATACTTTGATGAGAAAGTTGAGCTGTGATCTAAAACTCTTTGCCAAAGAAAGTGATCTGGCTCCCCTCTCTGAATTCTGTGGTTTCCCCTCCTCTCTTGCACCAGCTCTACCTAGTCTCCAACCCCTCATCAAGTCAGATACACTTAATAAACCAGGAGAAAAGCAGTCCTGTTTTTCTTTGGTTTTGCCAGGCTGGCTCTCTCTGCTAGTTCTGTGAACTCAGTCAGCTCCCTGGCAGGTCAGACAAGCCCCACAGCTAATACAGCAAGACGTGGAGTGAGGAAAGAAGGACTTGACAACGAGCTGAGCCCATTTGTAGACCCAGGCTTTGAGTTAAAGTCAGTAATATATTTCAGGACAGATCTTTGGCCACAGTGTCATAAAGCAATGGGAAATAAATCCACAGTGTTGATAAAGGTTCCCTCAGAGCAGGTGGTATTGCCTCCTGAGCATCAATTATACCCTTAAAGGATATTCTAGGCCAAAGTGAGCAAGCTTGTGCTAGGAGAGATTCAAATGAGACCAACACAGAGCCACGATGCAGCTAATATATCCCCAAACTTCCTGGTAAGCATAATGTCACTCAAAGCTTCTAGAACAAATGGCTATGACTGAAGTGTCATGCCAGCACTCTGACTGCCATTACACTCTGTGGGTAGGGGAATAAATCTGACCAGGAGCTGCCTCAGACTTGTCTGGGAACTTGGAAGCTGGAAAAGTGGCTTAGAGATACCTTCATACTCCCTTTCACTGCATTAACTAGACCTTGTGTTCAGGTGCTGGTTTAGCCCTTTATGCACGGTTTATTTAAATATAGTTTTTTTTTTTTTTAAAAAAAAAGGCCATTTGTCTCTAATAGCATTCGAATGTTCTCAGAAAGCTATGTTGTGAATAAATTTAAATGCATCTGATTATACTTTCATTAATGTAAATCAAGAGTAAATCTGTCAAAGCTAGAGAATTGACTGGATGCTTAGCTTAGACCCAGTTATACACTGCTACCTGCAACCACACCTTTGCATGTAGTGTGGTAATGCCACAAAGTTAACTGCCACCTAAACAGCCTGAACACGCACATCACCTGGCAAGAGAAAAGTGGTTATATTCCCTGTCTACACAAACCTTTTCTCACAGGTAGGAGTGCAGTTAGAAAAGATGGATCACATCAATCTAACCGAAAGGTTCAGTCCCTTTTGCACCTGCCATGAACTACTTCCCCTTCCTGAGCCTAACCAGCTCCCTGTACTAGCAGATAAATAATGCAAGTAACATTTTCTGTGAGTTTACTAAGCTGAACTAGTGAGACTCACTAAAGAATCATGTGAACACCAGAGCCAAGATAAGGGAGCGAGTGGTACTGCCCAGCTGAGACAGAAGATAAAGAAATAGCGCAAGGACAAAGAAGCAAGAAATGGAACTACTCCTATCAGTAGCAAGGAGCTGGTGAATCAGCTCAGTACGTCTGGTCTAACTGTAACCTAAGCTTCGTTTTCATCCTCCTGATTTCATCTAGTACTAATTGATATTTTTTCTTTCAATCTCCCTGCACCCTTCTCCCCATTTTCTCATTCACAGATTGTAAAAAAAAAAAAATAACATGAATCATAGTCAAGCACAGTCCTTCATGATCTCTGAATCAGTAGCACTGAATTTCTAGCCTTCAGGTTTGCTCTCAGGCACAATGATCTTAAGTGACGTCCCAAAACAGACAAAACTGGGATGGTTTAACAGGAAGAATCGTATTAAAAAAAAA
>VXAA01005402.1:113968-207223 GCA_013399115.1 Anseranas semipalmata | reverse complement strand
AAAAAAAAAAAAAGAACAAGTGCTAAGTCAGTAAAGCATCAAAAGATGCAAATGCAAAGCATTCTGATGTTAGAAGACTTTCAAATGAGACAAAGCTCAGACACCTGATCAGTTGCCATCACTACTGACCCCCTGGTTTCCCTCGCACCGTAAGTGCTGTTAACACCAGTGTCCCGATGATTTTCTATTTTCCGGAAATTTTCAGCTTGCGCTCTGAGAGTTCTATGGCAGTACAAACAGGAGAAAATATTCTTTTACTCATCTTTTAAATGACTGATCTGCAGGGTTACTACACTACTAAAAAGGGCATCTACTTTTTTTTTTTTTTTTTTTTTTTTCNTTTTTTATCTCCGAACACCAGGGAATTAATGCACATTTTATTGAACCTGTCATAGGCACACCAATAAACAGAAGAAGAGCATGCACATATATCCAGTGGTACGATAGAAAGGTTTTACTCAGCCTGGGTTTTAAATGGCCTATTTACTTTGAAGTGGTGACTATACACTTGGATGACTTCTACAGATCTCCACAAATGAATGCCAGTAAACTTTTTTACAGTACCACCTGGTCATGTGTTCTTCTGCATGTCAGATTCTGTATTGAAAATGATTTTACAAATGCATTAGAGAGTTTTTTAAGGCTTTTCACTGCTACCATTTTTCCTAGGGGGTAAATCTCCCTATTACAGAGCCAAGCTCTTTACTATTATGAGACTGTGTCTATACCCCTGCAGAAAATTATAATTAGATGCTGGTTGGTTCTCTTGTAATAATCTTATGTTTATAGCCCAACATTAACTGGCTGGTAGCAAGTACCTATTTAAAATTTAGAACTTCCCTACTTTCAGCAGTATAAAACTGCCATTTTCAGTCCTGGCTAGTTATTAGCAATTGAATGTAGGGCTTTACAAGAGAAATGTTCAGCAATAAAGCAGTTAACATTATGGAAGCCCAACACTTCTTAATGTAAGACAGTTTTCAGATGCTTCTAGTCTTCAAAATTGTAATTATTTACAATTTATTTATTATTTACTAAGGCGTTCCTTAGAATACAAACATGTTTACCTTTGGAAATGTTTTGCGATTCTTTCTACAAAGCATCTAAGGCCCTGCTTTTTGGCACATAGACTTGGTGTTTTGCATGGATGTGCTTTTGCAGTCCTACTAAACTTTGTCCCAATTTTATCAAGTTACAAATGTTTGGAAAAATCAGTGCTTCATCATTCTGAACAATATGTTGTACATTTCAATGGTAAAGCTCACTCAGTTTTTGTTCTCACTGAGCATGCTCTCAGCCTTGGTCAAACTGGGCCAGTGCTTCAAAGAACAAGTACGGAGCTAGCAGTACTACTGCAGTACAAGGCTACAGTGATCAAAAAAATCAGAAACACGTTCTGTCTTCTCCTATTAGGAAAGGCTGAGAGAGCTGGGACTGTTCAGCCTAGAGAAGTCTCAAGGGAGACCTTATTAATGTATAAAAATACCTGAAGGGAGGGTACAAAGAAGATCGAGCCAAGCTCTTTTCAGTAGTGCCCAGGGACAGGGCAAGAGGCAACGGGCATGAACTGAAACACAGAAGGGTCCATCTGAACATCAGGAAACACTTCTTTACTGTGAGAATGGCCAAACACTGATACAGGTCATCCAGAGAGGTTGTGGAGTCTCCCTCCTTCAGATATTCAAAAGTCATCTGGACATGGCGCTGGGCAGCTGCTCTGGGTGTCCCTGCTTGAGCAAGGGAGTTGGACCAGATGGCCTCCAGAGGTCCCTTACAACCTAAAATATTCTGTGATTGTACGATTCTTTAATAGCAGTTCTACAGTATATTGGCTTCAAAACGAAGGTAGAAGATGACTATTTCTCCACCAGCCTAATCTTGCCTCCCCTTCATTGGCAGTGGCAGATGCCACCTAGTTCAGAGGCATGGCTAAAAGCAAAATGACAAAGAATATGCTGAGAGCAGGGCTTTAAGAGTAGAAGAGAAACTATAACAGAGCTGGGAAAGGTGAACTCAGTGACGAGAAAGAACAAGTGGTTTGCGAGCTACATTATTAGTTTATGGACAGAACTTGAGGACAATAAATGCTGGCTTGGTATTGATTCCTTCTACCCCACGTTATGGAGAGAGATACTAGAGGAATTTGTTGGAATACCATAAGGAATCCATTTCAAGGTTCCTCCCAGCACAAGGATCATTCCACTCTCTGTATCTTCTATTTGATCAACAGCTGAGAAAAGTCTGGTACCTTTTGTGCCACCCAGTCCACAGCTGTAGTAATCTACCTGTGAGGTGTTACATGGGGGAGGTCTGCTCGGGAGGAAAGATACAGCAGAAACTTCTAGTGTAACACTGGCATACCTCCCTCACCCACAGTAAATAGTTCCTGGTACATTTTTCCAGGGGGAAAAAAAAAGTCAGAAGTCAGCTTCACCTTGAAACTGTACTTACAGCTATTGCTTTATTTTAACTTGTACATTTTTGTTTCTGCTTTTAGCATTTAAGCTACAGAGTCTAATGGCATATAAGTATATACATGTTTATGACTTATGAATCATGACATTTAATTTTCTTCATCAACATTAGTAGGTGTTTGTTTATAATAATGGGCCAGAGCTTATCTCATGCTAGACAAATTTCATATTGCAGAATGATTGCTGAGCTTGGGAAGGAGTGCTCATTTGCATTTAATTCTTTTTTGAAACAGTGAGATTCTGCCACCCTCTGGACAACAACTAAACTAAGACATTTACAGTCAGCCTCAAAAGTAAAAAAACAAAAAAAATAAAAATAAAAAAACACTTTTGCTGATAAACATTCATTGCTTTTTAAGCACATATTTAAATCAATTACTAGGCTGAATGAAAAATAGCAGTTATTATTAAACCACAGACAAAGCAATTATTTTAAGTACTGAGTAACCTACTTACTAATAGTATCTAATCAAAAAGCAAACTTCAAAGTGTTCCATCCTTAACCTTTTCTAGCAGTCACTTCATTGTTCACTGTTGTATTTCTAAAGATCTGCTACCAAAATACATTTTTCATCATGCCAACGGGTATTTCCTCAGACCAGAACATTCTGGAATTTCTAGCATCTCTGAGATTAAGCCAAAAGCAAATACGTATAAAATAAGAGTTTAGTAGGACAAAGAAGGCTAAGGAGAGTTTGTATTATGAGTGATCAAAGTAGCTGTAAAAGCTATCAGCGGGAAAGTATGTTTCTTGCATTCACATGGCATGCAGCACTTACTGCTAATAATATTGCTAGTCAATGCATTAATGTGATCATTTGAAACAGTAAATATCTGTGCATTCAAAGTTTTAAATTTTGCTTCCAGTATTAGTGTGGGGAAGGATGGCTGCTGTGTATATGTTGTACAGTACCTCGTTTTGGCTACGGAGCCTAGCCGCTGCTGTTCTTGGATGAGCTCAGCCAGCTGTTTCTGCAGAGACATATCTTTACCACGTACTTGCTTAATAAATGGATGCTCCAAAAGGTGGGTGACTGAAGGACGCTTTTCAAAATCCTTGATAAGACACCTGGGACAGAGAAAGTAGTCTCATGCAATGATATTTCACTACAGCATGATTTGAGTTGGCTTACTGTGTGGTTGTTATTGCAGAGTAGTTTCTTTTTCCACAAATTTGAGCTCCTTGGTATGCAATGAGACTTTTCCTCTACATTGGAATAAATCTGACATAAAATACTTAACTAAATGAATTCACCCTATAACTATACTAGTGTAAAGGTTATGAATTTTACCTTATTTCCATCTTTTTTTAAACTGTAACTAGCTTACTATGAAAAATGACATTGTATCTTGTAAGTGCTGTACAGTTAATATATACTAAACATAACCTAAGATGAACAGACAATATTTCATTCACTTCAAATTTCTATCTATTCTCCAATGACAGTTTTGACCAAGAACCACAAGACATTACCTAATAAAAACCACATTTGAAACTTGTGATACAACACTAGTCAGAACAATTTGATATAAAGCTTTGTTCTGTGTTTAAAATTAATGTTTCAGACAGAGCTTCTATACTGTGATGCTAAGTGTTAGCATAAGAATCACAGAAAATTTCGCAAACCCTCATATTTCAGACTGGAACAGAAATGAACGAGTCAGATTTAAATGCTAGCCAGGGTATCAAAGTTCTGTCTGTGATAGAAACAGGTGATCAAGTAATGAGTAAAGAGGTGCATCCTATTAGATCAGCATAAAGTGTCATGCTAATTTATATAATCAAGATTTAAAATCGAAGACACCATGATTAAAAAAGAATTCTCTTTTGTACAATAAAGCTGAAATAATATAGTTCAAATAGAAGAATGATCTAGCAGGATCAGACTGCTTTAAAGTACCTTCTAATTCCTCTTTACAATAAAGTATTGATAATTATTGAGAATGTGAGAAAAGCTGCAATTCAATATATACCTCCATCCCAACACCTACCATTTCAGCAAATCATAGCCCAAGATGACTTTATTTGATGAGATGTATTCATATTATATACTTCACAATTACATTTCATATTTGCTGCTGTTAACTGACACATCTAAAGTACTTCCTTATCAGGGCCAAATATCACAAATAAAGATAATCTTTTTACCCCAAAATTCATTGAAACTTTAATGCCTTTTAGAATAACTGATATTCTAGCAGTATCAATACAAAATTTAAAAAACTCAATTATATCTAAAATATCATACACATTAACTGATTTCAAATATTATCAAGCACATTAGCAAACAAATAGTTTAGCCTCACCTCAAATACTTTACTGAAGCCTAAAGTCTGGTCTTAAAATGATCCTGAAATGTCTTTGGACAGAACTTTAATACTTTAGGTTCCTGAAAACCATTTTCTCAGCCTCTTCTTGCTACATCTAGTCCAGAAAAGACAGTCTAAAATCTGCTGCCAGTTTAACTGTTCTGGTGAATTTTGCTATCGGTTAGAACTGAAGCCTCCCGATAGAAAGACTAAACTAACAGAACGTGCTTTATCTCCATCCCTCTGAGTGCAAGGCTATAAATACCACTCCTGTCCTCCCATGAAGAGAGATCCATCATTAGCCTTTAACAGGTTCAAGTCCTCCCCAGCCCCCCACACATACTTTTCCTGCTGTCATCAATGGTCTTTAAAAGTCAATACACCCACACAGACAATACAGTCCATGCCAAGCCTGGTTAAAATTATGTGTTTCCTGAGAAAAAGGAAAAAAGCATTTGAAAAGAAAGATACCATTAATCAAGACAGGCAGTGGAAAAAAGAATACAAAACCATACAAAAATCATGGATTGATGGCAAGCGTCCAAAACAGGTATGACTTCTGAAAAAAACATGCACTCGTGATTTCTACTGTTCTAACAGTAACTACAAATTCACATAATTTATGCTACACTGTTAATATATAAATACTCCTGTTTCATTTGAATGTATCTAGAATATTATATAACTGAATCCAAGTGAAGATATGGCAGCAGTTACATTTTAGATAGTAATATAAAAATCTTCTACCCTGTCATATGCAATTATTACAATAAATTCTGCTCTGAGTTCTGGACCGATGCACCTCCAAAGATACCCTATGGACAAGATCCGGAAGTTGCAAGAGAGAATTTTTTTCCCATATAGATGGTCCCTACATGAAACATCCCAATGTCCAGGATACAGCATTCATTGAGGAAGTCTGACAAGAAGAGAAGGAAGGGAAACATTTTAGGGGAAAAAAGTTCAGTTCTTAGCTCAGGCATTATGTGCCTGAAACACTAGCTGTTTGGGTCTGGCATGTGTCTGAATGAGCATAGGCAAGTTCTGTCAGACAGAGGGTCTTGAAGACTACCTGAGGACTACCTTCGCTTCTGTTGCATATTCTTGCCGTTCCCCTGCTGACTAGTCACTTTGCATGCAAGCTGCTCTTCTGCTTTGCAACTCTTTACATTTATATACTGTTTCATCTACATGCAGCTTTCATTCTCTGGCAGTAGGATATTTTTGCAATCTGGGGTCATTTAAAAACATGAAACACAAGTGAAACTTCTTGAATTCATAAGACGACTAAGCTAGTAACACACAAGACACATCCATGCAATTCTGTGATCAAAGTCTCTGTTCCAAGCTCAGACAGAGCGTACTTTCTATTGTGCCAAGTTTGTGCCTTTATCAGAAGAACTGAGCACCCTCAGATGGTTAGTGAGATGCCACAACAAAGCAAAGAGCTAGTAACTAACAGCTAACAATTCTTGGGCCACCCCTTAAGTACTAGTGAAAAAGGAAGTGTCAGGCTGCCAGTACCACTGCAGGTGTTCAGTAAGGTATCATCTACACTGGAAGCAGTGTTGACATTATAGAAAACATTAATCCATATAGAATGTTAGAGCCTGATTGAGGGTGAGAGTTATTACGGTGCTTTCTACTGACCTGCACCCTGAAATACAACTATGTGTAAAAAAAATAATCACATGGGTGCTCGCATCCACAGTTGCCATAGCTAATCAGTACATTCAATCAGGAAATATATTCCAGATAAAGTGCAGAAAAAAGAAATCAAGAAGTAATACATGCCTTTGAAATCTAGCGATATTAACATTTAAGAGGAAGAGTACAGTAACAAAGCAGCTTCTATAATGTTACTTACCTGAAAGTATTCTTATTCAGTGTGGCCAACAGAAACCAGTCTGCATTGTGCATGTGCAAGTAAATATTAAGAAATCATGTCACTGAAGGATTTGCTTCTGAGGAAAGGAGAAAACTAAAATATCTTCAGGTGTTCATCTGAGTATTCGTTTAAGACCAATTTGGACAGTTAGCTCAGGCACTGTCAAACATCAACCATGCTGCAATTACATACAAAACCAACAAATGTGGTGCACCTGCAATTTAAACCAATTTGTTTGGCCCATGGAAATTATACATAAAAAGAACCTTAAGTGGTGAGACTGCCTCGCACACAGCAAATTGACTAGAAAATTTACAAGATGAGTTTCACATAAGGTACGATGAAAATATGATCATATTTGGTCTGCAATTTTTTGGATCTAAAATAATGTGAAGGGTAAGTATGTAGAGATTGGAAAGGAAACAAACACTGTACATGTTGGCCTTGATGAAAGTCAATCCATTACCTAATCTGAAATTCTACTATCTTCCATCATGCTTTCTTAGCTGAAAATTAATTCTCAGAATTCATTAGCGTCACTACATTAAACATAGGTTGCAGCCATTTGCTGCAATCTCACAGCCAGGCTCCTAAGCACCACTTCTATTCTGCCACAATTACAGGCAAAGATGAAGCATTTATTAGCAAAGGGTAAGAGCAGGCTCCTGTACACACAGGCCTGTCTGAGACAGCCTGTAAAATTCACTGGCTGCTTGCACTTGGATGATAACATTGTTGGAATTGCTGTATCTCAACAATGTAAACTGCCATTTTGCAAATGGTAAATCAGATGACTGAAAAGGGGAGCTATTTTATCAGCATTCATGAGCTAATATTTACTAATGAATAAATGGAAAGAAATAGATTTCTTAAGAACTGCAATGGTGGTCTAAATCTCCTGTATGTTCAGAAACAGAAAACAATTACTAATGTCATTCATTATTGCAGGCAAAACTAAGTAGAGCAGCAGCAGGGTTTTGTTTGTTTTTTCAGAAATTCATCATTAGATGCATTATGATTTATATGGCCACAAATATTTTTCTCCCTAGTATATTGTTTTCTTCAATTTTAAAATTTAAAAAATGCTGCATTTTCTGATTTCTCAATTGCTAGCAGTAGATTGCTGGAACTTCTTTTGTCTCATAAACAAAAGATCCAACCAGACATCTAGTCACTGTTTATCATCTATGTGCACAGACGGTGAACAGGTTATTATTTGGAAGAAATTATGACTGTGTATGAGATTCTATATCAGACTTGAGGAATCCATAGCCTCTGGGCAAGAGAGAGAAACTCTCCAATCTGTTCAACAAATGGTTAGATGATCTCCTCTTCGCCACTCTTCTGGTCCCTACCTCACCGTCACTCCTCCCACCACCATTTGCTTCTCACGTAGCCCTGCGCCACTCTCTTCTGCCCTCCAGATGCTTCACTGCTTGCACAAGCACCTGCTGCTCTCTTTGCTGCCTATCAGTGAGGAAGCTTTCAAGGGCTCTCCTGTTGGGATAGGACAGCTTCCCAGGGTCTTGAACAGGACTTCAGGTCTTCCTGTGGTGCTGAGGTCCTCTCCTCCCAGAGTCAGATAACACAGTTACCATGTTGCCCCAAAGGTAGAGGTGGCTCAGCTGGGGATCTAGAGTCAAGATTTTCCGGAGGGAAAAGCAGAATGAGTGAGGTCATATTTTCAGGATCCTCTCTCTATATGGGAAGAAGGTCTCTAGGTTCTGAGGTTTTAATTTTTTCTTCTCCATATGTTCCCAGCTGCTTCCATCAGAAGGCTGCTCTACAGTGGAAAATTAATGAAATCAAGAGCATGACCCCAACTGGGTTGCTCCCCTGCTTAGAAAACCAGATGGGAAGACACTGATAAGCAAGATCACCTACGCCAGGTCAGAATCTTTCCAGTGATTTCACTGGTACAAAGGTGTTCTTAACTGAGTAACTCATATCAGAGAGAGAGAGAGAGAGAGAGAGAGGCAGAAATTCCTCACTCTCTTTCCAGGGGATTTTTTTGTTTTGTGGATTTCTGCCACTTGTTAAAAATAATAATAATTAAAAACTTGTTCTTGAAGAAGTTGCTCATGACGTGGGTATCTGTCCTCAATGAATACTAAGTGAAGAACAAATTTGCTTTATCTTTTCAAAGACATTTTATCCATTCACTGCAATGCCAAATTTCAGAAGTTGGGGTGGTGTGGGGTAGTGATTCTTGACCGTGGCTTTTCCAGCAGCAACATGAAGGAAAGAAGTCTTATTCGTTGACCACCTCCACCCTCTGAGTTCAAGCTATGTATTCCTTTGCATCATAAAAGGACAGCAAATGTATCTTATACTGAGCATAGAAGACAACTATGGTACCAATACATATTGATTCCCTTCACACTACAGGACTTCCTAATTAAGATAGTTCATAATAAAACAGGTTCATTGGTACATGGAGCTTTTCTCAGGACAGAAGTTGGACAACTAAATCAGAGCTAAGTCAGTAAAGAAAATGACCAGAAGTGATTGCTGTTAATGGCTCCTACACGAACAACGCAGAGTATCAGGCCCAGTTCCTGGTGGACAGAGTAAAACAAGACAGAAACTATCATCAAAGCTAGCACGTCCTTAATAATTACTGAATATTTAAGCAGAGAAAAATGGCAATTATTTGAGTGTCACTGCTACCACCATTTTGCGTGCTGTCTGCCATTAAATTGTTATTTATATAAGTTATGTTATTATTCCTTAGGCTTTATTAATATGCTTAGTTTTGCTAGCTGTTGTATATAGGCTTCCTCTTAGAGAAAAACGCACAGACATAAACATCATTTTAGATCTGAACAATGATGCCGAGCGTTTTGGGACCTCTGCCCCCAGTTATGCAGATGTTAAACAATGGCATGTTGCTGTGATGAAGCATGTTCTTATCTGTATACACAACAGACCCCATTCCCCAGTACTATTTATCAAATTTTGTATTTGTCATGAATTCTAATGCCCTGAACTATTTACTTTCACAAAGATGAGCATTTAGGGATATTGCAGCAACCATTCATTGCTATGATGGTGCATTACACCCCAGTTTAGTCTCTTTTGACATGCTTAATCCTTTCTAGGAAACAAAACCAAAACCTCAGCTTTTTTTTTTTTTTTCCCAATCTTCATTGCACTCATATGAACTTTTCTGATCAAGCCAGTAATACCCTGAACAAAAGTCAACATTTTTAATGGAACAGTAAAAGATCAAGAAAGGAAAAATAATCTTAGATCGCTTTTAACTGGCTAAAATGCCCTGTTCCCATCCAGCACTCTGACAGTTCCTCCTAGCTCTGTACCACGTGTAGCTGTGGTAGACGTTGATCAGTCACATGCAGGAGAGAGGTGGAGGAGAAAAGACATCTCATGAATTACATTTGTAATGATGCAGGGATGTGCCTGCTCCCCTGAAGCCTCCCTGCTTTCAATCCCAGGCCTCCCCTCCCCCACTGCTGCAGGTCACTCATTTGCAAAAATGAACTAAAAAGCTGCGACAGCTCTGCCAACAGCATCTCTGTGTTCAGTCCTAATTCAATGGGACATACAGGAGACAAATAACTTTATCTTCAGAACTATATATAGCTGCCCCTTTGGAAAAAGGGAATGCTGGCATTGAGGATAGGTTAAATAGGTCTCCTGTCTTGAACCAGCATACCATGATAAATAACAAGTATTTTACTGTTCCTTCTGCTACAATCAGATACCAGGATAAAAGACTGAATTTATGACAAAGTAGTCAATTATCACATGCATAATATAAATTCTGATGCTCAGAACACATTTATATCTTTATTGATCTGCCTTTTGGTAGCAAATGCCATAAATAACTATTGTTACCTAACAATGAGAGAAATACTCTCATAACTGAAATGTCACCAGCACTTGTTTTCTAAATAAATCTTCTTTCCGTTTCATTTTTAACATCAGGCACCATATAGTGTAATTTAGAACACACACTTGAAGCCTAAGAAAGGTTCACTCACACTGAAATTGTAAAATGAGGTGTAGCAAATAGCTTTCTCTCTTTTACGGATTCAAATATTACAACAGGTTTCCCAGCCTCCTTTGGGCTGAGTAGACACAACAGTTTGTTCTGGCTCATATAGGTGGCTTAGAGAGCAAACACGGGAAACCAGGGAGTGGCACCTCTCAACTCTTGGAATGGGTCAGACTTCGCCTTGCTGAAACCCTTAGAATTTTACCAGAGACACCAGAAGTTCCATCAGAACAATTCTAGCAAGCATCTCAAAAACACCAAATGCATTTATTTACTGTACAGCAAAACCAGTTTTTTTTCTAGCCTTTTACCAGGAATGGGTCTGCTCTATTTCTTTGACCTGTTCTTGCAGATCTGGGAGCACAAAAAGCTTTTAGAACCTTTTACAACTGAAGCCTTTTATTACAAACAGTATGCTTTGCATTTGTATCAAACATTCTCCCTTAGGTCTTATTCCCCTCTGTAGTGACGACACGCAGCTGATTTGCAGCTGAGGCAGTTGGAGCAAAGAGAAGGTATGAGATATGGAAAGCATATTCAGATGCTGACAGCATATTTCTTTTACTTCTTATGTCATAGCTGGAAAGAAGAAAAGAACATAACTTCTCTTCTTTCCTTTAGCGTTTAGTGCATTCTTTCCTATCTTTCAGTAAATAAGGACAGACACCAAGAGGGCAGTAGACCCACTATGCCAATCACAGAGCAGTTGGGAAAAGTCTCTCATTTACACACCATTAAACTGACTGCTTGATGCCCTCTGCTGTGAAACTCTAAACCCAGCCACGCTCTGACATCTCCATATGAGCTAACACACACCTGGGCAGACGAGACCAGGTTAGTTCTGCTAGTTGGAAGTCCACAGGCAACAGCAACACTCTTCCCATTACCATGTGCCTGACCTGAGCTGTATGCCACAGCCCGCAGGAGGACAGCAGACACATCTGTGCCCCCTGGAGCTTGCCTCAATCTATCTAGCAGTATGTTGGACTGCTCCATTCCCAGCTCTGATGTTGATTATCGGGTGACTTTGAGCAAGACGTCCTTTTTCTCCTGTTGTAAAACATGGAATTAAACTCTTGTCTTCATGCCGCAAGTATGGCTGAGAGGAACGAGGCATTACTATTCTACTGCTGCTTAATCAGTGCGATGCAAAGGCACTATCATCAGTCAGAAATTGTGCTTTTTTTTTTTCCAAGTCAAATTTTTACTGCTTATCATATTTCCATACTTCTGCCTTTCATACCATCAAAAAAATGCATTCCAAACAAACCTGGATCATCTAGAACCTGTTAAACGCTTTCTTTGACAACTAGAATAATTTAACTGGAAGGGGTAAGTCCACCCCTAAAAACAAACTACTACAAAATTAGCACAGACATATTCCACTTCTCTTCCTCACTAGAATCTGTCAAGAAGCAAAACTGAAGCAGTTTAGGTTTAAATATGGGCTAACAGTTTTAAGCATCTTCAGAAAGGAGTATGGCAGAAAGTATCAGACAGAGGCAAAAAGAAAGGGCAACACTGTTTTGTTCCAGGATCATAGACAAATGGCAACACAAGAGTGGCTGGAAACCCAGCTTCTCCCAAAGAAGTGGACAGAAGCTTAGAGGTTGTGGCAAGATGGCACTGGATGTGAGCACAGTCCTTACAGAAACGCAAGACAAAAGGCTGATGGATTAGACACGAAACGCAGATTCTCTGAGATGCTGCTAAGTGGGATTCTGGCACCCTAATGACAACAGAAGCTCAAAGAAGGGAGTAAGGAAACTGTCTCATCAGGCAACTATTTCACATGTTCTCTTTGATACTATAATCTTACATGCAGCATACTATTCCTAAAATTGCTAATGCTCCCCAAACAGACTTGCCACTCCAGCATAGATACACATCTTTCTTACTACAATATCCTTAGTATGTAAACTGCTGGTGTTTACACTTGGGAATAGCAAGCCAGTGAACCCACAAACCAAAGAAACCAAGAGAAGAATGACTACTTATCACTAATGGTGAGGAACTCAACAGTCTACTGAGTGAAAGATCTTGATACTATGACATCTGTATAATCTAGCGCGATTCGTTACAGGGTCAGGACTTCAAACTTCCATAGGAGTTTCTCATCTCTATGTAGAATTGCAAGTTTTTAACAAACTGATCATTAGAAAGCTAAAGATAATTGTATCCATCATATATGTCCACTCATCTGTATAAAAATGTCTCACGCAATACTCAAAAGTATTGGAGATCTTTTGTCAGGTACTACAATTTAGTATTTCAAATTCATCTCTAGATGGATCCTCAAAGTCTACAGTTATGAATAAAATGAGAAAAGTTAGATTTGGTGGTAACCTTACACATCGCAATCTGCAGCTTTCTGTCACTTGCAAACCTCTTGGTCTTTCTAGACACTATGAAATTAGTGAGTTATGTCAACCGCATATCATGAGGGTGGTGAATATCATATCAACATGTATATCAGAGGGTGGTGAGGCACTGGAACAGGTTGCCCAGAGAGGTTGTGGATGCCCCATCCCTGGAGGCATTCAAGGCCAGGCTGGATGTGGTGCTGGGCAGCTTGCTCTAGTAGTTGGCAACCCTGCCCAGAGCAGGGGGGTTGAACCTAGATGATCTTTAAGGTCCTTTTCAACCCAGGCCATTCTATGATTCTATGATTCTGTGTTCTCCGTGACAGAAACGTAAAATGGTCTTTATGTAATACAAACAGAATGTCACTAAACAACTGCTTAGACTGAAAAAAATTGATATGCATTCAGAGAAGTTATACAACCTGTATAATCTGTATGATCTATTAATCGAATTACTCTGATGTAGTCTCAACAATATGAAATTCAGCTTGCAAGGCTGTTTAAAAATGAGTGCAAAAAATTAAGTTTATTGAGACTGAAAATTAAATTTGTATTGTATTTGCAATGTCATTGCTGAAATAAATGTTACATTCTGATGACAAATGTGACCATAATTTCCTTAAGTTCACATTTTGACTTTACTGCTTCCTAAATTTCTTAATTCTTTAAGTCCCTCCAGTTCATGAAAGACTAATTAATTCAAAGAACCATAATAGCTAATCATTGGTTAGCTAAATTTAAAAGGAGAATGTCTGTCCCTGGAGATACCATTGCTCATTTTAATTAAGATTACCATTTTGTGATGTAATGTAAATAAAGGTTATTGCATCTTTCTGCTCCAAGAATATATTAACTCTATCTATCCCTAGAGATCAGTCAAGATTTAAACTGCCATTATTTGTGGCAAACAAGCTAATTTTAGTGATTTAAGTTAATTTTAACATACAGTCTACGTTATTTTATGAATGAATTCTGAAGCACTGTATGTCTAAAATAGCGGTAGACATTTTCATCTTGACAGAGCAATAACATCTATGCTGTAGCTATCAAAAACATCAGCTTCACAAACATTCATACCATTCTAGTGAACTCTTCAAAGCCGAACATAGAAATTTGAACATAGAAATGAACATAGGTAAAAGTCTACCGTTTTTAGGAGCCAATCCTCCAACAACTGATGTGGTCATTTACATGGCCTTATAGGAATGGAAATCCCTATTGATATGTAGTTAAAAAAAAAAAAACAAAACAGATAATTAATTCTTTCTCACATTATGAGCAGAGCAGCCAAGCTCTTCATGGACAATTACAGTAGTACAGATGCACAGGCATACATAAAACTTTACCGACCTATTTAAAACTATGTATGTGCTGCATGTATCCAAATAAAAAATAGATACCAAATACAAAATTAGACTGCTGCCAGAGACAGCTTGGCTAAAGTTGTGTATTCTCTGTTTTTTAAAACGAAATACCTAACTCGATTAGCTGTATCATTGTGAAAATACTTCAACACATTACAGTCTTCATCTCAAGTCAAGGTCAACAATACTGGAAACAGAAAAATAAATTCACCAAGCTAAGAACCACCTTGGCCCTCTCTCCATTCAGACTTTGTAAATATGTATCTGACATAAATATGCTGCTGCAATATCGTCTGTCTTGGAGCACTAGAATCATAGCTAAAAATACAAACTTTATTTTTGAAAAAATAATATATATTAACAGTTTAAAGAGTTACCCACGAAAGTACATTGAAACTTCCAGCTCAGACATGTTGTGAATCACTATAACACACGAGAGAACATTTATAACAAAAATGTCCCTTGAAACAGTGAAAAGCATTCTGGCAGTTCAAGGCATTACAACAGGGGGGAAAAAAGCTACAATGACCAGGTTTGGCAATCTTGACATAGATTAAATTATTGTGTCAACAGAACTGAAGTCAGAAGTATGCTTAGCCACAGATGAATGCTTGTATTTTTTCAGTACACAGGTCTGGCCCACAGCTTGAACCAGATAAGCTTGTTATGCAAATGATGTTAGCCATCAGGAAGGAGGTAGATAATGAAATTATTCTAAAGCTAACCACTCATCACAAGGGAGACAGAAACATCAAGCAAGGTCCTAACATATGGGTAAAAGGCTGTATGGAATTTATACAATTGATGCTTTTAATTTATCATAACTAAGCTGTCACAAAGGCAGGCATCATCAAATACATAACTAATGCACATAAATGAGCCAATTATCAGTAATGGCTAAAAGGTCTGCAGTTGTATGATTCAATATTTCATTATTTTTTTCTAGAAAATCCACTGGTGTAAATCCAAGCAACCATAAAAATATTTTGTAACCTCTGCTTCATAACATCCTTAATAACACATGCACGAGAATGAAGCAATGTCATAGAGAATTCCCTTTCAGTGTTCTCTTACAGGTCACTATAAAAACAGCAAATTTATTATAATTGTTGCATTTCTTCATGTTAAGAGACTGCCCGTGAGTATGCTTCCTTACTTCATTGTGTGTGTTACTGTAAAATTAAAAGCAAGGTCTGCAAACCTGCAGATGTTGCTGTTGAGAGGAAGTAATTAAGCAAAAGTAATTAAAAATCAATTTGATTAAAAAATATACAATTTGAAGATATCAAAAACCCAAAGGACAAAAACAAGTATAGCTCTCAAGTACTAAAGTCTGACTTCTGTTATGAACAATGCGTGCTGAACTAAAGGACTGAAGAAATGTTAAACTTGATTTTTTGTACTGTTCTCAAGCTCAGCAGGGACTTCTAAAAAGGAGAAATAAAAACCCGGATACCAGTGCAGAAGCACAATGTTTCCAAGAAAGGAATGTAGTCTTCATACTTACCTGGTGCACTGACTCCCTAAAGCACAAGGGGAACATAACCCAGTAGCACTCGAGTTCCCCAAAATACAGGGTACTATCCAGAAATATCATAGAAAGAATGTTTCTCTATAATAGAATGGAATTCATCCACCACACAGTGACTTTTGTAGTTAACCACTGATTCCACCACAGATTACAGTGTACACTGCTGCGTAAAAATGCATGCATGATGGAGAAACAGCACTCGGGTCAATCTGCTTTAAAGGGATGTACTTCTACCACCTGCATTGGAAGAGATCCTGAGTCACACTGCAGTAATGACAGTAACGGCCTTCCACTGTAGGCCATTACAGTTTGCCTCACCTTCCTGCCTGATTTAAAGATCAGCATAGTAAGAATATTTCTCATGAATTATTAATAAAGTTTGCATTAATCTTTCTATTTTTAACTTCTTCTGAAATGAGAAGACACTACTGCACAACTGACTGAAAAACTTACCAGGTATGGATATTGTACTCCTCCACAAGAAACTGTAGATACATTGAGATAGGACAGATTAAAAATGGAAATGTGTATGTTTCCAAACCTATCTTGAAATGTCAATAATGCAAGCAGCGTTCAAAGTATTTGGTTATCTGAACAGTGTAAACTTCTCAGCATTTGATAATACTATCTCCCATGTTACACAGTTTAAGCTGCATTCAGTCACACTGAAATCCTAACAAACCCCAAAAATCCCTCATAGAAGTTGCTCTCAGATTTCTGAATATAATGCTAAAAGCTACTAAACGGCAGTTTCTTAATTCCATTGTAAAAAGAAGAAGGCAAAACAAGAGCATATTTTAGTTCAATGACAGCCACACGCAGAAAATCTGTAGCATCTAGGTAACACGTTACCCCATTCATATAACTCATGTTCAATTACATATTGGGTATACAACCTACTGAATATTAGTAAAGTGGAAAAATACAATTATTGTCTTTCTTGTCTTTTAAATTCTTATTTTAAATTGACCAGCAGTCATTTTCACTAACCCTTTTTCTCTTTGACACAAAAGTCCACTGCAAAGCCATCAAGGCAATCAGGTATATTTTAAACTTGTCCCAGGTCTATCAAAAAGCCAAGAAGCAAATCAACTAAGGAGTTCAGAGAAGCTGTGAAACAAATTACATGAGAAGATCAAAGTGTGCTGTTTAGCTTTCAAAAACTGAAGAACAGTCTAGAATCTATGAAAAAAAAAACGAAGTTAAAAACCTGCAAAAGCAACAACTCCGTAAAACAAATTCTGCTTTCAGATTTGACACACACAGGCCTTGCTGAATAAGCTAGTTTTAAAAGAAAATAAAACTCACTGTGAAATGAAATGGTTGAATCCTCTGCACCATTTTTCAGGATGTAGCAAAGTAGGAGGAGGATTTCTGAAAAAAATACAAAGTTTTGGCGTTTAAAATGTTAATGGTTACCAGAATTTTCTCACAGGTGATAGTCAAAAAAGATGATACTGGTTCCACTAGGGATAAAATGACGCTGGAGAAAGTAATGCCCAAGTGGTCTACACGTCCTTCAGATGCCTGTTGGGGTTTTCTTGCTGCTGCTTTTTCTTTGACAGTTCTCCTCTTTTCATGTCCTTCTCCTTTTATGTCAATACCTTTGAAGTTGGCAGTCAGTATAGCTCACAGTGTGCTTCCCAGCACTTCCCTTTTAATTCAGCCTGACTCAGAAAGGATCAGCTGAGACTGGAAGATTAACCTAGCTATCACACCCCTTTAGCCCTTTACCCCAGATCACTGACTCCAACCATGACTTTTTTAAGTATGGATATCATTATAATAAGAACTACCAAGCTGTCAACAAACTGTTGGATTTTCAGTCCAGATTTCAATCTGTATTCAGTTTGGATGACTTAGGAGATAAAGTCTCCATGCTGTAAACTCTATTAAAAATATAGGTTATTTTTAAAAATTACATTTAGCAGACAGAATTTTTACATTACATGTTAATGTGTCTTCCACAAGAATAATCAAACTCTGATGGGTTCCATGTTACTTGGCATATTATTACTTTCCTTTCTGACCATCACAGTTAAATTACATAAACATACAGAACAAGGCCTATAGGTCATGTTAAGTGGACCAAATTTCAGTGGACCTACCTACAGCAAGAAGTATTCATAAATTGCATATTATATTATTACCCTCCAGAGGTTTCTTCAGCAACTTAAGATTTAGTAAGTATTGAAGTTCATTTAACTTCTTAAGATTGAACTTTTATTTTACAAAATCTTAATGATTTGTCTTCTGCTGCATTTGGAGGGCTCAATGCAAAGGATCACATACTCCTGAATTGGCAAAAAAAATCACACATGACTTATTCGACAACAGAAACACTCACTAATAGTCTGGATTATATCATGAATTGCCTCATTTATACTAGGGCCACATTTGACAGAAAGACACTGCTTGGAAACATCTCACAAAACAAAAAGGCAAAAAGCATAAATACAATATAAATTAATTTTGCTCTGCTTAGTGGTCTTGAATTTTTCACACGTTGATTCAGAGTACTTTAATTTAACAATTACTCTCAAACAAAACATTTAAAAAAAGAAAAAAGACCATGTGGCTTTGTCGTAGATGGATCATTTTTGTTCATCTGTATGTACTCAAAACAAATGCAGTCATCTAATTTCACTGCAGGCTGTCATGTTTTCCAAGATGAATATGTTATTGCTTTTCTCTTTTCTTATAGAAGACTCAGGGAACACAATTTTCTTCATGAAGTGAAGAAATCCAGAATGTTTGAGATGTGCATCACTTACCAAATTTATTAGGAAAGAAAATATGATTGGTTATTTTCAATTACAATAACGTTTCAGTGTTGTCTTCCATTTACCAGGTTCATATATTCATGAACATCATAGAATGTGTGGCTGTGCATGAGCATAAAAAAAACAGCAAAGGATTTCAAGAGATACTCCAAGACAAAAACCTTGGATCATAGAAAGGTAAATTTAAAAAACCTCTTTCTCTATGATGAAAACGGTTATCAGTCCACACAACCCACATGCATGACCTCTGCAAAGAGCTTTAAGGGACTTGCAGCTGGGGATAGCACCAGGTATGTTATTAGTCTTTATTTTGCAGGAATAGTACTCTATCTGTCAATTTGGGTTCTGGTAAGAGCAAATTTTTATTGTACTGCCTAGAAGTAAAATACATTTCTCTTTAGAATGATACCAACATTGTCTACTGAATGTTTGCTGTGAAATTTTGAATTTCACTGCAAAATAATTCATTTTCACAAAAGCTCAGTTACTGTTCATGAAATATGTACTTTTGTCTTTCCTATTCAAACTGTTCTTAAAGTCCTTCCATGGTGGTAACAACAGTGCTTACAAAGAGCACATTGCTTGGAGGCACTATTAATAATTTCACAAGCAACTTCTTCAAAAAGGAAAAAAGACACACGGATACTTACATTAGTTGCAGATGTTCTGTGGAAACAGGTGGAATTTCATCATGGAAGAACAGACCAGCAGAGAGGATGTCATTCAGGAAATACATTTAGTCATTTGCGGGTTAATGATTAATGGAGTAAGTCATGTTTTTAACCACACAGAACATGTTTTGTCCAATGAATTATTGAGCTCTCACTGGTAGCTACTGGATACTCTCTCAGAGGTGGCTGAGTATGCTACGTGCCAAATTATGAATTGTGTACACACACACGTGACCAAGGAATCCGGAACTCTACAGATATTTTCTTGAGCTTGATACTTTTGTATTGTTGACAGAAGACGCTACGTCGTTCTCAGTGCCTTTGTAGTAAAATCATAGAATTAGTAGTCCTTTGTTCTTAAGTCACTAAATTGATGCTTCAAGTACCACGTCTATAAAACTGGGCTGATAAACATGTCCAGAACCTTAACTCTAGCATCTGCAAAGCACGTTGGTGTCCTGTGATGGAAGACATTACCTAAATGCAAGGTACAAAATAGGCTCACCCTCTTCTGTCATTATGCCCATAAAGAAATTCCAGAAAGGGGCAGAAGAGGGTCAGTTAAGCTTCCCTACCATCTCTTCACCTAAGACACCACAAAGTGTGCTTCATGGTGATGGCAGAAAACTCCATTGCCTTCCAGGGCACCTCCAGAGGTGATATCAGTCAAACTCAACTTTTAGTCTAACACAGAAAGACAGATACGCAAGGGTAACTCACTACCCAAGAATTTAAGCTTTTTTTTTTTGTGAGCACACTAAGTCCTTTGCAGTTTGAAATTAATAATCCATTAAAACTTCTGCAGTTCGTATCACCTTAAAGAGAAAAGGTAAAACAACTCACACATTATCAGATGCTAAAGCACTAAGAAACACAACACTTGTCTCACCACTTTGGTTCATCAAAAATCAAACTAAGCCCATTTGTGACACCAGATTATATGAAATCCAACACATGGAGTGCTATGGCTTTTGTATCCTTGCATCAGCTGGTATCACCAAATTTCACCAACATCTGGCAGCTTCTGCAGTACTCAGAAGACATTCACAGAAAAACTAAAAGCTACCTCTTGTTAACTTGCTGACACAACTTACTCTACCCTCTTCACATAAAATCAGAACACTCTGCGTGCAACTTTTCAATCATGCTTGCCATATATACAACAAGCTGAAGGGCAATATAGTCATTTTCTTCTGTAGGAGATGGAAATTGGGAGAAGTAGATATATTATTGCAAAAAGAGTATAATTGGGCTTGTCTTTTGAAAATGTTCTCTTGATGCAAGATGAGTAATCAACCATTTATTTCCCACCTTTGTGTCTTTTATCCTTTCTTTCTATAATTCATAATTAGTCATAGAACTACATGCTCTATTTCCTTAGGCAGATGCATTGCTCTTGTGAGGGGTTGTTCTACCCTTATATTCAGCGTCTTCCATGGTCAAAGTGATGCTGTTTTTCACAGGGAATTTTGCTTCAGTAATGACTGCAGGATTCAGCCTGTACAAGAGACCTCATGCAGAAGTACAATGTTCCTTAGAACACAAAGACATTAGCAAGCTTATCAAGCAAAAACTGCAGCTGAATTCTGAATGACACATGTACAGTTATGTGCTGGAAATATTTTAATCTGTTGAGCTTTATGTGTTCCCCATCATTCAGCCTGCCTCCAAAGTCACAGCTGGTGAAACAAAATCAGTCATTTTACCACAATAAGGCCAATGATGCAGTTCAGTGAGCACCATTCATCCTTTACGGTAAGCTGTGAGCCTAATTACATATCAAAGATAATAGATTTTTATTGGCAAAGGGAAAATAAATATTTTCATCTTAAAATACATCTATCAAAAATGAGAAAAATTGAAAACACGTTTACTATTTTTTAAACTACTTCAGTAAACTTAGACACATAAACAAAAACCAGGACAGGGCCTCCAATGACCAGATTGCATCAACAGCCTACCATGCTGTTTCTAATGGAGAAATTAGTAGATGAACCTCCAACACCTGTCACCATGAACATGCTCTAGCAGTCACAGCCCCATACATGCATGTTGTGATTTATTTTTTTTTAAGCATACTGAAATAGGGCAAACTGAGACAATAGTTCTGTTGACAGTTGCCTAGGTTTATACGTAGACAGATTTTACATGAAATTAAACCATTTGTGCTTATTTCCAAAAGCTAAGTGAAAAAGCCATATAAAAAGCAGAAATTAACCACGTATAATAATGAGATTTCCCTACAAAAGGTTACATAGAACAAACGGTTTGTATTTAAGTAAGTGAATACTGAACATTAATTACTACCAAACAAATTCTCATACTAGTTTAGAGCCCTGTTCTGCAAAGCAGCCCCACATTGGGTTACCCACCGAAAATAACAAAAGGATTCTCAACAGGACTCAGAGGATTTCCTGGTTTGCGACCCATTCAAATCAGTAAGAAGTTTCCACTGATCTAATTGAAAAATTCACATCATAAACACTCCCCCATTCATCTGCCTTCTACTAAAGGCTACTCAAGTTTGATTTACTTTCACTATTACATTTCACCAAAGTTCACTCAGTAGGAAGCAGGGTACTGCCTTCAGCTCTGTAAGGCTAAGATAGAAACCAAAGAGTTTAGGTGCCTTCAGGAGTGGAGAATCAACACAAAATCACACAATTTGGAGGCAGGCCTTTGAAATTACTTCTTCAAAAGAAGAGGGGAGAGGGGAAATGAAGGAAAGGTATGCTCCTGCCAAATTCACTCTCCAGCCACCTTCTCACTTAGAACTGATTCACTTCTGAATAGTTTGTCCTTTTCCACTCCACCTCCTTTGTCTCTGGAAGGACTGTTTTACTCATGTAAATATCTAGTTCAAAACTGTTAACACACAACTTCAGTTCTTATCTGCTAAAATATTAAAGGCATATCTATTGAAATAATGTGGAAGTGCCTTAATTCTAACAAGGATATGCTGCTTTAGAACAGGATCAAAACCTACCAAGGAAACAGTTAAGAGAAAGCAGAATGCAAGACACTATTGCCTCATTGCTGAAAGAAAAAACGTTCTCCTTGCTCAAGTATTTTGCTGTCTTTTATTTACAGAGACGGTGTTATCTGGTATTTCCCCCTTCACTGGAATGGATGCTCTGTATATTCCATAGGCTGTGCATAAAGTCTGGACTGAATCTAAAGGTGTAAAACAAATTTATATTGAATTGCCAGTTGAACTGACAAATACAGCTAAGAGACTGTAGGATCCTAATTATTGAAAGGCTCTAGGGTTACAATCCACTTTCAAAACTTTTTTTGTAATAAAGGGTCCTGATCCAGTAAAATGCAAGTTGGATACCTGTTTGCATTCTTTCTCAGAAAAGAATGATGGCTCTACATTTCGTAACATATAAATCCACACTTGCCCTCTTTTGCTTGCGATTTTACATGATTACTTATCTTGCTGCTGCTAAGTAAGCAAACTAGTGGATTAACAATGAGCTACAGGTCCAGCTGTAAAACAAATATAAATCCAGAAGTGAACAAAATATCAACTACCTCTTTAAAACACATTTAAATGAAGATTTATTCACAGATCTCCAGCTTAGAATATTTTATCAGCCAGCATAATAATGAGCAAAAATAAATGGTAAAAGGTAGTCAGTTCCAGAATTATGCACAAATCTCCTTTTGATTTTCAAGATTGGTTTTATGCATTGCCAAAAGAAAAGCACTTCAGGAAGAATATAAAGAGGCTGTCAAAAGAAACGTCCTAAGAAACCTCCTCCACATGAACAATCCTGCGTTCAAAATGGCATATATAAAAGTCACCTTTAAAGTAATGAGTATGGAAATAAATAATGTGCTAAGCACATTAAATTATGTTGAATGTCAAATAATAACCTTCAGAAAATGCATTAAAAAAATCTCAATTATAATTTTTTTTTTTTTTTAACTTTATACGGACAGAACAAAAATGGATGAAAAAGTATTGTGAAGTGTTCTGCTTGGGAACATCTGGATTATCTTTGACTTTTTCCCTTGAACATTGCAATTCACAGGCCACTGGTTTCAGTCAGATTTGGCAGCTGCAAGGTTTCATTAGCCTTTTTCAGGAGTTGACAAGGCATCATTTATTCCTGTCATTTACTCTTCAGTTTCCAGTTTCAGTTTCTGGCTTCACTGAGACAGAAACAAGTATTTCATTTCAGAAATACTTTTTGATAGAGGTGAACCCACAGTTTTGCATTCCAGTGGTCAAGCTTTGAAACAGACAGCATAATTGAATTATAATTATGCTTTGTCATCTCATTTATTCACAGAAGTTTCAGAGAGCTAAAGAGGCACCAGAAAATTAACAGCAATTGAAATAGAGAAAGTAACAATAGAGATTTTTATTTATAATCAGTTCACATCTTAACTGCAATATAGTATTCTGCTTTTCTATTAAAACCATGCCTCTGTGAATTTGCAAAGTAACAGAACTGTCAGCTGCCAAAGAAATAAAAATGGGACAGTAATATTTCTGTGCCTGGCTGAAACACATATGGTGTTGTCTAGACACTACAATTCTGTAGTTGGAATAGTAAAATACTCCAATTACACTGCATATTCGTAGGGTTGTCTAAGAATATAAAGCATCTTAAAACCTGAAAGCGAAAACCGCACAGATAAATTTCTAAGGGCAAGTTCTCACCTGTATGTGTTTCAAACTCCCACTGTACCTCAGCCAGCTTATGAGGCCTGAGTAGGCCACCAGTCCGAGGTCCCTGCCCAATGGAGCAGGTCCACTCTTGGAAAGCTGTCTAAAATTTGGCTCAGCAAGAGGAAGACCAACAGGGATGCCACAAATTGTTTCTATTAAGAAGTAGAGGAAACGGGACTTATGACTAACATAAGCAAAAGGTCTTTGATAATTTCAGACAAGCAGTTAATAAGAGATGACTGAGATATAGTTAGCAGGAAAATGCAAGCAGAGAAAGCAAGAAATGGTGAGAAGAAATTGGGATACTGTTATAAAAGAGAAGGAAGATCATCCTCACCCAGGGTAACTTCACTCTGTGATTCCAGGGGCCCAGAAACACTAACCAGAAGAGTAATTTTCATCCCAAGAAGGCAGCTTGATTCAGGTACTAAATGAGGAATCAGAAGATAAAATGTGCTGTTCTGCCCACCTCTGACAGTAAACTTGTATGATATACTGGGCAAAACTTTTTGCTGTTTGTGCTGCTTCTTTATTTTTATTTCTTTATCTGATTAATTTAGTCCTTATTTTCAAAGAGGAAGACACTTTTTTATCCTTCCACTTCAGATAGAGAGAGAGGAATCTTTTCTTAGTTGAGGCTCCACAGAAATATGAACAAACATAACAGTAACCCCATAAAAGTTTATCAATATATGCTTTATACGGCTAGTACTGAACATGGAATTCAATCACTACGGTTGATGAAAACAGGCACCTACACTCTGCATTTTCAACAGGAAACAAGAATTACTCTTTATTCACACTTCTTATGACTCACACCTTACTCACTGCTTTCAGTTTAGTCTGGTTCATAGCATTGTAAGAACTGATATTATTCTGATAGCCCTACCAGTCTGGTTCAGAAATGAATACTTATAGAAGGAATACATTAGTTAATGGTGGCACATTTCCAATGGACCATTACAAGGGATGTGATAAAGATTCTAAAGTAATTGACTAACTACTGAAGCATAAAGAAATGTACAAGACCTGTAAGACTACTACCTTTTTAAATTTTTTTTTTTAACGGAATTCTCTTTTCAGGTAACATGCCTTCTGAGCAAGAGGACTGTATGTGGAATGGAATTTATTTGTTTCCTGTCCTATTGCTTCCAATAAGCTTGCTTTCAAAACATTTGAATTTTGGTCTGCTTTTAAAAAACATTGTATGACTCAGGAATCCTGGTAGATTACAACTAGAGTGAAAACTCACAAACACAGGTGACAAGTAAACCAAGATCACCAAACAAAGAGTGGTCTCAAAAAAAAAAAAAGCACCATCACTAAACATTCTGAGGGGACCCAAAGAGGACAGAATTGAGATAATTAACATATTTAAAGCAGCATAGTGATGAAACGTGGTTGGAAGACAGGAAAGAGCTGACATAAATCATTCTGTATGGGTTAAGAGAACATTGACATTTGACATAGGGAGATGAAACAAGAAAACAGCCAAGGATGTAATCTAGGAAACAGAAATACAATATAGACCTTTTAAAAACGCATGCTTGGAAGACTGTCACTTCTGTGACTACCACGCAATGAAGACTACCACATGACAGACTGCAGTATCCTGGCAATGGGTAAAAACTCCAAAGTAACTGGTGATGGAAAAATGGACAGGAGGAATACATCAAAATAAAGAAGCAGGTATGAGACAAGCATGTTGTTCAAACCATGGAAGCAAAACTTCAGGTGAAATTTGATTTTTGCCATTGACTTTAAATTGGAAAGGGTTTAATCTTCTGTGGGCATCAATCAAAACCATGGTATAAACAATGCAATAGCAGTAAGTGTTGAGGACACAAAAATGTGTTTTAGCTGTCTTTTTCTATAGTAAATATTAACACACTGGATAAGAATCTGATTTATAGGACTGTTTTACCTTTAAAATGTTAAAAACCATCAGCTACTTATGTTCCAAATAAAATCAGCTGTTATCTACAATCAAGCACTCTATTTCCTCAACAAATATGGGCATAAATGCATTTGTGTCCTTTTAGACACCTAACAATACAGTCATGTTCCACCTGCTTTTTTTCTGAAGTAGAGTTCTGACACAGATCTATTGAGATCCTCCCAACTGAATATACCAAGAAGTTAGATATTCCTCAGAGAGCTCTCACAGAGAGTATTACCATATATTTGAGTTGAGTGAGCACTAACTGTATCTGTGGATTTCTAAAAAAGTCATAATAGGTTCTGCAAGGCTTGAATATCCAATGAAAGAATCCAGTGCTTTTAAAAAAAAATTTAAAATAAACCAGCTGAGAAGTAAAATATTTTTATACTAATAAATATACAGGAAACAATATGGAACACAAACCTTCCTGCCTTCCTAAATTTCCTCTCAGTAATTAATTATGAGGAACTGAGAGGCGACTATAAATATGTTGACATGGCATGAGCACTCAGTTTTAAAAAACAAGTAGCGTGGCTAAACATAGAAGAAAATTACACTTTCATCAAGCCAGATCTCTGTTTTTGTTCCAGTGTAGGATGTTTAGTGTTCTTTTGGTTTCCCTAGACAGTTCTAGCAGATGCTGCCTGAAAAAGTCTGACACATTTGCATGCTAGCAGCAGATCACGGTTCATCAACTTGCCCAATAAAGCTATCTTCTTGTAATTCAGAACATCCTCACCCAGCACTTGTTCTATTATGTGGATAGTCTGGTAGGAGGGAATCTGATTCATCTATACCGTGAATGAAGAAACCTAGAAGTTGCATTTTGGCTAATTTAACCAAACTAAACTGCATAAAGTCAAACCACTTTAGTCAGCCAGGTAAAAAGATGAAAGCTGTTACAACTATTTTTTTCCTAATATTCTCACAGACTGTGCTGCTTGGTGCCAAAACACAGAAACCAACTCTCTCAAGAGGAGAGATGCTCCTGCCCCCACAAGGCTACTAAAGCAAGGTTTGCACAGAAAAAAAAAAATTAAGCACTCCCTTTCCAAAAAGCTCCCACAGACGCGTCTCATTTCTCCCCTTTGCCATGCATCTGATTTTCCAGCCACAGTCTAAGACTTTCTTCTCCTACAATCACACTGCAGAAGACAGCACTGTGTCCTCCCTTCGTGAAATGTTTCAGATGGTACTGGAGCTAGGCCGTCAGTAAAAAACAAGTTATCAGTTCTCTCGTACATGCATCATCTACACTTCTGATCCTGTTTTAAGCAGCAATACTTACACAGACTCCCAGTTCTAAGGCCAGAATAGACTACATCACCATCTGTTACTTGACTTATTTTGATTATCAGGATATGCACACCTGCTAAAATACTGTCCCCATAAATAAGGTGATGTATTTCCCATTTAATTTTTTCTAAATACAGCTTTCAGTCATTGGATCTCATCATTCGTTTGCCAAGTAGATTAAAGTGCCAAACTCCAATACCTCTAGCCTAGAGAAAACCAGAGCTACGCTCAAGTTGCCTCTAACTTTCCCTTCGATATGTTATAAAAATACTGACACACTTTTTCAATATAACAAAAGTAATTCTCTTTAAAAAATAATCACAAATTTCCTGGTTTCCTGCTTGGTTTTGAGCAGTTTTACCAGCTTCTTTTCCTGTCTTCTCAGCTAACTTTTTTATTATTGTCTTTTGCATGCCCTCAATGCTATTTTTTGAAGGGTTACTAACAACACCAGAAAAATTAGTCCAATGATTGTCTCATTCAGACTTGATATATAAGTGAAGTATTCTGTTTACTACTCAAATTTCCTCTTATATACTTGCACGGATGATGTGAATCTTTTTACCACAGCATAGACTAATGCAGGCTGGAAAGGACCTCAGAGGTCCCTAGTCCAACTTCCGCTTACAGCAGAAGCGGCTAGGAGTTCAGATCAGGTTGCTCAGGACTTTATCCAGTCAGGTCTTTGCACTGGGAATTCAATGTCAGTCAATTAGCTCCATATAAATAGTGAGGCTGTCACAAGACCAGACTGATGGACTAATTCACCATGCCATTATTCATCACTTTCTTCTTCCTCTTTTTTCCGTTCTTCTCCTTTCCCTGCCTGCTATTTCTTCACACAACACTAGTGTAACCTTTGTAAACCTGGAATCCAACAATCACTTAGTCTACATTTCAGTTTGTTCATATGTAAAATGTGGTCTCTCTGCACAGAATGCAGTACTTGATACCTTGCCTGGGAGTTTTTCTTGGCCTCACAACAGTGGTGAAAACTTTTATCTCCTGGAAGGATTCTAGAGAGAAGCTGCAACACAACTATAATCTAAATGGTCTTTCATTATCATAAAATAAACCCACAGAAATCACTATTAACTCCCTGAATACCATAGTTGTCAAGATTTACAACCAATATCTATTCCAATAAATATTTCTTCAAAATTTTTATGAGTTCTAGCTTATGATTGCACCTGTGATAGGAAAGAAATATAAGACATTAATTGTTAATAGTAGATGTGTAGATATGCCTAGTGCGTTATTACTGCACTAATCATGAATAATGATTAAATACACTGCATGGAATTTTAACATCAATCAAACTGAAAACTGTAACAAGTGAATCAATATATCTCAAGGCACAGCTCCTTTTCACCAAATATGTTTGCAAATAGTGTGATTATTTGTTATTGCATATTTCTGGAAAGTACTTCAGAGGTCAAAACATATGCATTTGGGGACTTTTTATTAGAAAAAATAAAAAAATAACAATTGCACATTCTTTACAAACCTAAAGACAATTACAATCTTGTTAGACTATGACTAGTATCTAGGAAGTTTGGCTTCCATTTTCTTCTGCTTCTATCAGTCAGTGAATTAATTCCTTTACAAATATGAACATCAATATTCTATTACTGAGAAAGGCATCTGATTTTCAATTACATCCCATGAAAGGCTTTGGTACTGTGAAATGTGTGAGGTGTCATTCTCTCTGCAATACCATAGTATGTGAGCGGATTATCTTTTTTCAAGCAAAAATTTAATTTAATTTTTTTGATTCATTGTAAGTGACGTGGGCTACTGAACTCCAACATTAACCATAGGCTATGAGACATATTATGGAAACTCCCAGGGCTAACGGTTTGAAATGTAGTTTCATTTCTTCAGCACTGCACTCAAAACATGAACATAACTGTATTACCTTCCTTGAAACATCAAGTTCTAACTTATACCTCTAAGGCACAAGTATGGCAAGTTGCCTGTACACTGACAGCCCTGCACAATCATAAGCCTAATACACAATAACTCACCAGAACATAAGTGTGTGTTTCGTGCGCACAGCAACCTACAGGTAAACATGTATGCAAAAAGACCTGAAGTGTTTGACAGAGACGTCACAGGTAAAATATGCAACTTAAATCTATACACACATTCCTAAGTTGCCATTTGATGTGGCTTTGACCTGAGATCGTGTTCCAGTGTTAAACTAAAAACTAAAAGGCAACTTCATTGCAGCTTGCCCTTTAACCTCCATGAATGAAGGATAAAGATTTTCACCACTTACTAGTAAAATGCTTCTCTCTAAAATTGAACTACACATAGATGAGAGATATTGTGGCCTGAACATCCTCCCTGTCAGCATTATGGCACCAACCCTGCACATCAATCCTGTCTTACAGCAATTATGAATGGGACTACAGCTTTTTTCCCCTATTCAACAAGGTGTTAATTCAAATATTGCCTTCCCCAAGGCCCACTGCAGCAAAAAATCATCTCTGGAGCAAGCATGAAGATGGATATCATGCTAGGCCACTCCTGACTGGCACAACCACAAGGTGAGGCAGGCTGAAGAAGGATGTCTCATGGCCAAGGAATCCAGGGGAATCACTGATCCAATATACTCCTCAGGCAGCACTGTCTGCAGGTCTCTTGTGAACCTAGACTTTAATGCAAAGCTTTCCAGAATGAGTTAGATGTGGGAACATCATCTGTCCTCAACTGTGGGTGAGTACAACCCTCAAAAACAATGTAGGGCAATTTGTAGCCTCTATATACATTTGCAATACTGTGTATTTGTTGCCAGCAACAGGAATTCAGTGTTTTCCTTCTTTCCAATATTCAGAGAATTTAACACAGTAATGAAGGCTTCATTTGCCTGCAGCTGTTTCAAAGAAAGGGGGGAGGGAGGAAAGATGAGTTTACACAATTTAAATCCTGATGGACCATTTTGAAAGGGAAACATAATACAATTTTAACAGACTCTAAACAGTTTGCTTCATGCATGCTCACTTAATACTGAACCAAGACATTCTTAAAATTTCAAGCAGGGAAACCTGCTCTGGTTACCTTGGTGATAAACTAAAGACAAAAATTGCACATAATTGTTGCTGATGTCACTGCTCCCAGTTGTTTCCAAGGTTACAGAGCATCTCAAATAATTGTGATGTTTCATTTCTAGACTGTATTGAAAGCCCATTTTCTGTTCTCAGTAAATTGTTTAGTGCTGCAGGTAATCTATCTAAACCTTATCTAATAAGGCATCAGCAGCCTCTCAGCAACCTCTAGTAATGATGTAGATTTATATGTTGAACCTGTAGCTACCTAGTTCTTTACGGAGCAATTTGAGTCCCAGATTATCTCAATTATTTTTAGCCTAAGAATCTATTTCCATAACATAGTATATTAATCAATCATATAAAAATATCTGAACAGTAAATGTCTTAGTGCAAAGCAATATTACATGTGAATTATCTACCTGGAAGGAAGCTGTTCTCTTGGCTGAATAGTGGAAAATTGGCTGTTAACTATTTATAACTGACTGATTTTCCCACTCTGTCTTCAAACTCATTTTAAATGCAGAGCACGAGTACTTCCCTGCACTAAAAAAAATTCAGCTGTGCTACACCTTCTCTATTACAACCTCTAGTTTACCATGTACCATTGCAAGAACCTCCTTTAAATTAGTAATTGCTGTATCTAGGATTATTCTCTTATCCTCACAGTATTACTGTCTCAGGACAACTACAGACAATGCTATTAACTGCTGTGCTTCCATACAAACAGTCAAGTCACATACAAACAAGTCAAATTGGGAGGAGTTTTGAAAACACACTAAAAACAATGTATTTTTCATTTACATAATTAAAGCAAGATCTGGTAGCTAACTCTATTCCATAAATCCGAGCCACATCTAAAATCCTCACTTCTCCTGAAGGAGACAACAGCTAGTAGACGTCCATCTACCATCTCTCCTTGTGCTGGATGCGCCCTTCATCACTTGGCTGCTCTCTAACTGCAGGGCTTGACCTTGTCAGCATGAAATTTTCCACCAGAGCAAAACAAAATGGCAGTTACTGTATCTTAGCTGTCTGATATTACTTATGCAATGGATTTTGAAAAGTAGTAATTTACTTTAGAAACTGGTTGACTAAAACAGTTTATGTGCATTTAATGCATGAAATGAATGGCATATGGAGTCACTAAAACCATCTGCTAGGCAACTCAGCTTCTACCTAGAGTTCTGAGAGGGTTAGAGTGCAGCGCTGAGAATAAAACAGAATACGAGAGGTGACTCTTTTCTTGTTTGCTCAGAAAATGGCTGAGAGCTGGGCATGTTTATTTTCATGATTATTCATTCAAGTTTCTCAATGAATTCATTTCAGTTGCACACATTTTAGCTCTTCTGTGTGTAAATCCCATGAATGTTCTAACAACAAGTATACTGGCAGGAATGTTTGCTGAAACAGCCCGTTTTAAATAAGCACTGAAGAATATAAATATAAAACAATGCCCTTCTATTTGTAATTGCCTGTATTCACTAGAAAGCGAGTTGGAGGACAGACTCGTAACCAATCACAAAACGGCAACTACTACGCAGGCAGAGTCCTCCCTAGCAGCTGAAATAGTAAATGCTCATAACAGACTATTCAACAAGCCACAGAGCATGAATTACTTGCTGAAATTAGGCTATGAATACATCTGAACAAAGAATGCAACTGCAAAATCAAATTCTATTTGTACACAATTTATGAAATGGAATAGAAAGACAAAATCAATGAGATAACATATGCAACTATATAACCGTTTATGTGATAACTAACTAGCTAAGGAAAGAGAGGAGGGAAATTGCACCAAGATGATTTAATTCTAGGGTTGATTCTCCACTATCTCAAGTAGTATACAGAAAGTGTTTATAATATTTTGCCACTTTTTCAAATATATTGAAATGGTATAAGGTAATGGGGAACAGACCCCAGTTTTGCTATGATATGTCTGCTAACTGCATACTTTTCCTTTTCTAGATATATTGCCAGACTTAAGAACAGTTATCCATACCTATTTGACACAAACAACTCTCTCTGCTTTTTAGACGCAGATGATGTAATGAAAATAACACTACTACCAGCCACTCATTACTCAATTCAACCCTGGCACAAATCTATTCAGGTCTGATAATGAAACTCTGGGACACATTTGACTTTTACCAGTTCATATACCTGCTGGAAATGACATAATAACAAATAACTTCCATACATCTTTATAAGGGCAGAGTCCCTAATCAAGCTCATTTTGGTAATGTTGTAAACTGTGAGACAATGTGATAGCAGTAACATTTAAACATCTTGTCCTCTTAGCACAAAATTATTTCCCTGTGGAATTAATACATGCTTTGTCAGATTATACAAACAAAATGCCAGGACATTCACCCATCTCGCTCCTTGGCTTACCTGAATACTGACATGGGGTTTTAGAATTGCATCATTGGAGAAAACACCCAGTAGCACATGAGCCACTAGAGCCAGGAAGCCCTCTGGTGTAAGATTTTCCCTTTCCTTACCACCATATGATTGAACATAGGTGGTCACTGGGTAGGGGATGCCTACAGAGACAAACAACTTTTAACCTCGCATCAGACTCTCTGTTCACCAAGGAAGAACCAAGAAGCATTATAAAGCTTTAGAAAAGTTATGCGGTAAAGTACGGATGAAGGGAGAGCACTGGATATAGTCTACCTTGACTCAGTAAGGCTTTTAACACTGTCTCCCATAAGAAGCTGATAGAGAAGCTGATAACACTTGGGGTAGATGAGCAGACAGGGAGTTGGACCAAAAACTGACTGAATGGCCAGGCCCAGAGAGTGGCAATCAGTGATTCAAAGTCTAGTTGGACATCAGTAGTGGTGTACCCCAGGGATCAATACTGACTCCAGTCCTGTTCAGCATCTTCACTAGTGATCTGGATGATGGGGCAGAGTACACCCTCAGGAAGTTTGATTTCGATAGAAACTTGGGAGGAGCAACTGATACACCAGGGTGTTGCGCTGCCATCCAGAGGGGAGAAACCTCAATAGGCTGGAGGAATGGGATGACAGGAACCTCATGAAGTTCAGCACAGGAACATGTAAAATCCTGGCCAGGAACAATCCCATGCATCTATAGTGCTGGGGGCTTAGCAGCAGGAAAGCAGCTTTGTGTACAAGGACCTGAGGGTCCTAGTGGACACCAAGTTAAACACAAGTCAGCAATGTGCCCTTGCCATAAAGAAGGCACAGGGTATCCTGGGCTGCATTAGGCTAAGGGTTNCTAAGTGTTGCCAGCAGGTCAAGGGAGGTGATCCTTCCCCTCTACTCAGCACTGGTGAGGCTGCACCTGTAGTGCTGGGTCCAGTTCTGGCTTCCCCAGTACAAGAGATAGATGGACATACTGGAAAGAGTCCAGAGGGCCACTAAGATGATTAAGGGACTCAAGCATCTCTCCTCTAAGGAAAGGCTGAAAGAGCTGGGACTGTTCAGCCTACAGAAGTCTCAAGAGGGACCTTATCAGTATATACAAATATCTGAAGGGAGGATATAAAATGGATGGATCCAGGCTCTTTCAGGGGTGCCCAGTGCCAAAACAAGAGGAAATGGGCACAAACTGGAACACAGGANAAGCATCTCTCCTCTAAGGAAAGGCTGAAAGAGCTGGGACTGTTCAGCCTACAGAAGTCTCAAGAGGGACCTTATCAGTATATACAAATATCTGAAGGGAAGATATAAAATGGATGGAGCCAGGCTCTTTCAGGGGTGCCCAGTGCCAAAACAAGAGGAAATGGGCACAAACTGGAACACAGGAGGGTCCATCTGAACCTTAGGAAACATTTCTTTACTGTGAGGATGACCAAGCGCTGGAACAAGTTGCCCAGAGCGGTTAGGTAGTCTCCATCCTTGGAGATCTTCAAAAGCTGACTGGATCTGGTGCTGGGCAGCCTGTTCTAGGTGACCCACCTTGAGCAGGGCTGTTGGACCAGATGACCTTCAGAGGTCCCTTCCAACCTCAACCACTCTGTGATTCTGTGAAAGAAGATATATAGCCAAGCATACACATTTACTGAGATTTTCAAAAAACGCCTCAATGGCTCACTTTCTATGAAATCATTGACCCTGAACTCTTTGGAAAAATCAAACACAGAAAGGAGATAAAATGAAACTTAAATGAAATGAAACAAGTGCTTCTCAGAAATTCCACTAGCTACCTAACAATGTATTCAGGGACCTAAATAACTTTGTAAATCTAGTCATATTTAACTTGTTCAAAATTATATAAGGAGTCTGTAACCTGATGGAGAACTAGTAGAGTTTTCCCCAATCCTTCATAACAGATCTGTATTCTTTTCTACCTACAGCTACGACTCTATCGTTGAATTCCTTTGCTATTCACATACCAACCAAGAAAGACCATGAGAACTCTATATTTCTGCTCATTAGATATTTTCACAGTACTCTTAGGTGTGACATATCACCTTACCTTTTTAATATTTAGGACTTTCTGTAAAATACAACCACAGAGAAATGAAAGTCCAATGTATCAGACGATAACATAAAATGCAAAGGTGAAATTATTCCTCAGACAAGTATACACAGCTTTTATTGAAAATACAATGCCATACCTATAACCATAGGCAGAATCTGGTCTTTTGGAGCAGTTTAGTAACACTGTCATTTTACATTCCTATTAAAAAATAAACAATATTGTGCTCTGAAACTTGTATACTTGCTGTCAAATTGTTCATTGTGAAACTATATTAAACATGTTCCTTTCATTATTTTTAAAGCCTCATTTTAAATAACTACAATTCTATTAATCCTTTCGGCTTTTGTTTCACATAAGCAACCATCTCTAAGCTTTACTGTTCTACAGCATACCAGGTGCTCCACACTGCATGCAACAAAGGAAAGCAAAGGAGCAAATGTTTTGGCTCCTCTATCTCCTATGACTGACCCAGAGTCACACTATCTATTAAACAGGTCTGTTCTCTTTCTTGACATGAACATACCTTAAAAATTACAATAACCGAGTACTGTTATAGACACTCCTCAGAGAACATTACCAAGATTAAAGATGAAGTGTGTTTGAAGTGTGTTTGCACAGAGAGTACAACGATACTTAGAATGCCAACCTGTGAACTACCTGGAAGCTTAAGTTTAGCAGAACCAAACCTGGTGTCTCCATGAGCCAGGTCAGCTTCTGAAGCAGTCCAGCATCCTTAAACTCCAACTAATAAGCACTCCCAAGAACTTTAAGACCCAGCACAGTGCAACAAAAGCGAAGAACTACACCATTCAGTGGCTACTCACAAGCTCAACTCCATCCCACTCCTGGTTATTTAACATGAATTAATGAAGCATAATAATTTTTTAATGGAATTTAATTTTTTTATTTTTCTAAGTTAGAAAATGAAATAACCATTTCTTATCAC
Source organism: Anseranas semipalmata (assembly GCA_013399115.1). Classification (NCBI taxonomy): domain Eukaryota; kingdom Metazoa; phylum Chordata; class Aves; order Anseriformes; family Anseranatidae; genus Anseranas; species Anseranas semipalmata. Next base: position 171,445 of record VXAA01005402.1, on the reverse strand, counting down.
CAGTCAATTTTAAAACAGGTGCCTTCTCCTGCTGTCAGAAGAGCAATACTTGACTGATACAGACAAGAGGAAAATTTGATCCAGTTTCTGTTAATGTCAGCTGCCAGTGAGCCCAGAAAATTGTTCTAAATTTACCACATCCCTGTGGTAAACAGGGTAAACAAGATAATAAAGAGACAGATCCTAAAAGATAGGATCTTTGCAACATGGTCTAAAATCCTTGCTTTCAAATGGTATATATACCCACCCTTTCCAGGCTACAATGTACATTACTTATCTCCTCTTTGCCACATTACTTTTCATAGCTATTAACTTTCTTTTCAAAATTTCAAATCATTACCACCTTAAGAGACAGTACTGATATGAAATAATACTTCTCACAACATGGTTTCAAGAATTTATGGGTCTATTTTACTTTAAAAAGCTTAGGTCTAATAGTATTTGACAATCTTTTACTTTGTAATATTTTGCCAAAACAGACACACCTAAGTAGTGGCAGCAGATGGAAGAGGTTACAAGTATCAACTCCCAAATTACCAACTTTGCTAGGCCACCTTCCATTCATAATTTAGACCCTTCTGTTGGAGATTTGAAAATATATTCCTAGACAGATGACATGTTAACAGAATCGTTTCATGGTTCAGTGTCTTCTCAGTGTGATTTATCTCTGTCTGTAGGCACTGGAGGTCCCTTTTCAGGAGATTTATGATTTAGATCTAAGAATTCATTTTGATGAGGGAGAATGTGCGCATCATTGCAAAACAGAACAATAACATTTGCTCTAAGATAATGCTGCCTTTCTTATTAGCATTTTTAAGAATAAGACTCATGCATGTGGTATCACAACTGTTTCCAAAACAATGCACATTCATATAATAAAATGTTCATGAATGAGAAAGGTTTTTAAAATTTACATTAGTCCATGAACATGTATCCCTTTCTCTTCCAAATCCACACAATACATACAAAAATTAGGTCCAGAAGGCTAGTGTCTAATGAAATATCTCACTTAAGATTTAACTGACATTTTCTTCACTCCGTCTTTGCTATCAGATATTTGCTGCAGATACTGTACTCTGTAGGACAAGAAAAGAGGTTAACCACTGGAAAACGCTTAAGCATCTGGCCAACAGCTCAGCCATATTATCAAAAGTAGGAAGTTAACACTTCTCATCTTAAAAAAATGCAGTATTTTCAGAAGTGCTTAGCATCCAGCACCTCTGACTATGAAACAATGGCCAGGTTTTCAGGAGAGCGCAGCACAGTGGAGTCACCTATTTTTCATGCCTGACTTGAGACACTCAGTAAATTCTGAGTGTTCACCTGTCCTCTGAAATTCAGCTCTTTTTTCTTTTTTTTTTCTTTTTTTTTCTTTTTTTTTCTTTTTTTTTTTTTTTAAGATAAATTCAATCTCTAATCACGCTTTCTTTTGCTGGACTCAATGAAAAGAAAGCTTTTTATTGTTCTGTTCAAACAGATTTCTGGTAGATGCAAGACAGAATTCTAGATGTAAGAAAGTGTATGTGTGTCTCTCGTTCAGGACAAGGATCAGCACTGTCAGGTCATCAGTGCACATATGTCACCCACTTCATACTGCTGGCAGTTAGGAGTTACAGTTTAAAACACTAAAAATGGAGGACAGGAAGCAGCACATCTGTTTGCAACCTTTCAGCTACTGCTATTTATCTATCAGAAGCATTTATGGGCCTTCCACTAGAATCTTTGTAATAAAATCCTTACCCTGAACAAGATGGGGGAAGAGTACTGCATATAAGAAAGGATAAGTCCTATTCTTTCTTTATTTATTTATTTTAAGGAAAGCAAAGCAATCAAGACAAGACAGTTGTTGTTCATGTTGAGGAGATGTAGGAGACGGACACATGACTGAGACCTTGTTATCTAGAACGGCCTGTTAAGAACCATCTTCAGTCAAAAAAGCACTTTCAGCAGAAGGATCCTGATCAGGGACAAAAGTATACGCATCTTTGTCCAGCAATGCTGTAATGACAGAGATGTGAAAACTACCAAATAAAAACAGTTATGAAAATACAGAGCTAAGAACCTCAGAGCACTGACAGACAATGCAAAAATGAAGTATGTTGGTGCCAGCTCAGAATTTTCCATGTTACGAACTTCTGTCTTCTGGACCAGCCCCCAGTCTCATTTGTCAGCTCACAGGGCTGTCACTACAAGCCCTGTTGTTTCCTTATAGATACTAGCTTGCACAGCAAAATGTGAGAAAATCCTAATTTCAACAGTCTTTCAATGAGATATATACCTAGAATCGGATAGAGAGAATGTGTATAGCAACCAGAATGGTTTATTGTGAGATATATTGTTTTCCACTAATGTCCTCCGAAGAGGGGAATGTAAAATATTTGAAATAGAAATAATAAAGATAGTTCTGGATTTAGATGGGCATAAGGGGCCTCTCCCAACAATGCCATATGACCCAAACATTTTGGGGTCCTATGATGTATCCACAGACATGCTCCTTCGCAGATCTCTGATCCATTCAAACTGGTGCTTTGTACATCCCTGGCTCAAGTTCCAGAATTGAGACATGGACCTGTGCAAGTTGGAGGTGATAAGTTAAACAGAAGTCTTAAGTTTTGGAATAAAGATTGAATTCCTCCGCTGAGTTTCCTGAGGATTGAAATTTTAACTATGCTTTGCTGAATATTTCATTTTTCTAAAGCAATGTCACTCTGACCCGCCCTTCTATGGTTCTAACTGCTGTATAGAAAGAATAGAGAACTGTAATTTGTTACCAACTGGAAGAACATTTAGGCTTCGTAACTAGCACCACCTGAATTTGCTACCTTATTTGCTTCTTATTTAGAGAATGCAAAAAGCGTATCATGTTTGACTGCTGTTATCTTTTCCCATTTTCTTGCTTAAAGTAGTACACAAAAAACCTAAAAGCCTAATTGTGTATCATCTGCTAACATGAGTTGAGTTCTACACGGAAGTTGTCTTCAGAGATCTTGGGGTATGTGACTGCTGAAACACAGTACAAAAACATTCATTCGTTGGTTGATTCAAACCCTATGAAGTCAAAGTAAAGCCTCACAGATCTGAGTGTAATTCATTTAAGACTAAGGCCTAGCTCCATAACTCATCAAGTTGATACTCAGTGCCAAGGCTAGTGCCATGACTACTGTCTAGAAAAAAGCCAACAACTAAGCTGACAGAAACTTAACTACTTTAGTTCCCTATTTGGGAATGGAAGAATTCTGTGGAAACACACATACATATTTCTGTATCTAGCTTTGGCAACTTCACCATTACTAACACTTTAGGTATGTTCATGAAAACAGGTTATTCATTCCTTGATAATAAAACTTGTGATCTATTGCAAACTTTTCTGCCAATGAGAAGAAATCAGCAGCACAAAAATCAGACCAGTTTAGCACACAGAAGATAGTATAAATAGAAAGGTATGGATCTATAGTAGTCAAGAATGTAAGGGAACAAGGAAACAATTTCAAATAACTCTCTGCCTGAGTGAAGTCCAAGTGTCATTTACCGTGAATGGCAATTTCCACCCCTTCTCCAAACTAAGGTCAAATCAATCCAATCATCAAAAATTATCGTGGGAGAATACATAGATAAATCAGATATATGCAGTAAGTCAATAACACATAACATTTATTGCTCATTATTCTCAGTAGCTTTTAAGCTCCATTTTATCTGGAAGCATAGACTGTAGGGTACCAAAGTCACACCATAACTGTGCAAAATGATGTGGTGCCATTTTGTTTTAGTGCATTTAGTACATTAGTAAGTGAACAATAGCTGAAACCTGATTTGCCAATTTCACATCAAATCACAAGAAACCACAGCTGAAAGAGGAGTGGTTATTAACAAATTAAATTACATATGTCTCTGTCAGAAACTAGAGTATGGGTACATACACAAGGCTGGAGTTACATAAGGCTATATCACTTCCTGAACCAGGCCTTGAAACTACATCCAGAATCCCAGAATTAGAAATGTGCACCTTAATATTCAGCTCCATTGAACTCCAGTATTAATGTGGCTTGAATAGCAAATTACAGTTGTGACGTAACTTCAGAAACTGCTGACCTCCTGCTAGCAGGCATTTCCCAGGTGAAAGCAAAGTCTAACTGAAAAGTTCTCCATTCTCACTACACCCCTGAGGTACAGTAAGCTCCAGGCTTCATCTGAGAGTGCTGTCACCATCATGAACTGACAGCAGTCAAATGAGTGAGTCCTTCCTTCATCTCACCAGATGTTCAGAATAATGGTTTGATTTCAACCTTTGGTGGAGCAGAGCTTGCAACAGGGAGAGCTCAGGCAGGCAGCCTCCTGTGCAAAGCATGAGGAGGCAGATGCTACTGCTTACCACCCCTCAGCTGCAACAAGTTCAGGCTGCATGTGTATGCTGCCACTCATTTACTCCACCCTAACCTAAGCTGTTTGCAGGGATCCACAGAGCAATTTTAAGACATAAGGAGTCCTGATACAGCACAAATGCTTCTGAAGGTCATAGAATCAGAGAATGGCTTGGGGGAAGGGACCTTAAAGATCATCTAGTTCCACCCCCCCTGCCATGGGCAGGGATGCCACCCACTAGATCAGGTTGCTCAGGGCCCCATCCAACCTGGCCTTGAACACCTCCAGGGATGGGGCATCCACAGCTCCTCTGGGCAACCTGCTCCAGTGCCTCACCTCCCTCTGAGTGAAGAATCTCCTACTAACAAAAAGATGCAACAATTGCTTGTCTCACTTAAGAAACTTGTTGAGTCCAGAATCTAACTGCAGTCTCAGTGAGCCAAAAACTAGGGCTGAGCACTTTGGATCAAAATTATGATGCAGAGAAAGTCTTGGGCAAGAAACTGAAAAGCAAGAACATGTAGCTGGCAAAAACAACCAACCAAGCAAACAAAAAGAAACAAAACCAAGCAAACAAAAAGAAACAAAACCAAGCAACCAACCAACCAAAAAATAACCAGCAGGGTTCTTTTCTTTTGATTGAATCTTACAATGACACTAAGTCATGTGGTGAGGGCAAATGGGGATGGGTTGTCCCTGTCCTCTTATAAGGCAGCCAAGGTTTATCAAATAGAGCTAGCAAGTGGCACACAAAAATAAAAGGAGGAAGTTCTTCCAATAAAATACAGCTAAACTGTAGACTTCCTTGCTACTACATGTTATAGTAGGTAAGAATTTGTATTGAATAAATTCAGACATGAGAAACCCAGTGTGGGATACTAACTGCATGAAATGACCAACTGGCTTAACATTTGCATTTACAGCTTCAGACAGATACTATCATGAAAGCATAAAGTGTAAGGATGCCAGATCTCCGAGCTTAGAGGATTTTGGATTGAACAGTCTTGGAAGGTCAGCTACAATATAGTAAATTACCTCTGAACTATCAAACTACTATAAGAGGGTGTCCTGGTTTTGGCTGGGATAGAGATAATTGTCTTCCCAGTAGCTGGTACGGTGCCGTGTTTTGGATTTAGGATGAGAATAATGCTAATAACACGCTGATGTTTTAGCGGTTGCAGACAGTGCTTACACAGAGCCAAGGTCTTTTCAGCTTCTCATACTGCCCTGCCAATGCAGGTGCACAAGGAGCTGGGAGGGGACACAGCCAGGACAGCTGACCTGGACTGGCCAAAGGGATGTCCCACACCATGTGATGTCGTGCTGAACAACAGAACTGGTGGGGTTGGCCAGGTGGGGGAACCACTGCTCGGGGACAGGCTGAGCAATGATCAGCAGGTGGTGAGCAACTGCATTGTGCATCACTTGTATATTCTTTTATTATTGTTGTTGTTGTTTTTCCCTTCCTTTTCTGTCCTATTAAACTGCCTTTATCTCAACCCACGAGTTCTACTTTTTTCCCTGATTCTCTCCCACATCCCATGGGGGAGCAAGCCTTTATCTCAACCCACGAATTCTACTTTTTTCCCTGATTCTCTCCCACATCCCATGGGGGAGCAAGCAAACGGCTGTGTGGTGCTTAGCTGCCTGCTGGGTTAAACCACAACAGAGGGGAATGCACCTTTTGGTCATATTTACTCTCTCTCTGAATTGACTTCAAACAAGAGCCAGGAGAGAAGCTCTGTCTCCCATATCCCAGGCCCTTATGCCATCCAGCACTCATCATGGTCCACTTTATCTAATATGAATGCAGTTACCAGTAGCAGCGTTGGGCTATAGCTCATAAAACACAGAGCAGAGGGAAACCCATTGATTTAAAAATTATTATAAAAGACTGCTAACATTCTATTTAGTAAACTGCATCAAAATAGACACTTCATCTTGGTTTTGCTAAGTTATACAGAGATGCAACAGCAAATAGGGAAGAGACAAACTATAGACAGAAATCAAAGCCTCCACGTGTCTTATTCTATGTATCCTCTTACTGCTTTATACCATTGATATGACTTCTGTCTTTTTAAGCTGTTTTGAGCACTGAAATTTTATACATATTGCTTTAGTAATCTGAAGCCTCCCTTGCTGCCCTAATTGCCAGGATCTGTTTTACACTTGTGCAAAGGACACAAGATGAACTGCTGCTTCAGTATGAATAATTTTGGAAAGAGTGTTGGCTGTGCATGTCTGGGCTGGGGAGAAGGAGATAACTATATGATGCAGAACCTAGCACAACTGCATCTGCATATAAATAGACTTAATCAGAAATGCAAATTGCAATCAGAAGAAATTTTAAAAGCCTGTGATAACTGAGCAGATAACAAAAGGTCAAACTCTTGTATAGCTGAAGGTTTTAAACTGTTACCAGTCAGTGGCAATTCTTTCTTTACGAACAAAATGTAGAAGACGAATGCATGCCAGTCTGTAATCAATGGTGGACAAATTCTTGATATATTTCTCCTATTAATACAACTGTTCTGTTGTTAAACCCCATTTTACACTGTCAATCTCAGCTTATTCAGGAAGCATCAATGAAATGAAAACAAAATGAAACCAAAAATAGTCAGCATGAAGTAATGCAGTTAATTTACATGACCACACATGGAAGCAATTTCTATCCCCTTTTCATATCCATATGTGAAGATCCAGATTGTTATATCTTAACATCCTTGGGTAACCGAAAAAACAAATTATGACTACTGTTTGCTGAAACTGGCAGACTGTTTCATAGTATTGTCAAAATCATGTGTTTTTCTTCCACAGTAAAGGCAGCCTAAGACTCTATGGGAATAACACTGAAAAATATTATTCAACAGTTTCAAATGTTGGCTTCTTTCCTTTTTGAAAGAAATGTTTTTTTATCAATAGTAGCTAAGAAAAATACATTTGAAGAGAGGTACCTAGATATCATATGATTTTACATTCTAAAATGAGAATAAAATAAATATGTAATTATATATCATTTCAAGGTGGTCTCAACATAAATCGATACAGAAGTCAGGCTGAAAAAAAAGTCTTAACATTACAACTTTTAATGTGTAATCTCTCCTACGAGAGATTCTTAAGATTTGAAGCAAAAATGTTTACCAAATATTTCTTTCACTTGACTAATTGCTTTTGAACAAACTAGTGAGTGAAGAGAGCCATCTAGTGTCGTACCTTGGAATTTTAAAAAGGGTTTTCACCGGATGCATGTCAAATAAAGGAGGGTCTCCATCCCCCAGCTCAATAGCTGTTATTCCCAAGGACCATACGTCACATCGAGCATCATATGAGTAGTCATACTGCTGTTCACAAGCAATGACCTATCAGAAGAAAACAGAGAAAACAACGCATTAACCTAATGCACAATTCAGGCCATCCTAGTGTGACACAAAAATACTTCATTGAGTCGTGTCTAAAATCCTAATTAGCTTTCAAATCCATATCTTTGCCTGTATATCCCAGTCGGGAAAAATCCCACAAAATCTAACAGTAAATTAGAACTTCTCTTAGTTGTTTTTTTTCTTTAAAAAACAATCTGCCTTTTTTTTTTTTTTTTAATACGTTAAGCTCCATGGAATGCTTCAAATATCCATACAAACATCGCTCTACTAAATTCTGGTTTTGAAAACACTTCCTACAGAAATCAATGCAATAGCAGAGAATACTATTGATGTTATTCTTATTAACTTCTATGACTATTCATGAGGATAGACTGATTTGCACAGCTGCTTTTTAGATAAGAATATTCCATCACTCATTTCTGCCAATTTTATTCTATTTTTTTTTAGTTTGTCTACTAGGTTTGAGTAGTTAAAAAAAAAAAAATCTTAATTAACATACCATGTACCTTGTCTAAGACAAACTGAAGTTAACTGGAATCTTTCCTTGGACATTAGCAGGGTTTTGCATCACAAACTTGATGCACACTTCCAGTTAACTCATTGTTTGCATTCTAATTATAAGCTAACCATTAGATACAAGCTGGAAACAATTCTGCATTTGAACATGAGATTCAAACTAAAGTTTAAATTTAGCCTTTATCTTTGCAACAGACTCGAGCAAAAATCACAGCTTCATTGCCTTTTATTCTATCATGATTTGGAATTCTGGCTAAAGTTTATCTTCTCAAATTTCATCCATTATACAAACCACTTTGAAAATGTCAGATCCCTGTATGTTGCTAATATCTCCTTCCACGATTTTTTCAAAGGTTTAAGTATTGTTACTAATTTGTACTTGAGATAACCAGAAACTTCTGACAGCAAGTCCCAGGATGGCTGTATCTATGTTCCCATATGAGATTTTTTTTTTATTTTTATTTATTTTATTTTATTTTTTACTTCTGTGTTACTTCCAAGTTCTGTGTTAGGGCTTCAGTTCAGGACAGTGCTGTAGTGCTTTGCAGAGGTACCAACCTGCAAGTCAGCATCTCAGGTAGCTGCTGGCAGTCACTCACAGCCTGCTGTAAGAAAACCTTTCCTTCAGAAGATCCCGATTACTGCTCAACCTCTCAAATACTTTCTCCACATAAGCTCACCTAACAGAGGCACTCCAGGTTCTATACAACAGGCCCATAGGACCTGTCCATCTTTTACTCTGGAACTCATGACATCACTTACTTTATCAGAGATTAGGGGTGTTGCACGTACTATTTAAAATACTACAGCAACACATATGACCTTTTGGGACCAGGTGGTCACTAGTTAATTCCCTTCTCTTCAACAGAATGTCTTGAGAGAAAGCTCGGAAATATTTCTTAGTTCTTCAAAGAATTCATTATAACCTCAATCTCATCCCAGAGATTCCTCATCTCTTGAAAAATATGAGTTTTATGGTGCAGTGGACAGATGCTGTGCAACTCAGACAGCTTTAAACCACCACTCTCATTTCAGAGGCCTCCATGATAATTTCACTTCCTTATACCATGCGTTAGAGAGAAGGAAAGAAATGAATTCTGTTGTAAAAACTTGTAAGAAAGTCAGTGTGGAGATCCATCAGCAATACTGAAATAATTTGTTCTAAAGAGGTCTCACTTGGTATTGGCTGGAATTTCCTACAATGCAGTTTTGCTCAGAGGTTGAAAGGGATGCTTGTGTTTCTTTATTGTTTGTTTCTTTATACAGTTTCCAAAGCATATGTATACCCAAGGACACTTTAAAAAAAAAGTCATGCAAGTCAGCTTCCAAGGCCATGACTCAGAGAAAGCTGGAAGTGGCTTATCCATATGTGACTAATGAAATGCACTTCCTTTTTTAATACATGAAAAATATTTATCTGCTTGGTTGCAAAACTGCTACAGCCCATCTCCTCATAGTGACTATCTCAAAAGTTGCCTGGTTCTCATCATTGTGCTGAGTCCTTTGCAAATAGTTGGCTATTTGTTCTCAAACTTTACAAGGCAGATGAATATATTTTTGTTTTCAAGGGAAGGAAAAGAAGCATCTGTTCAAGGTCCCACTGGACATCAGCAGCAGTGCCAGAAACATAGCTGAGGTCTCCCACATTCAAAGACACCACCACTTTTTACTCTATAAGCATATATAAATTGCTTCTAACTGCAGGCCAATGGCAAAACTTGCTATGTATCTCAGTCTTAGAAAGTTTAACAAGCTACACCAAAACAATATGAGCATCACAGGGCTTTGCATTCATGATGGATGACGAAGAGAAGGTATAATGGCACTGCTGGCTAAAAAAAGAAGTAAGTCTGAGATTCTCTCAGCTTCACAATATATTACATACCAAACAAAGAGAAAGGAATGAATAAAACATCTCTGGATGCCCTGTGCTCCACTGCTAACAGCTATGCCTTCAGTAAATATGGTACATGGTGGTAAAACCATGTGCAATGACACTACTGCAAAATACTGGCACTCTAACCAATGGGAATTAAACACTGTCAGATTCTTCTCCATTCTAACATCAGAGCCTGAAGTGATTCTTTTAGAAAAATATTCCCCTTAATCTACATTCTCTTTGTTTCCAAAAATTCAGCTAACGGACCTTGCTACCAAGTACATTTTAGACAGTTAGCATGACTACAGTGAGATCAGCCTCACAGAAAATGTACAAAATGAACATCTTTTCTGACACTGAGTATGCAGCATCTATATGACTTCAATGATCACTTTGGTTTGAAATAACTTTTAAATTTGTGTGGAACTTATTATTAGAATCTTACCATCTTATGCTCCACTTATAGAAGCACCAAAGGCATTTATTTTTATTTTCAAAGTAAGAGTCTGACTCTACAGCTTTTTCCTTGGTGAAAGGTGTAGCTGGACAGTTGCTTTATATGTTGGCTAGCAGATAACACCACCCCAAAATCTAAACAAAAAGAAAGTTCTCTCAGTCATAGTTTACAAGCTAAGTCCTTGGGAATGCCCCAGTTCTGTCTTGCCTTGAAAACCGCTGGAACTTGTGCAGAGCAAAAATTTCTGAAAGCCAAAAAAAAAAAAGGAAAAATCCCATTGACTTATCCTTTATTATGTTCCTGTCTCTACAGGGAACTCAGAGATGCTTATTTTTTGGGAACATCTGTTCTTTTCAGTCAGAGTTCTGGAGCTCTACCTCTCAGCTTCTGAGCTCTGCTGATTCCTGCTCTGCCCAGTGGGGCATGAAAGCAGAGAGCCCAGAAGAAATGATCTGAAACTGAAGAACATACTACTTCCTTTCTCTACCTTGTGCAAAGACATCATCACATCTGTACCTATTTTATATCCAACAAAATCCTCCCGTGCTGGTACAAGCAAAAAAGAAGATGCAGTTTGCTTACCAAAGCAGCAGGGGATGATGTAGTTAATCTTGAGATTTGCCAGTGAATGCCATGGGAATAAGCACCAAGTCGTTCACTTTGGCACAGACTGGTTACGCGCACACAGCAGCCCAGGTTGCTAAGGAGACAGACTGTCACCTTTTGTACCAGTTGTAATTTCATCATGGTTTCTTGCCCAGCCATACTGCATCAGGATGGAAAACACCCTAACATCACACAGAGAAACGGACGACGCAATGGGAGCTGTCAACACTGTGTGTGTTGAGGGTCACAGTGGGACAGGGTGAGGTGGGGGGCAATTCACCGGTCTGGCAAAAACAGCACAAAAACAAATCAGTCACACTAACTGGAGGGCATTTACAGAAGCTGGTGATCAGGCATTCTGTGAAATTTATGACTTCTACAGAAATACAACACTTCACAGAAACACACAAGATGATTCACTCTCTGACAAGAAGATTTTCTACTCAAGGATATAATTCTACTTGTTTTGAAATCAATGCAAAGATTTCTTTGAACTTCAGCAGGTGTGTAAGTAGATCATGGTGTGGATGTAAAAGAAGGAAAACAGATAATACAGAGAACTAGCTGTTATTTGTACCCTGGACATAGTGCTTATGGGCAGAAAGTAAGCTATACATATGCTCAGCTGAAGCAAAATACATCAAAAACCTTTCGAAGCTTACCTGGAATTATTAGAAGTGAACTTACTTCCATTTTGGCTCCATACAGATAATGCACGTACAAAGTATAGCTGCAAGCACACACAATACAGTAGACTGACAACAACAGTACAGATCTGCTACCTGGAGACAACTGCTACACAATTAGCACAGGTGACCCACCACCAGAAGCGACTCTGGGGTTAAAATGTTGATGCTCCTGAAGAAAGGCAGTGCTGTACTCAGCTGCCGTAGCTAACTAAGCAGCTTATGAGGTGTGTGAGCACAATGCTGAAAGCAGAGCACTGCGTATGAAAAATAAACGTGCCACAAAATTCTTACCCTTGCTGCAAGGAGAACAAAACTGCTAACTACGCAAATCAAAATAAACCAACTGAATTTCTGTATTCCACCGGACACTATGTAATCCAACTTAATTTATCTAGGTGGTAAATATAAAACTAAATATTATTATAAATTCTATGTACTCAAAAAAAAAAATCTAACATCACAACTCTTTCACCATAGCATTTAGCAGCACTGGAGATATTGAATTATCCAGACCAAAGTTAATATATATATATATTTACGGTATATGTAATATATGTATATATGCCTATAAAAATACACATGTATTTATATCTCCCTCCTTTCCACCCCTCAAACACATTCACACAATTAAAACAAGAGCAAATTTATGGCTGAAACTGGTTCCATATTCCCCCATTTTCTTATTTGGATTACAGTTCCTTATTTATGATCATCATTAAAATTTTTCCATGCTGTATCACAAAACGGTTACATTGTTTAAAATGTTACCAAAATAAAAAGTAATGAATATTTTAAATAATTTGCTTTACTAATTATTTCAATTAACGTTGATTCATTGAAAATTAGTTATATATAAGTAGTCAATTGTGTTTTAACATCTGTGAGTAAATGAATTTTATTTTTACCTCACCCAGGTCAAATATTCCTGAGGCCATTAGACTGCCCTGACAGAAGGGTGCTTTTGTAGGGAAATGGGGTACCTCTTATTAAACCAACTGGTACAGTGAGGAAAAAAGATAAGCTTTTGAGCACACATCTGTTTTGCTTTATACCTTGAAACCATCATGGCTTCAACACTACTAACAGTAATGTCATTGACATGTTTTACTACTGACCCACAGAACCTAGCAGTAAGGATACACACTTCATACCCCACACAGATTTGTAAATGGTGTCGCATGAAGAAACTGCAGAGGCACGGAGGCAAATGCCGCCTCATTAGTAAAAACACTTAATGTAGGGATCTCAGTGCGGGGCATGGTGGCACTAAAGTTATTTTCCCTACATTTAAAAAAAAAAAACACACTTTAAATACCCTACATAGAAGTTTTACAAGTCCTCCACATCTGTTGTTTAGGTTAGAACATACAGAAGCATCCCCAGCCACTCCACATCCCTTGACAAGATTATGGCCATGTTATCAATGTAACTGCCAAGGTACAGACCTGCCCTCTGGCTGCCACCCCTTCTTTCAGCCCCCTCCTGCCATGCTGCCCCACAAGGAGGTCCGCAGCTCTCCTGGAGATAAAGGAGAAGGTGATGCATTCTGCCAGAACCCTCTCTGCAGGGAGAGCTTGCTGGTGCTGTTCCGCTGCACTCTCTGCCTCTCATGTGCCATTACCTTTAAAGAAGCCTCTTTGTATTCCAAAACCGAGCTTTCTGAATTCCATTGCTTTCCTTAGGGATTTCAAGCAGCTTCAGTGCAGTGCAACTCTTTGCTACTTCAGCTTGTTAAAGCTAGGGTTTGAGAGCCATAGAAAATGTTTTCTAATATTTCCTAAAAATAATTTCTAACACACCATGGTGTCCCACTGCTTTAACCTCCAGAAAGCAGGGACGTTATTTTAAAACGTATGGCAAGTAGACAATTCCTTTACACCCTACACTTAGCATACTACCATAAATACAGTAATGTTATCAACAAGCATTGTTCAAATCACAATGTAACAAACGTCATTCATACCATTCTTCATGTATTGCATTTATTATTTTTTCCCCACTAAATTTGTGGGATTTTCAAGTATTTCACAATTAATCTTGATGCCAGTTAACACAAAAGTCTGTAGAAGCAGTTGAAATTTTCTCTATGCCTGGCTGTGAAGTTTCTTCCTGAAACTGACTGCTGATTTATTTATTATTATTATTTTGTGTATATTTTTTTTGTTTTCAATCTTATTTCATTTACTGTAATTCACACGGTAAAAAAACAAACTGCAGTGACAGCTAATTCAGTAATATATCTTAGAAGCTGTAAGAGAATAGTTATTACACATTTTTGGAAGATGTTATGAGGAAATATTTTCAACATTTTCCGTATTAACATTAGAGAAGGTACATTGTTCCTTATGTTTCTTTATCACAAAATACATGTACTGTTTCATTGTACAACTGTTTTTAAATGGCTTTTAGGCAGAAAAGTGTATATATATATTCTTGAAATCTATTTCTGCTATCTAAGCTGTGAATTCCTACAGTTCATTATAAATCAGCATTTTAAAAAAATTCCATGCTTAGTTGGCATTTAAAGGCATAGTGAAAGTGTGCACATCAGAAGAGCTAATTTTAATAAGGAATTACAGCAAAGAGACCTAGAGCTATTAACAGGATGGTGACCTTAAGTCCTATGAGGTAAGCAAAGAGCTGTCAAATAAGATAGGCTGAAGTGGGGCAAAATGAGAATATATTCAATAGTTTCAGGGGAATTTATCACTGTACTCGTTTATTTATAGTTAATTAAAAACGTAAGTCCAGGATAGTGATGGCATTATCTTTTCTACATTATTTTTCCAACTCAGTATTTAACTACACAAGATGTATTCACTATTAAATGTTTGTGGTTTTTTGGGGGGGGAGGGGGCTGCAATTTTTTTCATGTTTCCTACAATACAAAGGTAAATAAGAGGTAAATAAGAGAAATTAGACCTAATCTACAGCTTCCAAATGTAAGCTGTTTTTTGTCCAAATCCTAAGGCCTGACTACAGCCCTTACTTTAATGAATACCGACGACTTCAGTGGAAAAGTTGTTGCGAGTCTTCACTAAATGAGATTTTTCTCTTCATATATTTTTCTACTACATTACTACAGATGTCCTTTTTGTGCTTTTTATTTTTATTTTTCAAACTAGTTTGGTTGGCTTTTCTTTAGATCATGCAGAGAAACAGATTCATACTGAATGCAAATATTATCAATTGTTTCAGAATTAGACTTACTTCACACGCATATGAACAGATTTAAAGATAAAAAATACAAAGGAACACTGGAAAAAAGACGATTTAAGCTAGTCACCTATTGTTCTAACACTTCAGAAATTTATTCTGATGCTCAGATGTACTCAGTTTTATCCTGAGAAATATGCCTTGATTCAGGAGGGGAAAGGAAAATAATCTGTTGTTTCTGAATCATTACTTCATGTTGGCAAGACAGTAACAAAAACCCAAAGTACAGAGTTGACACAGCTTTAAATAATAGTGTGACATCTGAAATCCCTCAGAAATCAATAGCAAAATAGAGCCAAGATTTTACCTCTGATGTACTCATTATTACGGAACTCATATGATATACCTTTACCAATCATCATCAGCCTTTCTTTTCTACTGTTGTGTGTCATATTTCAAAATGTAATTCTTTAAAGGATCAACTATGTTTTAATTTCATTTCTTCCAAACAATAAGTATGCACGCACCATTGTCATTTTCTAGCAGTTATCAATAAAATATAACATTGTACTCCTTGGGTTCTTCATTTGCTTTCAGCATCGCTTCAGTTCTTTCTGTCTTCAATTATCTTTTCCTATTTCTGTTCCCAAAACTAGACTTAGGTCAAAGAAAATGTACAGATTCTAACTGAGCTTGTTTCAAGAGTCAAGTTTAGTTTCGAAAGTCTAGCTAGCTAGATCATGAAACTAAAACATGAACTGGTAAATAAAACTCAGACATCAGAAGCAGGTATGGTTGTATGCTTTTGTGGTATTTCAATTACTTGGGGAAAAGAAAATTTGCAATACAATTCTGACTAGGTTTTGTCCAGTTCTGCAATGGAGGTTGAAAACAAGACACATTAAGGTTTAGAACTAGGGATGTAAAGGCAGTTCTGTTCAGAAGTTTCAAATCTGGTTTCTCCTGCTAGCATTCAACACAATTTATTTCAGCATAATAGAAGCAGCCTTCAGGTAACTTCAGGTGTTTGGTGATACGCAACTTTAAACAACCACTGTACTTAAACAATTCTGCCTTATTTATCTTTCTTTGGCTTGACTGTACTAAGTGTTCCAGTTTCTGCATGTCTATGTTTGTAAGTGTGAGACAATACTAATTAGGTTAAACAGCAATGACTGATTTTCAGTGAGTCTACTTTAAAGCTTCTCTATCTTTGCCAAGTTCATTACTTGCTTCCACACTGCCTAGTTCCTCTCTGCATTTTCATTTTCAGCAACTTTTTGGTTAACCCTGTGCTCTGCTCAAAACAAATGCTCAAGGACAAATCTTTTTGATCTGTCCTGTCACTGCTATTCAAGCCTCCCAGTCATCAGGAAAAAATAAATAAATAAATAAAAAGATGCCCCAGTCACTCAGAACAGTTAAGCTGCTGCTTTTCATGCTGACCAGCAAGAACACTGAGCTGAACAGGATACCTTATGACATCCTCAGCTGCTGCTATTTTCCTATCATCTTCTGCTATTGCAAGTACCAGATTGTAGAATCCCTTTGATGCATTTTGCAAACTTCATTTTAAAACATGATGTTTTTCCTTGTTATACAGACTGCTCCTTATCCAGGCTTATCTAGCGATTCTTGTTTCCAGTGTACTTGTGTCCTGCTTATATCCAGTTATTCATCCATATCTGAATACCGTCCTGCGGTTTACCCAGGAAAATACTCCCCCGTCAGCTTCACTTCACCAGCTTCATTTCTCTGAAACACTCCTCTAGTCTCTTTCTTCAAAGCAGGCTTTTTCCATCTCCCCTCTCTATTTCCCCTTCAGATTAAGTCCACCTTTCTCACTCTTACATGAGATGAGGTCCCACAATTGCCTTATGCTTTGACTGGGGCTCCTATGTTTCACATGAAGATAGTAAAGTCCAATTAAAAAAACTAAAAATCCTAGTCTTCATGCTTTCTATTTCTCTGATTAATAACATCTCTTTCCTGTCCTTTAAGGTATTTTTGGATTTCACATAGATTCCATCCTATGTCAAAACCTTTAGGCAGCAAGATTTTTGTGACTGTTGAGTGCTTTTCTAGTTTTTACTGACCTTAGCACAGTTTCACCTAGAAATCACTGTTCCTAAAAAGCTGCTACCCAGGCAGAGTTTTTCAGCTTTTTTTTTTTTTTTTTTTTTTTTTTGCAGTTCTAAGCCTTCACCTTTCACATAAAAATTTGGCTGCATATTTTAAAAATAAAAGAAAGGTTTCCCTAGAAGTAAGGCAAACTGCACCTCACATGAGGGTTGAAATAGGTCTTTCATATGAACACAAAGAAAGCAACTGTAGTGACTTGAGCATGTGTTACAAAACTGGTCATTTAAAAGCTATTTCAACAGAAGTATAACGGGTATTTGAGCATTGTGCAGCTGTTTTGCAGATTGGTACACCTATGAAGCCTGATCAGCACGGCTCACACAGGCATGCAAATGTGATATGAATGACTATCCTTATGATACTGGGTTGGTGATTTTGACAAATCTGTTCAGAAAACAGGAAGCATTCAAAGCTAGCCCTGCTCCTGTTTTGATGTCCTATGCACAGAACATTCATTTGTTACAAGTGTGTTGTATTTCCTCATCAAATCTATCTCAAAGCCTCTGCTTAATCCTTTGGGTATTTACCTTACGTTTGGAATGAATATTTTCAAGCAGGATGGAAAATAAATTTGGTATTACTGCCTTTGATTGCCATTATTGAAGCAAGACTACTGTAAAAATCACTTCTAATAATCTGAGTTCAATAAAGTATTACATAATATGTCCATTATTGTGTAGAGGAGTATGCTATAAAGGTTTCAGACTGTCTTCAATGAAGGTGATTCCATAAATAACGCTTGCACAGTGGTTTCTAAGGTGTCTTGTGTCTCCTTTGTGACGTAAACTGGTTGTTATGGAGATGGTAAAATATCAACCATTCTTTGTGAGACTGTGCAAGATCAATTTTGGATCCGTTACAGCAGCTTCTTTTCTCTGCTCAGCTGTAATCCGCCTTCCTTAGCAAGAGAAAGGGATGTATAAAAAGTATAAAGTATTTTAAAACAAACAAATGTTTACACAATACTTTAAACTGTTTGATGTAGAGAAATAGACCTGTGTGCACTTGTAACAGATGCAAATTCCATCCCAAGTTCGCCCAAATTCAAATAAGTCTAATGGCCTTCAACATAAACGAGGCATAAACTGTTATTTAGGTTTAACAGCTTAAAAATAAGCAGACCACTCCCTTTTCATCCTCTATTTTTTTTTAATTTCATAATCTGTATCTTATAAAAAATACCTTGTTTCTTACAGAGGGTAGAGCAAAGATTAACATATTTGTATCTTAAAATCTTTAATTAGATAAATATTTAATTAGATCAATATCTAATTAACCCCAAAATTTACTGAAAATACATAAGTGACTTTTTTCAAGAATGTGTTAAAACTTTCTAGAGCTTCATGAAATAGAAGGAAAAGGGTTATGCCTGGGGAAAATTATATAAAAATATGGTCTAAGATACTTGGCTAGGACCCCTATAGATTATTCTTCTCCATTTTTAATCTATGCCAATCCATGGGTCCAAGCGCGCATGTCCCCAGTCAGTGAAAGAATTCTGAACTTTAGGTTTTGCCACTCACAAACATACAGAGTCCTTGTACTACCTCACAAAGTCAACCAGCTATAACCATTATCTGTCTGTGGTATTCTGTTTTTGAAATAAATCTTGTAAGAGCAAACAAACAATAATCAAAACATAAAATTCTTTGTCTAGCACTGGCTGCTTTTTAAATCTGGGAGTAAACACTTGCTCAGATTTTAGTAGAATATGCACCAATTGCTCTTTCCACCCTGACATCTCTCCTGCTGCATTGACAGTTGTAACTGTTCACTGGTGGGAAATAATTTCTTTAAACACAACACGCACAACTTCTTTGATGCCCTTTTTACATTTTCAATTACCTACTTCTCTTCTACCATAGCATTTGAAAAAATCTGTGAGTAGTAGTATGGATTACAGTAGACTGACTACACTTGAAAGCTATTGTTCTTTCCTAGTAAACACTTATTTCTGTTTCAGTATTTACCTTCATACCATGACTGATTCCATGATATCAACATGTATATGACTACTTTGAACTATGCAATGTCGTAGCTTACTGAAACACTTTATTCATTACAATTTTTTTGGCCCAACTACTTCACAGTACAGTCTGTGATTAAGGTTAAAGAACACACAGCTGAGTCAGGGTTTTTGCAGAGTCCTGTAGCAAGACAGGAATGTGGAAACTCCACAAGAAGAGATACTTCTTTCTCCTACTGTGTGGAAGTGCCAACAAATCACACATTGCAATGAAAGGAGACAATCCAGACAGGATTAAGAAAATATTTGCCTACCTCAGGTGCCATCCAAAAGGGTGTTCCCACTGAAGTGTTTCTACGCAGCCGTGTGCTGGTGAGTTGGGCTGAAACACCTGCAATAAAACACATCCAAACTTGGCTTCAAATTCATTATCTCATTTCAGTCAGTTTACTTCAAGTATCTATGAAACAAACCTCAAGCCTGAGAGTACAGCTGCAGAATGCCCGGTCAAACTAGGTGCAGTATTTGTACTGAATTCTTTGTTTGATTAATTTCATTTTTCCCTTTATTTATAGCTTGTCCCAGACAGACGACAGCTTGCTGTTTTCTTTCAGACTTGCTGAGATTTTTTGAGAATGACACTCAGTTTGAAGCACTTTCATTCAAATTCAAAAATTTAATTGGCACCTAAATATCACAGACGTGTGATCTGCTGTTTTCAAGAGTATAAACTGGAACACTTCAAATTGCAACCTGAATTTAAAACTTCTGTTCCAGAAATATTGTCCAAGTCCAGCTGAAATTTATTCCCTGAATGCTGCTGGCAGGAAACTTGCTCACTGGAGTATTTGCTGAAGCTCCTGCTCAACAAAACATTTATGCACTTACTTAAATCTTTCTCTGTGGAGAAAGGCATGGAAGCTCAAGCTCACATGGTAGCTTGTACTGAGAAGTTAAGCACGTGCTTAAAACAAAGCCTGTGCTTCAGTGCTTTGCTGACTAGAGCTGGACTACTGAAGCACAGCCGAAAAAAGGAAGGAAGGAACTAGAGTGAAATCAAACACCACTAACAAATTAGAATAAACTTTCACAGCAAATCTTTTTCTGTGCTCTGGTCAACTTATAATTGAATTGTAGAATTCAGGAGCATTCCAATAAGCTGTCACAAAACCAATATTGACTTAATATTTCACGTTAATATTGTTGAGGAAAAGAAAAAAGAAAAAGACGACACAGTGGTCTGCTCCTATGGTACTACTCACAAAGAAAAACAGGTAGACACTTATTGGAATCACGCACAAATCTATTATAAGGAATTGAGACTCAAAATTATCATTTGTAATTTAAATAATTAGTTTGCTAACTCCAAGATTCAAGTCTGTATTTATTTTTCATTTCAGTGTGATTGCAAGCCTTCAGTGATTTACTGAATATCACTGCGAAAAACATAATGAATGAAGCCTACAACAAGCCTCTGTGCATTTAGCTCCCGTCTCTCTTTAGGTAGCCTAACTTACAGCTGCTATGTACGGACATTCCAAAACAGTGCAGAATATCAAAGAGCTGAGACAGGGAGAGAGAGAGAGACGGTGCAAAAGAGAGAACGAACATGAGCATGAATGAATGATGAGTTGCAGACATTTTGGGCCAACTTACACTGTGGTCAACATTTATTCAAATATATCGTGCTGTTGAGAGCAGCTGAAGGAAGAAATACATATTACATTGAAAAAACAAGTTGTAAACTCATGTGATAAAGGCAAAGAATTGCCTTTATCCTCCTCAATTAAGGATATCTGTGCAATTCTCTCTATGCACTAATATCCATATGTACTGTCTTGAGTATGAAATTGCTTCCCCCCCCCTTCAAGATTCTGTCTTATTCTGTGGACAGAATGGATAGAGCTCACTGAATAGGTAGTCACTGAATACTTCCTTTTATCCCCATCAATTTGAATTCTAGTCCCTTAGGTAGTATACCCATCCAATACTAAATTTAGACTTATTATTTCCTTTTCCTTTTGACATGTTTCCTTTGCTCTGTATCAAACAGTAAATCTCCTTAACATTCCTGCAAAATGGGAGAGGATTATTAGTTCCAGGGATTAACCTAAAAATATCAAATGCGTCCACTGTTTTTGTGTACTTAATCTGAAATCTTTCAGTTTTCAGGCACTCCACATGCCTCAAGTAGAGCTGTAATAGATCCCAGCTGCAGTTCAAGAACACTTAGCTCTTCTGCAAGGGAGGAAAAGATGTTTCAGACTGGGTACTGGGAAAATGAGGAACACAGAGTGGCCATGTCTAAAATGTTTGATGCAAATGACTTGCCAACATCAAAAAGAAACTGGCAGAAGCTGGAATAGTCTCCAATTTGATGCCATTCAGCTGTCTGAACTGCAAGACCCTTCTCTTCCTCAGCTCTGCATTTTTCACAATGTATCTTCCACTTTCTGCAACAAATGAGACACACAGTTCTACAGACAACAATTTTGCCTGTGGCTGACTCAGTCCTAATTTGTTCCCAGAGTACCTTCTGTGACTAAGGCAGTGGACTAGAGAGAAAAATAGCAACTTAATGAAAGTTTGCTGCATGATACTTCTTCAGACAGGAAGCACGCAGATATGTGGGCATCTTGGCAACTCCTAATGGTTAAGCATTAGGAAACACTTGAGTGTTTGCTCATATCTTTTTCTGAGGTAGTCATATTTGTTGTAATTTGCTAGTCTTATTGTTTAAACTTAAATGTTATAAAACACACACACACAAAATAAACAGAGAGAGAGACCCATGAGATGCCAGAAAGGTTGGGATTCTCAGTTTCCTTCATGCACTGCTAAGCATACATCTGTTATTCACACAATACTATTCTCAATGATGATTACCTTATGCATTATATGGCTTTGCTAATAAAAAATCATATAAATATGTATTATAATCATATAAATATATATATATCATATAAACCATATATTACTAATAATCTGTTTCTGTTACCACTAACAAAATTGATCATTCCATTGCATGCATATCTGATGGACTACAGCACTCCCTTATTTCTCCGAGTGCATATTTAAAGGAAAAAAAATGTTGAATCAAGTTAAATTTTATTGCCAAGTCCCTTTCTGTCTCCCTCCCCTCTCTTCTGTTTCTTACAATGTTTCCAGATTGGCCGTGCTCATATCTAACAGCAAAATCACAAATTAAATGGATATTAGGTTTTGGACCCATGGGACCATTCTACCTTCTGCTCAGAGGGAATAAAATGCTAGAGGCTAGCAAAAGTCATTTCAGAGAGAAGAATGTTTTCTTTTCATATGCAAAAGATACAATATTTAAATTTAAATTAGGAGAATTACCCTGAAACTGACATTCGTTGCAAAATGCAAAACAGCTTTGTAAATAAAATGACACCTTCAAAGCTACTTCTAATTATTAAATTATTATGTTTATGCTTTTAAGTTAGAAGTCTATTGATGATTTTTTTGTTAGAATTTTTATTCTTGCTATATCAGGTTGCTTTTCCATTTTTCCTACTCAAAATAATCTCCAGTATCCTCCTGAAAAAATCATCTCTCACTATAGCATTCTGCCTTCCCAGTGGAAAGTAAACAGATGCCTTTGGCTAAACTGCATGAATCAGGAAAACAAATGGGAAGTCCATACCAAAGTCAACGAGCTTGACTCCACCTTCTGTTGTCAGAAGAATGTTGTTCCCTTTGACATCACGATGAATGATCCGGTTATTGTGCAAATGCTGAAGGCCCTATATGCCAGCAGTAACAAAAATAAGTTTACTCCATTATTTAAAAACAATTACCCTACTATTAGAGAATATAATGAAGACAATCTGCACATAGTCTATAGAAACATCTGTCCACCAGATTACACGCTTGATACAACCCCTGCTGCTATAATAGCCCACATAATATTGTCAACATTACCATACTGTATAAATGGAAAATGTATGTATGAGATGAGTAAATTGCACCCTCTGCTGTCATTACAAGCCCAATGAACATCCTTACCAAGAGAGCACCATATAAAATGTATGAGATTATAGGTTCATCCAGTCGTTGGCCACACTTCAGCAGACCTTTGACAAGCTCTGTGACAGAACCTCCATTGCACAGCTGTGAAGGGGGAAGTTGCAAAGGGGAAAAAAGCAAGACAAGTCTTCAGTTACTCAGTATGCTTGTTTAAGCTTTGAACACCTACCAAGCAAAATTGCACTACAACATAAGTCTGGGAACAACTAGATTTTTACCTTGCAATTATTTATGTTGTCCTCCCTACCTTAGAATATATTTTATTAACGATGTTAATAATAAATCGCAGTTACTTAGGTGGAGAGAGGGAAGTGAAATTTTACAAAGTGCAACTTATAAAATGTAATTAAAAATCAAAATATTATCAACAGGACTGCATTTTGTTGTTAAAAGAGGATTTATAAGTCCAATTTAAATTATTTGAGTAATTATTTGAGTATTTTCACATGTTATAAAACATTGTGTTTTTGAAAAACTGTTTTTGCTCAAAGAAAAGGTCAGACAGAAAAGACTGATGCCCTTAACTGGGAGGCAACAAATTGCAGTCATTTTAAACTTTCACTCCATCAATGCTCCTGCTGGCAGGCAGTATAAAGTAGACAGAAACCATATCTCTATACTCCAACTTGATGGCATGTGCTGCCAACAACTGATATGAAACATTCTGATCCAGAGAAGCCATTTCTTGCAAGCATTTCCTATTAATGTGCTGCCATACAACAAAAGAGGAGGAAGAGGAGAATCTTTGTAAATATGTTTTCACCCACACCATTAATTCACTGTCCATGTCCTTCTAGCAGTTATTCCCCTCTTTCTCTGTCCTTTTCTTAATATTCCTAATTGTTTGACAAAAAAATGATGGGAGAATTGATTGCTTTTCTCTCACTGAATTTTCTCTTCTATACCTGTTTTTGTTGCCTGCTTTCTAACCAACTTTTCTGCCATACAAAAATCACATGCATTTCAACACAAGTTCATTTTACATTGTCAGTATTAAGCTTAAAATACTAAAATGTAAATCAGGAGAATTGTATGAAACCATAAGTTCAAACCCTCAAGTTTTGCATTTCACAAATAACTTTTCAAATTGCGTATCATTTCGATTCTTTGATATCTGAATGTTTTTCCCTCATTTATTGCTAGCATCCCCTTGCCTCAAAAAAATCCACCAAACTACAAGTTCTAGCACTGGAAAAAAACTGATCACATGATACACAAGACATGCTTTATTTAAGTACGTGAAGAAAAATTTCATCTATGAAAACACTGATGAGTCATGCAGGAAATTGACTTTACTTTTTAATTCATTAGTAGGGATTGTTTTTTTCCCAGATCAACTGAGTGGGAGCATTAGACCAATATCAATCACCAAATACATTTACCTGAGAACTTCTTCATCTCATAAGAGAAAGGACGTTTTTCTTTCCATGCTTAACCATTCGCTGACAAGACACTACATCAAAGGTTTTCATTTATCACGTTCATTGCAAAAAACATTCTATTGATACAGACTGTCTTAATATTATCCCCCCGCCACAAAAATACAGAAAAGCATTACATTTGGAAAAAACAAAATAAGGCTACTTTTGACAGAAAATGAGACAGTCTGACAGTTGTTTGGTAGCATATATTAAATGAATGACTATCTCTGAAAATAAATAAAACCCATAAACACCACTACTGCAGCTGCCAGTGACATTGCTCTTGCAAAGTCAGCAAAGATCCTGGACAAAATGAACTTGTAAATTTCATTACCACTTTGTACCTAACAGTAATACTTTAAAAAATGGACTGACGCACATTTAGATGGAAAAGGAGGAAAGCTTGCTTTACAGTTGTCTGTGCTACACCTACCCAAGAAATACAAATTGTTTATCTCTAAAATTCCATATATAGCAAATTGCATCATCATAAAAATACTTAAGGTGTCTACTTCTCATCTTAGGCATTTATCAAAGTAAGGTCCTGCTTGTAGTGAGTAAACGTGCCAAAACTGTGCCTAAAGGGAAAAAAATAACCTACAACATTTTTATTAGAAAATTTGTAAGTTGCACATCAAATAAAAATATTTCATCAAAGACTCAGGGATCAAAGTCTGAGTATTTTGTATATCACCTTTTACCGAAAAAATGTGTTAATGTATAATATAAAAAGTAACTGCTATACATACATAAATTTGCATGCAAATTCCAAGAGATGAAGTGGTTTGCCTTGTCTGGTAAATTTATCCATATAAGGAAAATACAAATTTTTTAATGTCAAATTTCTTTAAAATTTTGGAAAATGTGCACCAAAAGCCACCTGACATGAACTTACTTAATTGATAAGTTCTATACAAAGAACTAACTCTCTCCGATTCTACATTCAATTTTGTTACACAGAATATTTCACAATTTTGCTGAACAAAATTTTGTTATATGGAATACCCTATATGATGTATCTGTCCAACATGACACACTTGAAATTAAAAAGAAAACACATGGGAAACCAAGCCCAAATTCAAGACAAAACCAGCATGCATACAGTTAAAAACAAAAACAATAACAAAAATACTAAGCTCCTTTTTCAATAGTTACTGAAATGTAATATGAAACATCCAAAACTGTTCATTCAAGCTACATAATTCTGCAGTACATAGAAGTTATATGTATTGTTGAGATTCCACATCTTACAAGTGGAAATAAAGCTTCCCCATTCTGATTCCAGTCATCATTCAAGAATAGGGAGTGGAATTTCTGAAGTGATCTGTAATTAAAAAGTAAATGCTAACCTTTTCCAGTCTAGTTTTAACAGAGAGAATTTTTTTAATGGCATGTTTACTACTCATCAGTCTGTTCAAAGCTCTGTATCTATTAAGCCTAGAAAACATTTAGAAGAAATCCTCATCCTGGAACAATCTTTGGCAGTCGCTTAACTGGCAACAAGACTACCAAGTGTAATTTTACACTTGCAAGAATTTTACTTCATTGCAAGAATACTGATTGCCACTGCAGAACAGTTTATAGTAGGCATTTCTGTTGCTAGTTGCTAGAATAACTCACTTCTAGTTGTTAATTACTGTAATACAGATTTTCCCATTACATTTCCTCTGTTCACTTTTGCAATAGGGAGCATGTTTGTTAACTGTCTTCCATGTTACTTCCTCATAACGTTTTGCATTCCCTTTGAGTGCCTGACCTCTCAAAAAAATTAGAGAAATGTTTTATCTAATATTTTCTCCAACATTAAAAAAATCAAGCTGTTTTTAGCTAAACCATTCTTATCAACAAGATTTGCTAGGTTTGGAGGCAACATGTAGCAACTTGAATAGAAATGCAAGGACATTCTCTATTAAATAAAGTTTGTGTGTGATTTTCAACAATACACTAGGACACATCATCTATCACCAGTCTTTTGATAAATGACCCCTCTCAGAGAATCATGAAAGTTGGTGACTCTTCTAGCAATACAGAAGAGGGACCCACCAACATTTGCTAGTTAAGATGTAATACTATCAAAACGTTTTTACCTCAAGTACTAGCCAGAGCTGTCCTCCCACATATTGATCTGCTTTGTAAAACATCCCGTAAAATCTAACAACGTTAGGATGATTGGGAAGAAACTGCAAAATATTATATTCTGCTTCAATTTCTTCATCTACATCCTGAATAGGAAACAAAAATACAAAACATATAAACACTGTAAGCCTGTACAAAGCAAGAATAAACTCCTATGGATAAGAAGAATCATTTTTAACCAGTTTTACTTTTAAATGGGTTTATTTTACTGCAGCTGAAAGTACTCACACAATACTGTAAATTTAATGCACATCAAATCATGACACTTGGGTTTTTTTGTTGTGTTTTTTTTTGTTTGTTTGTTTTAACATACAGAAGTATGAAATCTGTATAAAGCAAGCAGTTCTTCAAGGATTCTTTTAATGCCTAATATACGTAAACAGAAAAGTAAATCATACTAAACTTTGCTTGGCTGTCTAAATAAGAAATTTACACATGTATTAATTTCTAACCTGTTTTCAAACATGCATATTTTTTAATGTGTAAGCTAAATGCAATGTGAACCTTTGATTCATTCTTTTGTCTGAGATCCAAACAGGACCATAGATGGGACCAAATAGAGAACAATTTAACTCTCACTAAAACTGGAGCTGGCACAGAACTACCTCCAAGAATTTGGCATGTGCTGCTCTTCTGTTTTTACCTTCACTATCGCTTAGTAGTAATATCCACTTACAAAAGATAACCATAAAATATCCTAAAGTTCACAGTACTTCTTCAATGGAAGAAGTAATTCTTTTAGGGAATACATAGAATAAAACAAGAACATTTAAGATTAACAGCACCTTTTATTTCCCCTGCTATAACAGGCCCTGAAGAGGAATGAATGCCTTTGTGCTTTCTTAGCATGTGCATGCTCCAAGCACAGGTGTGTCTAAATTTGTACCAGAAGAATGATATAGACATAAAAATGAAACCAGGCAAATGCTGTCTTCAAGTAATATGCAAGATGATGAAATTGTCAGCTGTACATTTCAGGTGCTGGTACCAAACTGTTTCTTTCTGCCAATGCATCCTGTGAAAATTCTTTTAAATTAACGACAGTTTAATATTTTTACTTACACTAATTGGATCCAGAATCTTAACTGCTGCCAGACTCCCATCTTTCTTATTGGCAACCTTATAGACTTTACCATAAGTGCCTTTTCCAATAGTCTCTATAATTTCCCAGGTATCTGATGGATCAGCTAATGATTCTAGTCCAATCATACTGGAATTATATTGAAATAATCCATACAATGGCTTCCTGGAAAATAAAGCAGACACACATATAGCAGGAAGCTCTAAGTACCTCTGTACTGAAGCAGCAGTGTTATGATAAAGAAATCAAATATTGTCCTAATTTAAGAAGAAATGCAGATAGAATGACAAATGAAAACCAGGCAGAAACATAAGATCACTAAATAAAGGAATGCAAAGAAAACACTGGGGACCATTTCTCTTTACTTACTTCGCTGCGAATATTAACTACTTGCTTCAAACATTGGCCCATACCCTGCATCATTCTGAATCCATTTTAACAAGTTTTGACAAAATCTGATCTCTCCCTTTACTGCACACTCTTTTAATGGATATTTTACACAACTGGCTTAACACAGCTCATGAAACGAGAGCCTATTTCTTGTGCATTAAAAAGCCACATCATACATTTAATGTATTGTATCTAACGCTCCCTGGATAATTGCCAGGCAAGCATTCAGTAGGTATAACACTTCATTGTATCTGATATATCTACAACAGGGCTATGTGTAACTAACTCATTAAAAGTTCAGACTGGGCTGGCAGGTATCATCACATACAAAACAATGTGATAATAGGCAACAGGTATGTCACTGGGGTAACATTCATCACTGCAGACGTTTCTCAACAATTCCACTTGTCTCTATCTCTGTATTTCAGCCAGTGTGTTATGGTCAGCTACACTGGCTGACTGCACCTCTACCTCCAGGAGAACTCCCAGTCAGAGGAGCAGTTTCCCCAAACACCCCAGAGTGGTTTATGGATCACTGCAGCCTATGCAAAGGGCTCCTTTCAAGTGTTGGAATTACACAGATGACAAGTTCTGGTGATCATGAACATGATGTATTTCATGTTTTCATGGGATTTCATAGGATTTCATTTCAAGTAGCTAGAATCTAGATCTTGTCCCTGAACTGGAATTAAAGAAAGGAGAAATTAAGTTTAAGATGAGATTAATGTAAACTTCTTCTATAACTCATCATTAGGGAAGCTGACTGTTTCATGGCTTCTCTAAGAAAGAATACTATTTGCCCATTTGGTGGCATTTGGTAGGTAGACCATTTCAGCTACCTTCACACTTAACTAGGAGGCAAATTCTGACATCCATGAACAAGCTGAAGGAGAAAAATAAGAAAGCGATCTTAACAAAAGCAATTAAAGACAACACCATTGCTGAATGCAAAAGCTCTCAATTTCTGGAGATGGATCAACTAGCACCTCATTCCAAATGAGCTCAAATACATACCTGAATTTTAAGGTTTAAGCCATTTCCTTCTAAGCATATCTGATATTTGCAAACCTGCTTGCAATAATTTAAAAAAAAAAAATCTACCGTCTTATTTACCTCTACAGCACTTCCAGCATCAGTAACAAATATCTGGCATGAGAAATTTAGTCAGAAAGAAATGTGAGCCTGACTAGGGAAACTGAGAAGTTAAAAAGGAATGAAGCAGCAGCTATTCAATCTAATTAAAGGAATAACTGTGTTTTCTGTGCATGATAGAGAAGAAAATAACCTGCCTTCAAATTCACATGTAAGGCAGATCTGTATAGCAGCATTCAAAATGGAAGCATGTGTCCATTTGCACACTTTGTTCCTTTCCAGAAGAACGAAACTTTTAAAATCCCTTTAGACACCAAGAAAAACATTTACTTGTTATTAAAGTAATTTACCATACAGAAGGCACAAAACAGGTCACAAAACATTTGGTTCCTTGACCAAAAAAAAAAAAAAAAAGCTAAATAAAGACGGGAGAAGAAGGGTGGAAAAAAAAAGCTAGAGTCAACATCATTAATCTGTTGAGGGTCAATAATGTAAGTTATTAGGACAGTTTCTCACTACTTGGATCCAATACAGCATGCTGCAAATAAAGAACAGTATTAATACAGCATGCTGCAAATAAAGAACAGCATTCCAAATACATACAGCCAGCACCTCAACAGAGAGGCAGGTCAAGTGAAAGAATTCATAGAAATCAGTGAACAGACTGTACTACATGCACTGAAGACAACAGCCACAGACATGTTCCTGATAGTTCCTGATAAGCCAACCTTAGAAGCAAGGTTTGCTTGGGATGGGGGAATGAATGCAAATGGAAGTAGGAACTGTTGCATATCAGATTAAAAAAAAAAAAAAAAAAAACACGTATGAACATGTCATTTTAATGCTTTGGGAGAAATACTACAGATGTTCATGTGCAAAGACAAAAAAAGAAGATTACAAACTTCTTTGATGCAACCCTACCAAAAAAAAAAAAAAAAAAAGAGAGAGAAAAAAGCAGCTGGTATTTCACTATCACCAACATCTAGGCTATCACTCAGAATGTCCAGAAAATGATACACGGCACTCCTTGTACCAATGTGATATTCATTAAGATGCCTCCCCCCTGAGCAGCCATTGTGGCTAAATATGTTTTTCCTTAAAAGCAAAACAAAACTGAACTAAAATCCAGTGCCATTTCTTGCCTTTGTTCTGATTAATAAGTAATCATTAAAATGCTGTCTCCAAATTTTCTACATACTATAGCAGTTCCTTATACCAGGAGACAATGCAAACAAAATAGAATTTAATGCAAAATTGTTATAGATGGAGTCCTGGTGAAAGACTAAAAAAAAAAACAATTTAATAAGTGCTTCTATACATTCTGATAACAAGGCAGAATTTTGTTTATGCACTATGTAGAATCAGATTTGCCAGATACGTAGCATAAACCTCTTCTGCTTAAACTAAAACAGCCTCTTCTTGAACTCAAACAATACATACCTAAATGAGGTTCTACATCTGTCATCAGCAAAAGTGCTCACTGCACACAACATAGTAAGCATTATGACATTCCTATGATAGATGTAAAAGTTTTGCAGTACAAAAAAAAGAATATATAGTATTTTCAATATTATAAAATCTGATTTTTTTAAATGTGCAATTTCAGTTTTTTCCTTTAGTGTTTAAAGTGAATTTTTGCTATTTTTTTCCTTCTTACTGATTTACTGAGCTTCAGAAGATAACATGCCTTAAAACAAGGGCTACCATATACTTTTTATTTATTTGCACAGTGAAAAGTTACATGTGAATGCAGACGCTTTAAAAAAAAAAAAAAACACATATCCAGAAGATCTTAATGCTAAAATGCTGAAGCTGAAATTTCTTTAGGAAGAACTTTTTCCTTTCACTCCCTGCACATCAGGCCTCACACCTGTTCTGGGCTTTGAAATGATATACAAAGGGTGGCTTCTAGCTGTGAAAAACTTACCATTGTCCTCCCCAGAGGGAGCCTCAACCTATTAGAGACCTACTGATTACAAGGATTTCATGATTCCTGCCACCAGATGGAGAAAACTTCTCAGTGGTTAAATCTGTTCCAAGCGGGCAAGCAAAATAGCCTACACCAGCTGCTGAAAAATTACACTTTGGCAATTAACTCTATTGGCTGGGGAACATCTTACACAAAGCTATTTGTGACTGCACACACAAGAGCTATTTGAGGAGTGACTAGATGCTATCAACAAACCCACTGCACTCTACCAAACCCTGTTTTGCATACTATAGAAGAATGCAAAGCAAAAGCAAGGACAACTTGATGGAATCTAGACAAGCTGCTCTCAGGCTGAAATAGGGGCAAACAGCATGATTTTTATTATTATTATTATTATTTTGTAAAAGGAAGAGATAATACACTAACTTTAAAATAAATCCTGTAAAAGTTTACCAACCAAGACGGACAAGAGGGCAAAACAAAAAATTATTAACAGGTTTCAGCCACTGAGAGGGTTTCTCTCAATTGTCCATGAAACAAGGCATTCTGCACTGAGAAAGTAAATTTCATGGGTTTCTTTGTAACACCAGGACTCCTCCATTTTGAAAACCTTTAGCAGGCAGAACAAATCAAGTTAGACCACATACAACAGACTAACTTTTCAGATGACAGATGCACAAATAACTTTTAAGTACAGTTAAACAAAATATCTCCTTAGGAATGACATTAAAATCAATAATTATGTATTATTACCCCTTAACAGTAAGACAGACTACAAGTACTGTCTGATACGAAAGTGTGGATGTGGCACTAAGGGACATGGTTTAGTGATGGGACTCTGTAAATCAGGTTGATGGTTGGACTTGATCTTGAAGGTCTTTTCCTACCTAGATGATTCTATGAAAAGATAACATAAAAGAAATAAGGGTTACAGACAGTTCAACAAGTCGTTTTTCCCTTTGTGAACCACAGTTTTCTTCAACGGCTTTAAGCAGCCCCAAAAATAGACATCTGGAAAATTACATGGTATTCTGTAAGTTCTGCTGTGATCCTCACTGCTGATTCACAAGTTCAAACTATATTGTGAAAACAAAAAAAATACGAAGAATAATTACATAGAAATTTTCTATGATGTAACCAATTCTGGAATAAAATCAACAACTTTTTCTGGAGCATTTATTTCATAGCTATCTTTCTCAGAAGTCAGGTGGGACAAGAGGGGCTCATCAGCAAGAAAAACAGTGTCAGAAATGGCTTAAGAATTGTAGTTCTATTTTCAGCACTGCCTTACTGAACTTTCATACAACAGTTATTTGCCTGTTGCCTTCCAACAGTCACCCTTTTTCTAGTTCACTGCAAAATGAGATATCTGTAGTGGTTTTGAAATTACAAGTAACAGGCTCACTCCACAGCCTCACTCCAGCCTGGTGCTTTATAAAGTGGTGGTATACAGTACCAGACAGTTTTGAATTCTAACACAGCTCGTAGGGACATAATAGCAATTCCAGTCAACAGTAGAGAAACAAAATCAAAAATACTGTTTCCATATGAACAATTCTTGCACACTGCTAGTTTTTCAGCATTCTATTTGTCTAACCCCTCTTGTCCCTCTTGTGAAACAGCTGGCTCATACTCTTCTGGCATCTACACCAACTGTGAAAGAATGAGAACATTGTATTCAAAATAAACATATTTCACTATTTGTAGTGAGCTCAATATTGCTTCCATACTAAATGAATGACCCACAGACAGAAGAATTCGGAAGGCAAAGTTGACATTATCAGCTATGGCTTCACCCAGCCATGACAGCCCCTATTCTCCTGCCTACTGATGGTCACACCAAGCCAGCTACCTGAGAAGCAATTGTTAGGGGAATTAATGAACCACTGAAAGGCATAAGAAAAATCAATAGTCAGAACAGCTTCCTCTGCTAGTCTCCTCCTGCTGTTCCTCACTGGCTAGGTTAAAACAAAGAGGATGTCAATATCCTGAAATGCAGCAAACAAATGAATCTATCAACACACCATCCTATAACTGTTCTCAATTGGTCGCAGAAAGAAAGACTACAGAATGTGCTGTGCACAGTTCTCTAGGGGACGAAGGTCAGTGACGGAAGGGGATGGAGAAGGATAAAAGTATGTTCAGAAGCTGATATTGACGCTATACAACTTATGAACAAAAAGAGCCATACTTCAATTGATCACACTGTTTCACTAGGCCAACATAAGAGAAAAGACAGGACAATAAGCAACGCAACTGCTATTACTTATAGATGAAAGGTAGATCCCTGAAAACACTCCTGCTGAATTCAGTTCACAGAACAAGTCTCTGTTGAATACAGAAATCTTGAAACAGACTCTGTGGGCGTTCAAAATGGAGATGCAGGGGAAGTAACTGGGAAACATGCTCTCCCCTTCCACATACTCGAACTTTGTAAACCTACTACTAATTGTACCAACATACATTCTGTTTCTCTATAAACAGTCCTCAAATTCAGGAATATCTTTGTACTTTATTTCCTTCTGCATTCTTTTTACGGATGCATTGGATAACCTAAACTTTCAGACTTGTAAGATCAGCCATGGGACCAGGACAGAGAGCAGACTGTGTCCAAACAGTAGTTCTGAGGAAAGTGTTGTGAATGTTTGCTTTCTTGTCTTGTCTTTGCTGAACTTGTTTCTGTGCTTTCAGTCCATCACAGCATGAAACATCAATTCCATTCCTGGGATTAACCATAATAAACCGCACATAAAACACCAACTGACATCATGGCAAGTAAAATTAAACAAACAAAAAAATCTAAGTCTCACCTATTTCATGTAGTTATGTGGGTCCAGAAATAGAGAAAACAACTTGGTTAATACCTAGCTGTGTTATCTGCTTCCATTTCAAGATCCTTGTAGTGCAATACATACCCAAACCTTCTGTGATGGATATCCTATGCCATTAAAAAAAAAAAAAAAGCCCAAATGCATCATGGATGTGTGTAAATGAGCATTTACTATCCATCTTGTAGAGATATGTGGTAGCCTGCTAAATCAGTACAATAAATCTGACACTTCTGTAACACTTGCAATAGAAATAGTAACAGCTGTTTTCATTGTGTCCTGTGACAAATAAGGCTTAAATAAAAAATTAAAAATTTCACCTGGTAACATGCAGGTAATTCCCTAAATAATAGACATACTCCCTCTTGCACCAAAGATTCCGGAAACGCTGTACTACTGCAAATGCTTTTGAAATCTGGATATTAGCATCTGGCTTTACTGTCTGCAAAACACAGTATTAGAAAGCATTGTTTTTTAATGTTCTCTAAGTTTTAAAAGTGATGTTCTAGGGATTTGCTTCCTTCCTCTTCCACAGCCTTTTTCACCAAGGTTCAGCACGAATATCCTAAGATCAGTGTTGAAACTGAAAGTTAAGAAAAAAAAAATGTTGGAGCTAACGCAAATAAAGATTGCATAATTCTTGTAGATGACTAGTAAAAGACAACCTGCGCTCCACACAAACATGCTGAAAATAGCTTTTGCTTTTGTTTTCACAAAATTAGCAAGATTAATGGCAAATGACACTGCCAGGGTTTCTGGAAGGTACTTTGTATTTTAAAAGAACTGTAATGTAACCAACAAAGAAAATTGTATTCAGTGGTGAAAGACTGAATGTTTTGCTAACACTCCTATTATTCGGAAAAAAAAAAATATATATATATATATATAAATAAAACTTCCTGCACATGGTAAACCAAGTATTTTTGCAGAGCTGTCTTATCCTGTGAGGTAAAGGGAACCATGCTACCCACACATAAAATCTTCTAGTGAAGTTTTCAGTACCGTTCATGAGGAACTAAAACACATTTCATTTGTTTGACTGCTAAATAATCAGTTCCATGTCTACAACTCTGATCACTAAACATGCTTAGTTATCATGATAAAATTAATAATTATTACATGATAAATATAACAACGAACAACCGAAAGACATACAAAATATTAAGCAGGAATTATTATCCCAGACCAGATCCAAATATCTGAAAGCCAGTTAACAACTCAAACAGGAAGTTCTGATCAGTGGCATTTCTATTACAAAAATACTATCTATATTAGCCATCTAAATGGAATTCCAACAAGCAAAATACACTAAGCAGTTACAAATGACTAACAGCTAACACATCAATTTCACCTCAGGCTGGGAACTCAGCATTAAAATGAAGCTTATAATCCCATGAGCCCATTCAGTTATAAACTGCAGGTGGCAAATCAAGTGACTACCAGCTACTGTCCCCACGTGTGAAAAATCAATACCTGAGAAGGTTTTCCCCGCCTCCTCTGGCAGCAACTTAACATGGCAAACAAGATGCATGTGTTAGTGTTAAAATGGAAGGATGAAGGGCAATGAACAGAACAATGACCCTTAGACCAAAACCAGCCTCCTCACTGCAGTCTAATCACAAAAGCTTGAGATGCTGGAAAAAAAAAAATATAAAAAAACAAAAAAAAAAAAAACAAAAAAAAACCCACAGATGTAGGAGAAAACTGAAAAGAAAACAACTGCAAACTTACATTAGCAACCTATTTTCTGAAACCAGCTTATCTTATATTGGATTTTTCTCCCACTAAGGATATTGGAATTCTTCAGAACTAAGACAGTTTCCTCACAGGGAGCGCTCACGTCTGCCAGCGCTCACAGAACCGTGTGTTCTGCATACCCGTTGCCATGCCCTGTACTAGACAGACAATGCAGTGCATGTTAGCTTAAGTTGCTGTCACTGAGGGTACAGATAAACTGGTTGAATCCTAGCAGCTTCACTTCGTCAATACTGAAGATCAGTGTGACACTAATTGATCCTGAGCCTGATCTATTTATCAAGTCTTTCACATGCAGGAGCTGAAGAATTAAAGCCACTTAGTCATTCACAGGGAGTGAGCAACAAAACTGCTCAGTTTTTTGAAGTGATATTCCTACTGTTTCACAATATACTTTAATTGTATAATGGAATCGATCATAATTCATCACCATAGTGCTCCAGTATCACTTTTACAGCAGTTTTATTCTAATGAGGATTTTAAATAAGAACAGACACTCTCCTTTATCCATAAGAAAAATAATAATAAACTGTTAACCGTGATACAAAGAGCAGTTCTCAGTGCTGACAATGACTGTTGCTTAAGATGAAGTGTTTTCATCAGTAAGCTCGTTGTTATGCATTACCAGCATGTGTGCAGTAGCCTACCGTGACACCAATTTGCATAATTTCTCTTCTCTAACAGGCTTCAAAAATAATAATAGGCATATGAGATAGAATCTATTAATTTTAAACTTCCTTCAGCAGCTATCTTTATGGAGCAGTTATCAAAAGAACCTTTAAAGAATTAAGTTTAATAAATTATAAATGTATTATTCGGGTTATGCTATCTGGGCCGATAACCATCTAAGTTGAATTCAGTAACAAAGACCAAAGCAAATCCACAAGCAATTTGTTCAACACGTTTCCAGCAGAAAAGTCTTACAAAAAGTGGCAGGACAATGTCAATGTCTGCTGCTGTTCACAGTTAATTATTGAACTTGAAAATCAGTTAAGGACTTTGGGGTACAGACACATAAAAGGGAAGGACAGATAGTGATATGCATATGCTCAGAGTTGTTATATCTGTGTACAACATTTAAATTGCCTTAATCTACAACGAGAAACAAACAAAAAAAAACTTTCTTTTTTGCTGGTCTGAACCCCCCAAAAATACATTACCATTTGTTATTATTTTAGGCAAGCAGAAAGATTACCATGTTAGCAAACTCTGATGGGAAGCTAGCTTCAGAAAGACAAGTGAAAATAGCTTTCCACACTGTAACATAATAACCGATGGACCTTTTCTCACCTTCATGACTTCTGCTTTTCTATATTCTGACTTGCATAGCAAACAACATTGCTGCAGTACCATGATTCTGTCAGATACTAATCCAATAAAAAGTCTTGCTTTGTCACTGCAAAGAGGAATTTAGATCTGGATGCACTTTATTATACATTCTGATATATGGTCATCAGTAAGAAAGACCCGATTTGTATTTATTGCACAAGGGAAGATGCCTGAACATCTAACACAATTTACATATGGGCCTAATCCCACTAATACAAAAACACATTACCAAAGTACTCAGCTATCCCTTTGAGGGAAAGGAGACAAGCACCTTGGGAATAACAACAGATGCCAACATGGACACAAGCAGAAACTCTCAGAGCCTGCTCCTGTCTGGTATTACACACTGAGAAGCACTAATCAATTTTGATCCCTACTGATTCAGGGGATTTGGGGGATATTAACACCTCCAAGAGCTGTGATCTTGAAGAGAGAACAATGTAGTAATAATAAAATAAAATAAACAAACTCCATGAACTTTCAGAACAGAATTTAAACACAACACAGAATAAAGGAACAAACCGGCCTCTTTTCTGAGTTCAACTCCTGGGCTGCTGCAAATGCTCCTGAAGAAAGTTACGAGAATATACAAAGATAAAACATGACATGTAAGGACAGTTTACCATACACTGGGTACAATAACTATGGCCTGGAAAAAACAGCCTTTAGCAGTTCAGTATTAGCTATTCAGTTTTATTGTACATATTGTTCAGTTTAGGGAACAGCTCTGTGCTCAATACTGTAGGCTTTCAGAACTTTAAAAATATTTTGTGATACCATTCCACAAACCAAAGAAATACAGAAAATAGGTAATATACTCCTATGTCACCACAAGCAGCACTGAACTGGGAAGTCAGTTAAGGCTTTCACCATAAGAGTAAATTAGACTGTACACCCAATATGCAGCAGGAGGCAGCACTATGTTTGCATCACATTTTTAACAAAGCTATAACCTACACACGTTATGTTCTACTACATCACAGAGCAATAGGTCGTTTTCCACAATGAGGATACCCACTGCAAATAATCCCAGTTCCTACCTTTCTGTTTAAGCAAAAAGTACCTACTAAAAGAACAAAGAGTGAAAGAGAGTAAAAACATGGTAAGCAATTCTAGGAGTTAGGAGAACTCATGAGATACTCTTGACTGTAACTCATCTCCTGTACCACAAAAGTCATATTTTCTATATGCTTCAGGTTCTCTGTTTAAATTTGGATGAACTAGTACCTGACTCAGAGTTGTACTGAAAGGTACCACCTACATAGGCATCACCAGCAACACCTCTCTGAAGATTACAGCAATATTACACTTAATAGTCTGCTGTAATTCCCTCCCAGAATTCTCATCGGCTGTCCCCAGGTCACCGTGCAAACAGGCCACCCCATGGACTGCTATGTTTACAAGTGTCCCTTGAGGCTCAGAGTGTGTGCATATTGGCTTCTCTGTCTGCTCCTGTCATGGAAACGTGCCTTGTGGACCAGCTCTGCTAGCCGCACAGGTATGCTGGCAGCTCCCTCCCCAGTGCCTTGACACCCTTTCTCAGAGCTCCACAATCAGGGTATGTATACTTACACCATGAAACAGATAAATGCGCAGACTTAACAGGGCTTCTGAAAACCCCCTTAATTTAGCTTTTACACGGAACATAAGTACATAGTCAAAACAATAAATACCTCATCATAAAACTTCCCTGCCTCAGCTTTCTGGCATCGCAAAGTCTTTCACCTTAACCCACTACACTCAGGAGTCCTCAATACCTTCTTTCAAGCTTGTGCCATTTACTCTGAAACACCATTGATCTTTTCTAAGTCACTCCACCTGATCTCAATAGCAAGCACCCTTTTTGTGAACAGAGAGGCTGATTTTCCTTTAAAACAGCTGGTAAAAATCCTTTTCCCTTAATCTCTCAGCCTTCCTAGTTAGGTGGTTCCTCTTCAACCCCATTATGGAACCAAAACCTCCCACTGAAGTCTAGCCTCCCAGTTTGAGCTTAAGGGCTTGATATCTGGCTTGTCACATGGATTATTCAACACATTTAACGCCATTCATTCATCAGAATTTATTTTTAGTTCATTAGCTTTTGGCAGTGCAAAGTTTATTACAAACAACCTACAGAAGCAAAAGTGAAACAGACAATACAAATACACCCCCATCCAAAATCATGCTTGTAGCCTGAGAAACTCACACACAAACTTCCCAACATCAAACAGAAATCATATATTGCACATAGATTCCCTAAATTGTCCAAACTGTCAACATACTCACATTATAGGCACGTTTCTGTAAATAGACTTTCTCACATCACTGCTATTCACACATTGGAAGGTTTCTTACCTAGCTTAGAACACCAATGGCTGCACCAAAAAGATACTCACTTGAGGGTGTTCCAGCAAAAGCAGTATTTTGTGCTGCTTTTTGGAAATCTGATTTATATCCTTGTTGTATCAATTGTGCAAAGGTAATTTTCTACAATGAATTATTTATTTCCTGTTGTAATCAGACATCTGAGATAGTCATAAATATTTATATGTCCAGTTAATTCACTAATGAAAACTGAACTAATTCTAAAAATGGGTTGTTATCACAGAGGTATGCTGACCTAACATTATGCTCATCCTTACATTAGTGAAGCCAACTACCATAAGGGAAGTAACTAACAGGAGCTGGAAAAAAAAATGATCTTGAAAGCATGACACATGAATGGGTTAAGATATCAGGATAGAAGAATGTTGTGCGTACCCTAGAAATATTATTTCACTTTTCTCTACCTCTAATTTCCCAGTTTGTAAAATCAGAGATAACATTCTCTACCCTTACACTCCTTTGCCGTCCTTGGGCTTCTCACTACCATTCCAGAGAGGTTTCTTCTGCAGCAATGGAAGTAACTCCTCTTTTTAGACACTGAGTTATTGGTCTGTACATTAGCCTGTGCAACTTTGTTATCCTTTACAGCCTCTAAGAAATGTTTTGGGCTGCTAGCTGCCTGAGTGTAGCTCAGTACCACCTACAGATTGCAAGAGCCTATAGAAACAAATTCCTCAGAGTTAGCCAGCTGTATTGATATCATCCGTCACACAAACGAGGTCAATATAACCTGCTAATAAAAGGATTTATTTACTATATCCACAGTAGACAATGCAGTTTACCTAGGTTTATAAAGTCACAAGAGAATAAAAATTAAAAGAAACAAGTCTATATCCATCTAGACTTAAATCAGCCTTAAAGGTTTTTCTTATCTAATAAACTCACAGGTCTTTTTCAGCTTATATCCCCTTATAGAAGGGAATCCTACTTCAGCAATCATTTTTGCTTTATAATCCATCCCTATCTCTGGGGTAATTCCTCTTTGTCCCCTCCTCTAAAACACAAACTACTACTCATTCATCTATGAAGGGAGTAGTTTATTCCTTCCATCAAACTATTGCTTGCCACCTTCTGGAGGGGCTGATGGCCTTAGGCCTGATGTGAATAGTTTCACCTGCCCCTTAACATACTTCAGCGATTATTCACATCTGACTAAACTTTTCACAAGCTGTCAGTCCCTTGTGAAGCGTGACCCTAGCTGGAAAATGGTCAAATCTCAGAAACAAAGCCTCTCTATACATTAACATTTATATTTTTATATCTTTGTTATCTTATAAATTAACAATGATACTTTAAGCAGACACACAAATCAAGGTGTTTGTCTCATTTAACTGAGTCTTTTGAAGTGGCATGTGATAATAACAAATGTTGCTGGAGTTACTGGTTTAGCATACCATCCTATTTTTGAGGGATGTTGTAACAAAGCAGTTCCAAGGTAGGACTACAGATCCCTTGTCCAGCTCAGTCCAGAACACTGGGGAAAACACTGCTCTCATGAGACTGGAAGAAGAGGCACTACTGGGAACACAACAAATAATCTTACAAATTATGAACACTTCTTTCATCTTTTTTTCACTTTTCATCACTGCTTGAAAAAAGGTCAGCCATTAAAAGGCCCTTACAAAGACTGGTGATTTTAAAACTGCAAATTCGTATGTCTTATCTTCAGGGAATAGGGATCTCAGAGCTATTGTGATTTCACAAATGATTCACTGGACTCCTGGGCTCCGGGAACAAAAAAAGGAGGAGGAAAATCGAGGAGCTGTAAACCATGGTTCATTCTGTACCTTCAACTACTGGATGCCCATGAAAAGTAAAGAAAAACAGTCAGATGATAGCAGATTCTGATGCAGTTTTTTCTAATTTACAATTTTCTGCTAACTGAGATGTAGAAAGTATGTACAATGCAGTGTTACAAAAACAGAAGGAATGAGGTACTCCATGTAAATATTAAATCCATTGAAGGTTTTCTCTACGTGTACAAAGAAAATAATGAAAAAGGTGTCTGTCAAAAGATGAGGAGACAATCTTGCAAGTTTCGGAGTTATATAAGTCCCTGATAAAAGATCTTATCATGATCACTCAAAAGGAAAGTACTGCAAAATCCAGAATTAATCCTTGACAAGGCAATTAGGTTTTGTCAGGAGGTGAAGTCATTCATGCCAAAATGAATCTTATCTTGAGTGGTTGCACTCTGACACAACAAAGGAATCCAAAATATTCCAAGAAAAGAGACCTGCAGCAAGCAGGCACATAAGTTCAGACTCGAGCAAGATCAGCACGTAAAACTGCGTATGAATGGTAAGAACCAGCACAGAGTAACGTCCAGCACATGAAGAGATATGCGAGAAGCACAATGGATTGTATCATTTTGCAGAAGTTTGCAATGTCAGGGTGTCTGCTTCACTCAGGAGCTGCATTTAACCAGAGCCCACTGACCTTGGTCCCTGCCTGAGCTATGCTACAGACACACACCCCATTCACCCAGACCCAGTCCCTAACCCATGGACGTGATCTCCTGGCCAAACCTTGAGCCTGCCTTGCTGCTACAGACCGGCCTGGCAGTTGTCAGACTGTTGGCTGACCCTGAGCCAGATGCATTTTTCTCATGGTCACTATTTTTACTTGCTTAAAGGAAGACTGATGACAATATGCGTGCTACAGTATTGCCTGTAATAAATGATAAATTTAAGGATTCACAGACTCTTAGACTAAACTTTAATGGTCATATCTTACACTAGATACTGTTTACATATAAAATTCTCATTGAAATCAAAAGGAGCATGGTGTGGAACATACAAGAGAAGTAGTTTAAGGTAAATAAACTCATTTTTTACACACACACGTGTGCACACACACGAAGTACACAATCATTTGAGGACATAAGGACATGTCGTTCTTACTTAACTAAGTAGTTATTCAGACAATCAAGATTAATTACACAAAACCCCAAAATGTAAAGCAGAACCCTATTCCAGGACCTGCTTGAAAAGAATCCTCTGCCCCAAAACCTATTTTCAATTTCATTTTTTTCTTCCTTCTATTAAACAGCTCTTGCAAAATTCTGATTATTTAGAAAATATTATTCAACAAAATTAGTCTTTGTCACAAATTATAAAATGATTCTGATTCTTTAAGTCTCTTGAGTTCATGAAAGTGTAAGACTTCTGGCTGATGAAATATTCATACTCATTTGTCATCAAGACTTTAATAAGTAAGAATACAGCCTTTTCTCTTTTGTTCAGTAAAGAACTGACAAAGATCTTTCCTTAATTTAATTCTGAATGTTGGAGTAAGATGCCTCCTGAAACACTCCTAATAATTTCCCTTTCCTGTACAACATAGTAGAGGACATAGTTAAAATCTTCTTAGAAAGATGACTCCATATTGCAGGTACCCAAATAAGGTTTATATATTTGCACCATTCAAAGTTTACAGAAGTTGTCATCATGAAAACTTCACACTACTTCTGTTTTCTGCATCTCTCCAGATGTGCCATTGTTAAGACTCAGAGAAGTCAGAATAAAGACAAAGTTATACCAAAGATCACCTTACAATTATTAAAAATTGACTTTGAATTTCTCATACTGGTAGTACAATGTTCATGGCATCCTTACAAGAAATAGTCCCAGTAGCATTAATGCTCACAATTTCTTTTAGCAAAGATATTCATGTTACTTTGTGGCTGCACTACAGACAGTTTTTACTGATATACAGACAGAAGCATAACTGGATGTAGCTTTCCCATACCACTAACCCTTAATTACCCTACTAAATTACTTGTTTTAGGACAAGCAGAGTATGTATCTGTAACTGGCTGCATTCAGAACAGAAAAACAGACAGGAAAGCATGACAAAAAGCTGAGTTCTTAGAGGAATAAATCTTAGTAAATGTTGGACTAACGCTCCTAATTGGTATTCACATGAT
This sequence comes from Anseranas semipalmata, assembly GCA_013399115.1. Lineage (NCBI taxonomy): Eukaryota > Metazoa > Chordata > Aves > Anseriformes > Anseranatidae > Anseranas > Anseranas semipalmata. The sequence goes on along the minus strand of VXAA01005402.1, from coordinate 127,991 downwards.
ACTAACCTCCTTAATATCAGATCCATCCAAATATTCCCTCTAACTCACTGACTATTACAAGTCCCAAAATTTTATACAATCTGCACACTCATATTTATACCAAAACACAGACAAGATGTTATACAGCAATACTACCAGTCCTAGTAGTCCTAAAGGCATGAATCTAAATACACGAAATGATAAAAACTGCCCACAAATTATCATTTGAAATTTTGGTTCTTTTTAAAGAAAATCTTTCCTCTGGTGATTTTCAATGTTTGTGGAAGATATACAGGTTGGAAAATGATCCCGAAATATGACAAAAACACAGTCTTGCAAAAAGGCAATTTTTGAGCTCAGAAAAAAACTTGCTCTCCAACTCATTTCAACACCATGAAGAGCATGTGGGTAACGGGGGGGAAGACCAGCAAACATGGTCCCTCTAATGAATGATCACAAGAATGGAGATAGTCACCAACTGGATAATGAGAAGAAAGAGAAAGGTGCAATCACCAGGAATGGTATGTTACTGTTTGAGCTGGGGGGGGAACGGGACAGAAATAAACCTGTTTCAGAAGACAACTATGATTTTACAACAACAGATCTAGAAAACACTTGTGTTCACTGAATTCTTTCCCTCTGTAGCTAAAAGAGACTACAGCAATTAAGGCAAGGACCTCCTTCAGAGCCCCACCATGTAAAAAATCATTTACTGAGCCCTCACAGCACTGTAGCGCTGATCATTGGGTCCTTCTTCAGCTGCTTCAGCAGCTCCCACTCTACTACCAGCTTCCTGACTTTCAAACACCTCATTTGCAGCCTCCATGTTGCTTTACTGAGCAGTGCTGATTGCTGGTTCTCACTCCCAGGAGGTTTCCAGTTTCCTGTGGTTTAAGATTATACTTCCAGTTTCCTGACTCATGTGCATGCTATCAGAGCTTCTGTCACTGCTCCCTGAGGAGCTGTTTGTAGTTTTTTCTTCCCAAATGGTTAATATTCCCTTTATTTCCTTTCAGTCAGCTCATGGTAAAATGCAAATAAGAGTTGAACAGAAAAACTCTACTGAAATACCTGAGTTTGTATATGCACGTGTTGTCAGCAGTGAGTAAAGGACAATCGGACAACAGAGACAGCTGCTACTGCCAAACAAAAGAGAAGCTAAGACTAACATTCTTCAGAGAACTCTGAAAATTGGAACCTACTCATATTTGGCAGCTAGAGCCACTCGATGACTTCCCACTTCAAGAACACCTTGCCAGTAATCAGGAGGAATGAGTGCAGCATGTAGAGGCAAATCTGAGGAAGCCTTAAGATAGCTATATCAAGAACAGTGCCTTGCGGAAGCGGCATCATCGCAGCCTCCTTGAACACAATGTAGCCCTGAAGGCTAAAATGCTGTTTTTCCCATTTTGATTGTTGTGGAGTTTCAGTTTGCAAAAGACATGCCCCTGGACACACTTACTTTTACATGTGGAAGCATCAGCATAATTTATGACGACAGCAGGGTGGGGTGGGAAGGGACACAACTCTGCCACAACTGTTTATAACTTAAAGGACATTATCTGATTTAACAAGTACTCTGAACCGTAGTCTTAACATTCATTATACACGTTGCGTCCCCAGCCTATTGGCTTGTCATCTTCCTGCTCAGAGGGTAGACGAATTCTTTGTTCCAAGTGCCTTTCCGCAGACTGGTCAAAAGAAGGTGTTCATTTCACAGTGGCTAGTTAGCTGCTATGAGGGAGTACAAAACTACGCATGTTGTCTCAGCAGTGCTGTTGAACTCAGTGAGGCTCTCAGGTGCTATCTAACGCCATCATAAATGCCTTTTATGAAGCTATTAAGGCAGCCAGTTTCTCTGTGTTATGGCATATACACGATTACTGTCAGTCGTGATAGTCCTTCACTGTTGAAAGTAGAAGAGACCAAACTGCCACTAGCAAAAAGCAACTTACCCTATTTACATGATTCGCTGGCCATCTCCTTTAGTTTATTATTAGCTGTTTCTGTGGACCCTCCAAACCTTCTGCCAGCATAAATTGCTTCAGTTCCCTGGACCTATGACAGGAACAGCAGCAGGGGAGCTGCATTAACCTTTCTATTTATTATCAGTTGCTAAACTCAAGTCACTTTCTTTGAAACTAACACTGGTCCTTTCTTTACATTTTATGGCAATATATACATGATCTTCAGTACAGCAATCAGTTTAGTTTTATAATAATTTTTCACTGAGACAGGGATCTTGCCACAAAACATGGAGCATCATACCACATACCTTTTATAAGCGAATTCAAAGTACCATATTCAAAGTATTTTCAGCATATTCAAAGTATTCTTTTCAAAAGAATGTAAGACCCACACATCTAAAAAAAAGTCAATTGAGTGGGGGATTTTCCTCTATAAATGTAATATAAATGATTTTTGAACACATTTCCAAGAGCACAACAAATTAAAGATAGGTGCTTTTTTAATATTCTGTAACTTTTTGAAGATACATTGTTCTTTCCTGAACTCCTTTTTAATCACAGGACATGTTTTGAATCAGGTACCATAGCTACTGTATTTATCTCATTTCATAATCTTCCCTGGCTTGCCTCTGAGAGCCATTAATTCAAAGCTCCATCTGCTACAGCTGCTCATACTGCAGGTGACATTTATGTTCGGTTTGTTTCCTCAGAAGAAAATGTATTAGAAAAGGTAGTCTGACAGGTCTTTATATCCACTTCGCAGGCTGCACATAAAGATCACCAATGTAACTATTGACAGAAACGATGAGAGAGTAAGTGAAGACAACAAGATGTGCACCAAACATGCCCTCTTCTTACAAATGTGGTGGAATTAATTGCATCTATCATTCAGTCCTCCAGGAAGTTTAAAATATAGTGTGAAAAATGTACAAGGAGACAAGAAAACTGCCATCCCATTCTACGCTTCTTACTACTCCTGGTCTAGTTAACACAATCAGCCCGAGTTTATTCCACACACACAGGAAAACTGTTAACAACAGAAATATTGCATACTTTCAATAACAAACTGGGGCTTTTAATTTTTTTCTTTTCCTTTCAGAACAGGTTTTGCAGCTAGATAACACATAGGTCAGTGACAGGTTGTTTGGACATGCTACAGACATGACAGGATTGTCCCTGTAACAGTAACTAGACAGTGGTTACACAGGTTGTATCTAGACTACCTAGCTCATATATTTAGAGATCAGAAACCTGAAGAACAATTTCTCTCACTCTTCTCTCCAGGTTTTGCTGGCTAATCTCCTCAAAGTCAATACATTAACCAGTATGCAAAAACTGGCACAGGGAACTTTCCAATAATTTCTCTTTCTTGTAAATTAAAGGGAAACTGTGCTGGAGGACAACTGTTAAAAATAATTTTAAAGCAAGTGCTTTGATGAGACAACAGATCCTGCAAAATCTGGGGTAAACTGCTCAGCATTTGAATTCAAACCATCTTCTACCAGCCAGTCTTGGTGTGTTCAGTGGACTGACCCTCAGGTCTTTATAACCCTAAGGGGCAACTCTTTCTCTGGAAATCATTACATCACTAAGTTATTTCCCCATTTCCATTTTCTCTCCGCTTATGCTAATTCTTACTTCATGTTAAAATTTACTGCCAATTAGATAATTTCAGATACATTTACCCAGGAAAAAAAAACACAGGAGAGATGCTGAAGAAAAAAGTGTTTCCGGAACCTCTAGCTCTGCCTGTCTTTCGTGCCCAGAATAACTACAGTTCCTTTCTAATCTTCAGCCCAGGCTGGGCTGCATAGCAGAGAAAAGTAGAAGTATAGAGACCATGAAAGAGACAAGAATTGGCAGCAGCACTGGTCACCAAAGAATAGTAGAACAAATCATTCTCATGGCTGAACTACTACAAACCATTCCCCTCTTTCCCTGTCATTTATTGAATGCCCAAGCTGAAGATAGAAGTAGCAGAGAACACTGAATCAGGGAACTCTCCACTTGGCACAGTTTAGCAAAATATTCCTTGCTCATGGAAATATTTACAAGATAAAGGGACGGGATTTTTCTTTTTTCAAGTAGTAGTCAAATACAAGGACAAGATCACCTTGGGATCAGCATCGCTATTCTCGTTCTCCACCTACCCAGGAAATTAAAAAGAGCAGAGCCAGCACTCTTTTGAACAGTTTCAAACAGTACTTTCTGTTGTTTCAGATTTCAATGCCAGAAAGAAAATTTTCCCTACAATTTTTTTATCTTTCTCTATTATCGATGAAAAATAGCCAGTATAGACACCCAGAGGGATGGCCCTGCCTTGTTACAATGAAGAGTGAGCCCAGTCTATTTTTCTGTGCAACATACATCATTTCCATATGAATGTCAAATCTAGATTGATACCTGGTGTCAGCACTGTGGCCCAACTTAAGCAACCCATGATAAAACAAGTGCCTCCCCCTTTGCAGGACACCTCTCCCATGACACGATATTACAAAGCCTTTAGAGTATGCTGATACCGAGTCCTCTTAAGGAACTGCTCAGCAAAAAACCTTCTGTCTCCTGATAGTCAGAAGTAGAAAACAGCACACCTGGAACAAGGAGACTACAGTTAGTGGACTCTGACACTTGCACACCTGAGTCCAATGGCAAGAAAGAGGAAAGCCTGGGAAGGCAGCAGAGACATACGTATATGAATACGTAGCAGCCTCCATGATAGAGCTGGAACTGTGTCAAGAACAAAGTGAAGGGTTTACATGGTACTATGGCAATCTGATAGCCATGGGCTTTAGAACGGTCTTACCCTAAGGCATCATTGCAACACTCCAAGATCCTCCACCTGGTCCCCAAAGTGTGTATATATTTGCAGGTCACAAAGCATTTTGGAGAGGAAACCATGACATACAGTACAGATCGTTGTGCATTCTATCGATTCATATATCTTGCAAAGACAGCTTTGCCAAGGACAGAGGCAGCTGCTGCGTAATAGGAGTCAAATCTTTTATACACATGGATAAGTGCCTAGCCCTGCAAAAAAGTGCTAGTCTAACTATATTTTGTCTTGCAAGAGTGAAGATCACCTTAGTGCGACAGTGCCAACTGTTTTGTTATTAGCTGCATTACCACAATGTCTTAGAAAGAGCTACTCTTGTTGCTATAGACATGCACATAGACACACAAGAACATTAACTTAACATTTAGATATGTAAATCCTTAGTTGGAACCTGTGTTGCCTTCAGCGTTAACATTCTCAGTAAAGTGATTTTTCTTTTAAAAAAATTATTATGAAATCCCTACGTTTCTTTTCACAATAGGTTGACACTGATGTAGNGGTAGGGGGGATGTCAAAGAACACAGGCAGGAAAAAGTATGCCATGAGTCAATTCTCCAGACAGGAGTTATAATGAAAGCAGTACAGGCTGTACTCTTCACAATCCATTCTTTCGTATAGCATTAAGCTTGTAAAAGCTTAGTCTGCTTCCAATACCGTAGGCACTGCCCGTCATCAAAGCTATCAACACTACAAACTCGTAACTCAAGACTAGCAGCTTTTAAGGAATGATTTATAACACTCTTTTGAAGAAAGCTAACAGGTAACGCCTGTAGAAATTAAACACTATAGTTTCTTTCCAAGATGAGGCTTAAGAGTTCCCTCAAAAATATAACTAAGAATTGTAACAGCCACAGAGATGTGCATTTCATCATGCCATGCACCATACAGTTCAAAAGTCTCTGTCCACAAAGTAGTTTCTGAACAGGGGTAGAAAGAGAAGTAGCTGAACAAGCCCGCAGTCACAAGGGTGGTTCTACCCTTAGGGGATGTTAGGGAATGGGATTAACACTTCTAACGCAACCTGAGTCAAATAGAGTTGTGCTGTCACAACTGTATGAAGGCCACACTGAGATGCAATAGCAGAGTCAGTAACCAATGTTATTTTTAAACTCACGTTCTCAGTGAGTAACTTATTAGTCCTTTCTCTATGTACTTGGTGTTATGATGAACCTGGAAGTCAGCTATTTTGCCTAGCTTGATAGTTTTAATTTCATTACTTGAGAAATAAAGAAAAGAAAAAGGTTAAGTAATGCAGCTGCAAGCAGAGCAACGCTTCATAGCTAGTAGCTGCTCATCTGGAATATAATTATGACATGTTAGCAGAATAAGACAAGGACTTATCTATTTTGTGAGAAGGGAGACAGAACAACACAATACATTTGTTTTTCACCAAGACGCCACAAGAAATGAAGTTCAAAAATTCTTTCTTACCTAATCCAGTTTGCTTCAGGACTTGCTGAGTTCTCAGATTCTGTAACAATAAACACAAAAATGTAAAAGCTTGACAGCTTTCAAGACACTTGAGATCTTTGGCATTTCTCCAGCTGTTTCAAAGTAACAGGCTACCCAAGCTAACAGTTGTTGACATACATGAACCCCATTGCGTGCATTACAGTTCTGTTCCAAAGCTGATTAACAATAAAAGAGAATAAGGTGAAAAATTAAAGGTTGCATTCCTTACCTGACATAGCTCCTATTGGCCATATGCTGGACTTAGCAAAAGGTGCTGTCCCTCTGAGCAATAAACCTAGAACAGTTGAAGGCTGAATTATTAACAAGAACATGAGGAGTTCTCAAGCACATGATGAATGAAACAGAAATCCAAAACTTATAGCCTGATTTACTTTGTACAGGGAACTTAAGAGACTTTCCTGAATACTTGTTCAGTTGATCTATTTCAAACACACGATGGTACATGGAAAGAAGCAGCATGATGCTTTATTTCAATGCAGGGTAATGATGAACACAGTCCCTTAAACCATCTTCATACCAATCTCTTACAAAGTGGAATTTGACTAAAATGGAAACAGCTGGCTTTTATTATATGGTTGTTGTATACATTCCCATTCCCCTGGCCACCTCTCTTCAGTCATTAGCAGCTAATGTGCTTCCAATGCTGTGTTTTGGCCTCCAGCTTTTTTTTGTACCTAAGACCATAGATGTGCTCTTCAAGCAACTGATAATTGCACCGATACAGTCTCTAAATTCATACAGTATTTCTAGTTTAGAATTGGGTCATCCAATTAACTTTGAATACGGCACAGCTGGAATGAAATCAATGATTTCTGGGCAAAGGCTGAAACTTCTTTAACATAACTTTGTGTCTTTTGATACTGCTGATAGCAATTAGAAAGTATCAACCAACATATGAAGCCTTGCCAGGATGAAAGGAAAAATTGACATCAATTTCTCCTCTCGAGAGAATTTTCTAGTTCCTCTGTATTAGGTTCTGCAGAATTCTTATTAATACTTGCAGTGCCATGCAGCACACACTAATGATTAGCACAGCATTCAGAAAGTAACCTTATCTATACAGACACTTTGCACTGCTCCACCTAACTGCTAGGTTCCTAATTCTGGGGGTGGGAGACACAGGACTTGTGAACATTAACACGTAAGTTGGACATTCAGACAAACTCACAGCAATGAGAAAACAGGACCAGTATGTGGAGCCAGGAGATGGGCAACACTGAGATAAAGGACGTACGTGAAACTCTGTCTGCATGAAGGAATTCAGTGCCTCTGTGCAACTGGGACTGAGAGCCTCAGCTTGCTTCCTCCACTTAAGTAGCTTCCCCCTGTTGAAATTCACCTCTCTTTCTTACACCTTGCTCTGAAATCTCTTCTGCACTGGCTTGTTTTATTGCCTGGTCAAGTATTATTTCCAAAAAGTCTACTCTGGGTACCCAAAGTACAAGGACAAAAATAGAAGCAAGAATAAGGCGAACTGCATTTCTTCCACATTTGGTGAGTAGGACATAAAAGGTTTTTATTTGAGAGGAAATGGTGAGTAACATCTTGCAGTGACTTTAGGAAATCTGTACAACAAACAAACTTCAAAGAAAAAGGAAAAAAGTAATTGTGGCTAAATAAGACAAAGTACTGGAGGGAAGAAACATGAAACTGGGCCAAGGAAAGGAAAATAGGAAGGGGTGGAAATATGTAGAGCTTCACAGACAGTAAGAGACACGATATAATTGGAACTGTAAGGATCTGTAAGATTGAATTATATGATAAACAAATAAAGCAGGAATGCTATTAGCAATAGGAGAAAAGTACATGTAGAAGATCAGAAAGAGAAACTGATACTGGGATATGCCGAGCAAAAATTTAAACAAATACCAAGTATAACAGGTATACACAACTAGGTATAACGAGCAAAAATCAGACCTAAGAGGCATTCTAGAAAAAAAAAAAAAAAAAGCAAAACTGGAAAGTGGGATCAGTACATATGTATAAAAAGCCAAGAGACAAATTGAATCCCAGGTTTGAATCTCAGGCAGCCAAATGGCTCTCATATTTGGACACATAGGAAGCTGGAAAATCAGTTCCTGTCTTCTGCGAGTAAAACCCTGCTAAACACCAGAAAGGGAGTATATATTTATTCATACAGGTGCTATCTGCTTTACAGATTTGACCTTGTCATTGAATACATAATTTTCACACATTGTGAAACACACATTACACACAATGTGGCATAATAATTCATTGCAGATTAAAAACAGATTTTTTTTTCAGCAAAATGAACAGCTTACTATATTGTCGAAGCTTTCAGCCAAGAACTCTCAGCCCCTGGAAATTACGTCCTTTTTAAGTGTTTCAGGTTGCTTACCACTGAAATTGCTGGGGTTAATGGAAGCACTACTCTGTGAACTGGAGGGGTAAATGATTCATAAGAGTTTCTGCAGTAGCAGTGGTGGGACCAGAAGACAGAAGGAGATGGAACTTTTTTGTGAATCACGGAAACTGTGTGTAAGGTGAGAAAGGTCCATGCTCAGCCAAAAAATACACTGTACTTGCAGAATGTTAGACAAACAGCTGCCTGAACTGATACTTTTAATTATGCCATTATCTCGGGTACGCTGAGCACATTCACCAATGTACCACTCACACCTCTCTCCACAGTCAGTATGTTACCATCAGCACAGGATGAAGGAAAAGAAAATTGCCTTCAGTTACTTTAATTGTCATCAACCATAATGCCATCATGATAAGCTGGCAAACAACAACACATATTCCACAGCTTTACACTTTCTCTTCATAATCTGACCAAGGAAGTAGCGTCTTTAGGAGCAGGAGGAGCAATGAAAGATGCAAAAGGTCATGTGCTAGCTTTAACTCTTCCCTTATTCCCAGACATTTATATCTCATACGTGCCCTACTACTAAAAGCTACTCAGTTTATTAATTCATACCATGCTATGTCAGAAAATGCATTCAATTACCTTAATTTTCATCTATTTCATAAGAAACAGTGTAAAGTTAACACAGTTCAGTGTTTTCAAATGTGTAGTTCTGTATGTGGAAATAGGAGACAACTGCAATATCAGTACCCCCTCCCCACACAAGGAGGTACACTTAGTGCCTGAGGAAGTGAGGGTGAGGGGTAGAGAAAAGGAGTACCAGCCAGCTACAGGCTGCTAACATGCCTTGTTCCTTACAAAGCAGCAGCAAAAAATGAAAAATCTCATACTTCCTCCTCCTCCCCTCCTCTTGTGCCATCACCACAGGCGAAGTCTCAGCTGTGTTCAGCTTCTTGCTTCTGTACTTGCTGTGAAGCATTCAGACGGGAAAGCTCAGCCTTACACCGTCAGATATTTATCCCAGAGTAATGGCATTCTAGCCACAGCTGTCCAGCTTTGACACAAGTAAAGCATATACGGCCTCACACAGTGCATCATTCAGATGTTCTTCTCCAGAGAGGGGAAAATCTGTCACAGAAGTTTTGTGCAATTAAACAACAGCAGTTTCTCAAGGTATTTTTTAGTTTTCTGGTGTGGCAAGTCAATCTAAAGGCCTTGTTTTTTTAATGCAGCAGCTGGTTCAGTGTGGGTTTTCCTTTTGCTGAAGTACCACACAAATCAGTCACATCTCACCACTGTTGATAAGCCACCCTTTCCCTATTATTTATGCCACTTGTCCAGGTCCCTGAACAGGAGCACAAAGCTGTGTGAAAGCGTGAAAGAAGCATGAAAGGCAGGACAAAGTGGGAGGGAACCAGCAGGAGACAGATTTCATGAATTAGATGGTTGTTCCTTCCCCATTTCTACCTGCAGAGTACTCCACCACTTCAACCAAAGAGTAGAACAGACACTTTCCTCAGCTGCACATTGTAATTCCTTAGGTGACCACCACCTCATTGTGCACCCTTCTGTTTTAGATTCTCTTGCTGCAAGTCCCTTACCTCCTCCCATCTCCCCTCCCTACTTTAGGAGCTACGTCTATATCAAATGGCACAGTGATAATCCATCACAACAAATGAGTCCACATATTTTATTCCTCCTGCTAGCACTGAGGAACATGGCTCCGTATTTTAGCCTGTAATGCAGTGTAATGCCCACTCTGAACTTGTGTCCTGGATGATTGCTGGATACACTGCAGTTTGCTTATTCACCCACAGTGCAGCTCAGTTTAATTTCATGACTTTCCATTCTCTGGCTCTACATTACTGAAGTTCACCTGTAGAATTGTTTGGTAAAAAATTTAGTGCTCACCTGACCAGTTATGTTTGGGGTTTGTACGAGGCTTTTTTCACCCTTCTTTTATCTTGCTAATCCTTAGGCTCTCCTCTCATCTCACTTTCTCCTCTCTTCCTCGGATTAGATCACAGAAATTTACCTCTAGAAATGAAGAAAAGGAAGTGTGTAAGAACTAATAGAAGAGACGCTACAGCTACAAACACACCATATCACACTAAGTGCTCTTCAGATGACAGTTTAAAACTAGGGTCACAAAAAAAAAAAAGAAATCACTGGCCAATTTTTTTTAAGCAGAACAAAAGCAAACCAATACCAGAATTTTCAGTACTTCAAAACACTTTCCTGAACACAAACATTCTTTGAGTACCCTTGTAGCACTGCACAGTCTCTGAACACTTTGTTCGTTATTCTCCTCTCCTTCACTCCCTCTGTGGCAGAAGGCTGGTAAAGACAGTAACTTCTGTTTCTGCCATATTGAATGTTTCTCTTCCTCAGGACAAGCCTGCACTCAGGAGTCCTTTGTCAGCAAGCCGCTCCAGCCATTAGCACAGCAAGAACCATTGTTTGTGTCCATTGAACTTTTTATTCTGAATGCATTTGGCAAAAACACTGCAAAATTGGTCCTGGCAGCTCTTAAAGCAACCAAACAAACAGCCACTGTGCTGCTAGTTAAATCTCTCATCCCTGTAGTTTGATAAGCCAATAATACAGGTACGTTGCTTCTAACCAAAGATTTTGGATGATACTGGAAAAATCACTTACTATATACATACATCAACAGGGCAGCACGCAATTCTGAGGAAGGAATCATACAGCTGTCCTCACTCTCCAATGCACACCATTGTATTGCTGCAGATAATATTCCTACAGGTGTTTAACCATGGAGCACCACGTGCAGCAAGCATCAACACAAGAGTGTGAAGAAGTTCATGTTTTCCCTGTTTCCAAACTGATGCATTTGTACTCAAACTGACCTTCGATTTTAAAAGGGTCTGAACTGGCTTTCACCAACCTATATGCACCTTGCCTTCTAGCCAGACTACCCTGTGAAAATCTTAGCCCAGGAGCAAAATAGCTCTGCTTGGTTCTAGTCACATCCTTATTTTTGGAATAGAACTTCAGTGAACTCTTCTATTTTTAGTTAATGTGCTACAGTGTCAATAACCTACATCAACTTCTATAAACACTAGAGGACTAAAGGATATAATGATAGAAAAATTAATGCATTACAGTTTGAAATCATACATTAGGAATTGAGTGGACTGTAATTTTGGGGCACAAAAAGGGTCTAAAAAAAGAGGTTCGACATATTTTCACACTACATTCCACAAGACTCAACAGTGGGTTAAGATATAACCAATTCACTGCTTTTGCCAGAAAAAAAAACTCTGTAACTACATCTGAGTTGCTGACACTTAACCAGTATCATACATTTCATACTAACAGAAATTTTCATAGAGGAACATAATTTTGTATTTCATCATTTCAGAGTATCTCAAAACGAAACACTGATCCTTGGTTTTCATCGTACAATAAAACTAGAATTTTAGAGTGGAGATTTTCAAGGGAAGAATTAAGTGAAAAAATAGCTTTTAAATATGAAAACTAAAAACTGTTTTGTATTTATACATCCAGGACTGTCTAGAGAAGTAACTAGAAAGTTATTTTATGCTAGCCTCTTCTCAATTTGCATGGAGTACTGCCTGAAGATGTTACCTTTTATTTTCTTTCATAAATTACATGTATACTTACCATGGAGGAAGAAGAAGACACATATGCTTGTTTAAAGGAATTTATCAAATACTGTAGTCCTTGCAAACCGTATCATGGTTCATTAGTAGCAGCTAACTTACAGAACTTCAGTACTATATAGCTAGTCAGGTCTACTTTGGTATTTAGGGAACATGTAAGTATTTTTCTTAAGTTATTCATGGCTTTGCCCTGATGTGCCGAATCCTCTGTCACACTTACTTCTCACATTGTAGAAATCGTAGAGGGTTTTTTCTATCCAGTATTGCCTACATATAAACTCTGGAAAAACTGGTACAGCTGGCAGTGACCTGCAGGGGCAGGTCACAGCCTCAGATTTGTTCGGCGTACACAAGCGGACCCCAGCCAGCCCACAGCCCCCACCTCAGCGCCGCGGAGACCGCCTTCCCTCCTCCCCCTGCCGTAGCGGGCTGCTTAGGGTACCGGGGAAAAAACAAGTTCCCGGCGGCAGTGACAAGCCCTGGCGGCGCCGACTCCCTCGGAGTTACCTCAGAGAGGTGACAGCCCCAGCCCTACTCGGAGCGCCAGCGCACTGCAGAGCAAATGGCAGCCGCCATTTCGAAGCCCGGCTCCGTTGAGACGCGGCTCCCACTCCCACCACCCCACCTCGCGGCGGGGCGGCCCCGCGGGGCTGGAGACCCGGCGGGAGCGGAGCCTCACCTCTCCGAGGTGAGGGGAGACGCCGTGCTACGAGGCACACCTGAGCACCCACAGCCGGGGACCACCCCCCCTTCGAGGCGGGAGGAGCGTTCCCGCCTTTGGCTGGAGGCGGGAAATTACCTCAGGGCGGTAGCGGTTGCTCCTTGCGGAGCGCATCGCGGCTCCACACGGTAAAGGCCCGGGGTCTCTCAGGGAAGGTCGATTAAAGACCGTAAAAGAAGAATGATGTTTAGTGAGGTCTTAAAGGAGTAGTTAGGAGCAAGAAATACAATTAATGCATATATATGCATAATTAGTATTACATTGCTTTTACCGAGACTTACTAAACACCTCATTAGACTCTGTGTCTTCTGTATTGTTCAAAACAATGAAGTGAGACTGTATGTCCATCTGCACTTTGAGAAATCTGTTCTGGTGAAATAAATGCTTTATAAAGCATTTCTCCCCTGTTCGGAGTGGTTGTGGGGGAGGCCCTGCATCTTTGAGCTCTGTATGTGTAGCTGTATTCGGGCTTAGCCATGACCATTTTTTCAGGTTGTTTCTGGTAGCTTGATTAGGAGAAATTCAGATGGGTATTTCCCTGATACACTTTTCTTTGTTTACAGGAAAAAAAAAAAAAAAGCCCCAAGAAACAAACAGGAGGCTGTTTGCTTACTCAATATGCCAGTGCTTTTTTCCAGACAGCATGTCACCCAGTGCTCCTCACACAGCTTTCCCTAGCAATCTCAGTATAAGCGTTTTACCAGCTAATTGCAACCACCCTCTGCTTCTTCCACAGGGTTTTTAATTTTATCTGTCTCATATGCATTGAGATCCATAAAATAAGCAGACCTATTTTCTTAGTCAGAAACATGCAGTTCGGCTCTGCCTACCCTGGGGTCTGTGTTTAGGGTGACAATTCCTATTATTCTAATTTAATCTATTACAAATAAAGAGCAACTACTGTATGCATTAACTTCAGTCAGGTCAAACTCACTCCACAGTGTCCAAAACAACTGTAAATGTGAAAGCGCTGTATCAGCTCTCATCTCTATTTCTTTGGGCTAACAAATAGTCCGTAAGTAATATCTATAATAAAAAAAAAAAAAAAAAAAAAAAAAAAGAAAGGTTTTATAC